>JAPWDM010000010.1:0-420000 GCA_035578155.1 Brachynemurus nebulosus
TCAGCAATTCGTTCATAACCTTTCGGATCCATTCCGGGGCAATCTCAACCATCATTTTCACTGCCTCTGGGGGAATTCCATCAGGGCCAGGTGCCTTCCCGCTTCTCATACTTTTAGCTGCCATTATTACTTCCTCCTCACTAAAGGGTATTGCTTCTTCTTGTATCGGAGGTGTAACCCAAAAGCTTTCACGCCTTGGAAACAACTCCTTGGCTATCTCCACCTTTCTTTCTGTTTCTAATTTATATCCGTCCCCTCCACATTTACTCATGACTATTCTATAGCCCTCGCCCCAGACGTCGTTTTCTAGCCTATCGCACATCTCCCTCCAATGATCCCTCTTAGACTCATAGATTGCTTTTTTGAGGCTTCTCCTCGCCTCTTTATGTTCGTCACACAACTCCTCTATTTCTTCTCCTTCCAATCCGGCTCTTCTACCCCGAGTTACCCGCCTCCTCTTCCTATTGCACTCCCTCCTAAGAGCCTCCACCTTCTCATTCCACCAGTACGGTTTCTTATTTAAGTGATTTTCCGTCCTGTGTGACGCAAAGTCTAACGCCTCCTTGATTATCTTCGAGCACGCCTCAGCTGTCCTCGGCCCCATCGTGTTATTGCCAGTCCGCAGCTCCATATAATTCCTGTAAGTTTCCCAATCTATATTATTCTTCATACTATCACCCGCATCCCTAACACCCGCCTCGTTGACTTCAAACCATATATAGGAATGGTCACTCAATGTTTCCTCCTTTAAGACCTTCCATCCTCTAATCTTAGGTGCGAGCCTCCTATTACAAAAGGTGATATCTATGTAAGCCACGGAACCCCTCCTCTGGAAAGTTGGCGTATCCCCCTCATTTAGGATAATCAAGTCAAGTCCCGCACAGCAGTTTTCCAGGTATTCCCCCCTAGCATCCCTGGTCGGAGAGCCCCACTGTGGAGACTTCGCGTTAAAATCTCCCAGCACAACACAGTCCTCACTCCTCAAGGTCCTCACCTCTTCCATAATACCATCAACCTGCTCACAATAATCAGCATGGCTGATGTTGGGTGACAGATAGCAACCTATTATATACAGGTTCTTCAGGTGCAGACATAAATACCCTCCCATAGCCCTACTTCTCCTTACCTCCAAATTCCTATTTATTATTTTAATACCAACATCCTCCCTCTGATCTTTTATCCATCCATCTTGAATCATTTTCTTATTTGGTTCACTCATCACTATGATGTCTGCACCCTTCTCCCTTGCAGTTGCAACCGCTTTGTCAACTGCAGCCCTTGCCCTCATACCATTCACTTGGAGAACCTTGAGTTGTGCCGTCTTCTGGATCTACTTCCGACTCTTTGCCTTCGTGGCCCTCCTCGCTCGCTCCTCCTCCACAAGTCGCTTATAGTGCGGACATCTCATGGTGTCCGCCCTATGCCCCGGTCTTTGGCATTTATTACAATAGGCTGGGTTTTCGCAGTCTTTCACCGAGTGCCCAACCTGTCCACATTTAAGGCACTCCCTCGGTCTCTCCCTCTCCGCCGTGCATCCGCTTGTTTTGTGACCGAATTCTAGACACCTATAACATCTTGTTATACTTAGCCTCTCCTTAACTTCCGCCTCACCCCAGCCAATCCTTATTTTTCCCTCTTTTATTATTAACCTACCCGCCTCTTTCGGTACATCTATAATGGCAGTCTTGCTTCCATTTTTATTTATAATAACACTTTTAATTACCACTTTTTGCACTTGTGCATTGCCCTTTGCCCCTACTGCATTTAGGATGTCCTGTTCCGTGGCATCTCCATCTATGCCCATAATAACGAGATTCGTCATATTTCTTTGGATTGACACGGCCTTTATCTCCGCTTTCTCCTCAATCTCATCCTTTAGTTTATCCGCCATATCCCCTGTCGGCACCGTAAGTAATAGATCGCCTCTCCTTGTCCTCTTAATGTTCTTCACACAGACACCGATTTTGTCAATGTCAACTTTTTCCTTAATCTTTTGTAGGAGTTGAGCATACGTCGTCCCCTCTTCCGTTTTCACCACCACTGTTTCAGACTTTCTTGTTCCAATGCTTTCCTTCTTTTCATTTTTGGGACCACTTCCCGATTCCCGTCCTTGTATAGCATCTGTGTGCTTATTTCCTACAGCCAATTCTACATCTACTTTGCTTTTCCTAAAAAGAGCTTCTATCACTTTCCTCATATATTCCAGGTCCAGGTCCTCCGTTACTGTAACGATTCGCCCTTCTCCTCCCCTTTCCATAATATCTCTCGCTTTACTAATATAGTTGTATATGCTTTCCCAGTCATTTACGCCATTTTTGTCACTTTTGATTGGGAGAACATATATTCTCCTTTCACTTTCCGTTCCACCTCCTCTGCTTGTAACGGTCTTCATGTTATACTCAACGTACTCCAGGTTCCCTTCTTCCATTCCCTCCTCCAAAAGTTCTTGGACTCCTGGGTGTCTCTCCGCTATCAATTTTGTCACCCCTTTATTGCCACGATTATTCATGTCATGAAGAAGCAAAATGTTCTCTTCCCTCCCAACAGATGCGAAATTCCCTACTCTTAACTTGGTTTTATATATTTCCTCCTCCCACTCCGCGTCCAATATTGTGGCCAACTCTGAAAAGGAGGCTCCTTGATCTAGTATCTCTTCAACATCTGGTCCCTTTTTATCCAGGTTGACCTGGGTTCCGACCTCCACCTTCTTCGTACCTATCATCGGTGTCTGTGTATACGCCTCCGATTTGTGTACTATACACTGAAGTTCCTTCCTAGTTTTCTGTTCCTCTTCGACTTTAAGCCTTTCCAGAGTTTGCAGCAGTTTGGCCACCTTCTCCTTAATTGTTTCCCTAATATTCAAGCCCTCCTTCATAATTTCCTCTGCTAGGCTTCTTGCCTGGCTCATCGCAGAATCAGTGAGATTCTTTGAATTGTTACCTGCACTGCCGGCTTTCTTTCGTTGTGCCTCCTGTGGCGACTCCTCTCTCGGCCTTTTGTAGGTTGATTTAGGTTCGTCCTCAATACAAATCACCTCCTCTGTTTCTGTTTTTTGCAAGGTGTCACGTGTTCCTTCTCTCTTTCCTCTAACCTGGCTTTCCTCCTTTGTTTGTTTTGCCTCTGTTTCAACGTGGGACTTTTCCTTGCTCTTGGTTGGTCTCTTTTCCATGGTTCTCGAGAGCCATTCGCTGTACTCCTCGTTGGGCAGTATCCTACCCGCACAAGAGCTCGACCTATCCCTTGGTGGCGTCCTCTTCGTCCTTATACTCCTGGAGAATGGTGTCGAAACGCCTACAACCTCACTACCACTAATTTTACTATGGCTAGTTTCAGCCCTTCCTACCATAGGGGTGGGAACCCCGGATTCTTTTGGCACTTTTGGAATATCATTCTCTTTATTTGACATTTCATAAATTTTTTAAATAAAAGAACTATATCAAGAAACAAGCAGGAGACGGTCCGCAAAGATTCCCGTTTCCCCGCACAATGGGGCAGAAAAGGTGCGGTTGCGACGGCCGAGCCCAAGGTCTCCGGTGGCCTCGGAGAGGCCCCCCCATGTGTGCTGCAGGGTCCCAGACCGGTCGCCATCCGGCACTACAACTCACATCGAGATTTTTCGCTGGTTGATAGGGCAGCCAGGGCGTGTTGGCTAGACCGCCCCGGGCCCCTGTACTACCCAGCGGCCCAGGAGTGCCCAACCTGGTTTTCTCTCTGTACCCTCCGGACGACAGGAACGTCAGCCCCCGCCTCCGCACCATCGGCCCACGGCAGGTCCACAGAAAAAACTTCACCGCTCCGTCTCTCGCTTCGCTCAGGGAGGCTTTTAAAGAGAACCCCGAGAAGCTCTTGACCCCTAACACAGGCGTGCTTGCGGTCCCCGTTCCCAGACCACGTCTGAGGCTACGGTGTGTTGGTTTGATTTCGGGGTTTACATCCCCTAGCCTTTGATGCCCCACCACCGTACCATGCAAGGCAGCATGGGAGATGCCTATTTTGTGGCGGCATCGACTCGCCACGTCGCAGTCGCTTCACTGAGCCTGTGGCATTTACTGCAATGACCGGCCCCACCACAGAGCCGCTCTACCACGCTCTCCGCTCCTGCCGTCCATTGTCCGCGACTGCTTATTTGCCGACGCTTATTCGCAGCTAACCCCCATATCTGAGGGCCGTTCCACTATCCGCAACCCGGTGGACGCGCCTGGTAGCCCGAACCAGGCCCCAGGAACCTAACCTAACCTAACCTAACCTAACCTAACCTAACCTAACCTAACCTAACCTAACCTAACCTAACCTAACCTAACCTAACCTAACCTAACCTAACCTAACCTAACCTAACCTAACCTAACCTAACCTAACCTAACCTAACCTAACCTAACCTAACCTAACCTAACCTAACCTAACCTAACCTAACCTAACCTAACCTAACCTAACCTAACCTAACCTAACCTAACCTAACCTAACCTAACCTAACCTAACCTAACCTAACCTAACCTAACCTAACCTAACCTAACCTAACCTAACCTAACCTAACCTAACCTAACCTAACCTAACCTAACCTAACCTAACCTAACCTAACCTAACCTAACCTAACCTAACCTAACCTAACCTAACCTAACCTAACCTAACCTAACCTAACCTAACCTAACCTAACCTAACCTAACCTAACCTAACCTAACCTAACCTAACCTAACCTAACCTAACCTAACCTAACCTAACCTAACCTAACCTAACCTAACCTAACCTAACCTAACCTAACCTAACCTAACCTAACCTAACCTAACCTAACCTAACCTAACCTAACCTAACCTAACCTAACCTAACCTAACCTAACCTAACCTAACCTAACCTAACCTAACCTAACCTAACCTAACCTAACCTAACCTAACCTAACCTTTTTTTTTTTTTTTTTTTTTTTTTTTTGAGGAGGGGAAACTTTTTATAAGCTGCAGAAGTGTGGGATTCCCAGTCGGGGCGTGCAATGACCAGTGTACCCACTAAAACCCCCCCTCTCTTCTTGAGCCACCATTCCGGAACCGCGATCGCATTACTTCAGAATGGGGCATGTGTCCGGGTTACACAACATCTTAGTCTTCAGTTCTTCGTTCTACCCATTCCTTATACTTTATCACGTGAATAATAAATTTATGTATTTTATTCCACCTCTCCTGGGATGAAATCATCACGCTAACCATAGTTTCCGGTGTTAGCGTCCTCCCAATATCATCGTAGAGCACACGTCTCTTGCCATTCCAATGTCGGCATTCAAACACAGTGTGTTCTGGCGAGTCTCTATGTCCGCAGAACATACAAACATCCGTATCAACCCTCTTCATCCTCTTCAAGTAGTTGTTGAAACAGCCGTGTCCTGTGAGCACCTGGGTGAGATAATATTCCACCTCGCCGTGGGGTCTGTAATACCATTCCACGACATCCGGTATAACCCTCCGCGTCCAGTTATCAGTGTCACTGCTGCTCCATCTTTCCTGCCATCTATCTATAGTCTTGCGCCGTTCAGCTTCTTTCGTCTGACCATCTTCCCGGCACTTGCGGACTCTCTCCTCACTGAGTAGATTTATCGGGATAACTCTGGCCACAACCGCTACTGTGCTTGTAGCCACCGTCCTATAAGCTCTACTTATTCTAATGGCTACTTTCCTCCTCAGACCCTCAACCAATTTCGCGTATTTTTCCTGTTGTAAGGCCGTATGCCATACCGTCACACCGTACAAGAGCGTAGAGTCCACAACTCCCGCCAACACCCTTCTTCTATTTTCCCCTGGCCCACCGAAACGTGGCATAATTCTGTTAATCGCCGTTAATGTCTTTTCGGCCTTCGCTACTGCCTCTTGTACATGTGCACCAAAACTCAGGTGCGGATCTAGCACTATGCCCAGGTACTTGACATACTTCTTCAGCTTGATGATAGTGCCCTCCAACAGGATATGCATACTTTCTTCGTGGAATTTTTTTCTGCCAGACAGCATCATGGCTTCGGTCTTTTCTGGCGCAAGCTTCAGTCTTCTACCCTTCATCCACTGGCTTATGTCAGCTAGTGCGGTGTTGGCAACCAAAGATAACCGTTCTTCATCTTTAGCTGTAATCACGAGGGCAAGGTCATCGGCATATGCCACAGTTATTACCCCAGCTGGCATGGGAAGTTTCAGCACACCATCATAGAGTATGTTCCATAGTAGAGGCCCCAGGACACTGCCCTGTGGGACGCCACAACTGATTGGTATTTCCGGCAAACCATCCACTACGATAGATCTGTTCTCTAGATAGCTCATAATGAGTCGCAAAAGATACGGAGCTATCTGTCTTCGCCTCAGTTCCTCTATTATAGCGCTCCATGATGCAAAATTGAATGCATTTTTTACGTCTATTGTGATCAAAATAGTTAAACCCCTAGTTTTCAATGTCTTAGTCTTCTCTTGGTTAGCTACTTCACTGATAAGCTTTATCGCATCCAAAGTTGATCTTCCAGCCCTAAAACCAAACTGGTTTTTGGATAACCCTTCCCCGTTTTCGATTTCAATATTAAGGCGCGCCGCTATGACTTGTTCAACAAGTTTACCCGTTGTATCGAGAAGGCATAACGGTCTGAAGGCTGTTGGGACCATCCCTTCTTTTCCCGGTTTTCTCAGGACCACCAATCTAGCCTGCTTCCAAATTGTTGGAAAAATACCATTCGCCATTATATAATTGATTATGCTCATGATCTTATTTGGAGCCAGTGTTGCCGCCATTTTAACTATCTGGCCTGGTATCCCATCCGGTCCTGGTGCTTTTCCTATTTTAATTCTTCCAGCTGCCTTGCTCAGTTCTTCCCTTTTAATCTCTGGTACTTTATCAGCATCCGGGGCTATCCATTCCCTGATTGGTCGTTCTGGGAACAGCGCCTGTATTACTTCTTTGAGCTGTGACGTTTTAAGATTAGTCTGCGGTAGGTTACGCACCTTTTTCATCACTATTTTGTACCCCTGACCCCAGACATCAAATTCCAATTCCTCGCATATTTCCCGCCACATATTTTCCTTGGTCTTAAATATGGCTTTACTTAACTCTCGTTTGGCAGCTTTATAGTTTCTTAAAGCTTGCTCTAGCTCGTCCGTGTTGGGTTTTCTTTTAGCCAATCTAGTTTTCTCGCGCCTACGTCGATTGCACGTTCTCCTCAGTTCTGCTATTTCATCCGTCCACCAAAACACTCCCTTTCTGCCTCTGCTATGCAATACTTTTTTCTTCATGGTTTTATCACATATCGCAGAAAGTGCTTCAGCTAATTGTTGTGGTGTCTGGACTTGTGTGTCATTGTCTAGTACTCGCAACAGTTCAGCGCATGTCTCTTTCTTTATAGTGTTTAGTCTCCAGCCCTTTTTTATATCCGTCGGGAATGCTTTAACAGCTCTGGTTTTGAGCACGTGGTATTTAAAGAAGAGGTATCTGTGATCGCTGAGGGTTTCTGAGTCCAGGATCTGCCAGTCATGTATATTTTTGCTATAATTTCCAGTGGCCAGGGTAACGTCAATAAAGGAGGATCTTGTTCCCGTATCGAAAGTAGGCTTTTCTCCTTTGTTGATAATCACGAGATTACTTCTGGCTATTAGTTCCGCTAGCAACTGTCCTCTGCGGTCTCTCTGCACGCCTCCCCACTCAGGCGATTTGGCATTGAAATCTCCCATTATAAGCAGCTCAGTGTTCGTGCTGTCTATCTCCTTCTCCAGCTCTTCGAGAAAGTCTTCATAATCGTTCATAGTGCAGTTTGGGGAGATATAGCAGCTAAATATGGTGACACCAGCTATACGTACCCATACAAAGCCCTGCTTTTGTCCATATTCTTCAACTGTTTGTTCAGGGTTTGTTCTTACCCAGATTGCCGCATCTCCATAGACATCTTGGTACCACCCTTGTCTGTCACTGATAGCTGTCCGATTCGGCTCGCTAATAGCAATGATATCCGTCAATATATTAGCTGCTGTTGCCAGCATGAGCTCATGTGCCGCCCTGCTTCTATTTAAGTTCACCTGTAGAAAGCGAAGCGCTGTACCCTCTCCATCGGTAGGGTCGCAGGACATATTAGTTATATTAGTTGTATTAGCTATATTGGTTATTTTGATCGATCTCCACTATATCTATATCTCTCGCCGATCTTACACTACTACGTCTCCTTTTCTTGTCGACCTGGTTTCTAATAATTTCTCGATATCCAGGGCATCTAGTGCTGTCCATCCTATGTCCGGGTTTTTCACACTCAGGACAGTATGGCTCGCTGTCACATTCTTTGGCTTTATGTCCCTCCTTCCAACAGTTGATACACTTAAACTCTTCTGTTTCAGCCCTACACTCTTTAGATATATGACCTATCTTCTGGCACTTGAAACATCTAGGGATTCTAACCCGTTCTCTGACTCTGCACTCCACCATACCAATTTTAATTCTCTCCTTCTTTAGGATTTCCACTGCTGCCTGTCTATCAAGAAATATAGTGGCGTTCTGGTTTTCTCTAAAGGCCGGTCTGAGGTCTTTAACTTCCACGCTACTTCTCAGCTTCTCAGGAATTATACTCGTTATTGCCTCCTTGATTTCATCTGTGGTCGTGATAGCATCAATGTCTGAGATATAGACCATTACTCTTTGGTCCTTAACAATGATCTTTTCACTCCCAACTGCGTCAGCAATAGTATTCCTGAGCGCTTCTGTCTTCCCACTTTCCTTTTTCACTACCAAAAGTAGGTCACCCCCTCGTGTTTTCCTGGCCGCTTGAATAATCGCATCCTGTTTGCTTTGCTTAATGCATCCTTTGACCTTTCCAAGCATTTCAGCGTAACTCACCTCTCCAGTACTGATTAAAATAGCGTCAGTATCTCGAGTTCGCCTGTCTGTGAATTTCGTCGATATTCGCGTCTCTGGTAGCTTAGATCCCCTTCTTATTGCTTCTCTACTATCCATTACGTTTGGGACATGTGTGGCAACTTTAATGCCGGCTTTTCCAAAGATATATTCAATCATCTTTTGGTACCTTGTCATATCCACCTCATCCGGTTTGGCGATCGCGATCTGAGTACGCTTAGCCTCTATCATCATCTCCTTTAATTCAACCAGAGTGTCATATCTATCCCTCTCTGTCTCAGCTGCCAGTCCACATATAACCCGAGTAAGTTTCTCGCCGTCTTTCTTCTTACGGTTTACAATAGTTATTGTTTCCAATTGGCGTACTCGGTCTTGCTCGTCCCGGTCAAGCAATTCTGGGTATCTATCTTTAAAGATTTTCCTAATACCATTCTCCATACCAACATCCTTTTTATCGTACCATACAGCTAAATCCCACTCTTTTGGTCGCAGGAGGGGGTTGCCTTGTGTCACCACCGCATGTTTGAACATTTCCACTGGCCATTCCCACTTTGCTAATTCGAGGTACCCTTCGTAGCCGCCATCCGTTGCCAGTCTTCGATGGAGTTCCTCTTTAGTAGGATTCAATGGGGTTTCCTCATACTGTGGTTGGGTATCAGTTTGTGTGCCCATATCCGCACTAATTTTCCCTTCTTCTTGGGCTTGCTCTGCATCCAGTTTCTTTGCCAGGAAAACGAGGTCCTCTATTATGGTCTTTAATATCGATGTAGTGTTGGGTGCTATGTGTCTCTTTAACTCTTCCACTTTATGCTCCATTTCTATCAGGAGATCTCGCGGAACCTTCACCTTGCGTCTGGTTTCCTTTCTTTTACCTCTACCGTCAGGAGATAAGGCCTTTTCATTGCTGGCTTTCCTTTTTTTAGACGGGTTTGCTGTATCATCAGGATTTATCTCTCCTTCCCTTGACATAGTCGCTTTACTCGTCGCAACTTCTTGAGTGTTTTTAGATTTTTCGTCTCCTTTCGCATTTTGGGATGGTGACAAGAAGTTTGAGATCCAGTCACCATACTCGTCTTTTTTTGTACGGTCAATAATACCTACTTGCAAAGAGTTTGACCGTTCTCTTGGCGGTGTTCTCTGTGTACATCTGCTCCTACTAAACGGGTTGGAAGTGTCCGTCGTTCTTCCACCCTCTGTCGCTGCTGCTTCATCGCTATGTTGCCCCCCCCGTATTCCGTGGGGCAGCTCACCACTCGGTGAATGGTGAGACGGGATTCCCTGCTCTTTGCAGGACCCGCCCGGGGATTTGTTGCCACAACGATTCATTTTCATAAAAAATACATTTCTGCGTTTTCTGTCAGGGTATCATCCCTTAGGAGGGTTGCCTGCCAAGGCGTCGAAGCCCCCCTCTCCGTTTGGTTGTTGGTCCGCGGGAAGTATTTGATTTCCTTCCTACCACCCATATCTGGGAAGCATTCCCCGATCCGCCACCTGGGGACGCGCTCCGTAGGGGTTTCAACCTCCCCCCGGAGAACCTAACCTAACCTAACCTAACCTAACCTAACCTAACCTAACCTAACCTAACCTAACCTAACCTAACCTAACCTAACCTAACCTAACCTAACCTAACCTAACCTAACCTAACCTAACCTAACCTAACCTAACCTAACCTAACCTAACCTAACCTAACCTAACCTAACCTAACCTAACCTAACCTAACCTAACCTAACCTAACCTAACCTAACCTAACCTAACCTAACCTAACCTAACCTAACCTAACCTAACCTAACCTAACCTAACCTAACCTAACCTAACCTAACCTAACCTAACCTAACCTAACCTAACCTAACCTAACCTAACCTAACCTAACCTAACCTAACCTAACCTAACCTAACCTAACCTAACCTAACCTAACCTAACCTAACCTAACCTAACCTAACCTAACCTAACCTAACCTAACCTAACCTAACCTAACCTAACCTAACCTAACCTAACCTAACCTAACCTAACCTAACCTAACCTAACCTAACCTAACCTAACCTAACCTAACCTAACCTAACCTAACCTAACCTAACCTAACCTAACCTAACCTAACCTAACCTAACCTAACCTAACCTAACCTAACCTAACCTAACCTAACCTAACCTAACCTAACCTAACCTAACCTAACCTAACCTAACCTAACCTAACCTAACCTAACCTAACCTAACCTAACCTAACCTAACCTAACCTAACCTAACCTAACCTAACCTAACCTAACCTAACCTAACCTAACCTAACCTAACCTAACCTAACCTAACCTAACCTAACCTAACCTAACCTAACCTAACCTAACCTAACCTAACCTAACCTAACCTAACCTAACCTAACCTAACCTAACCTAACCTAACCTAACCTAACCTAACCTAACCTAACCTAACCTAACCTAACCTAACCTAACCTAACCTAACCTAACCTAACCTAACCTAACCTAACCTAACCTAACCTAACCTAACCTAACCTAACCTAACCTAACCTAACCTAACCTAACCTAACCTAACCTAACCTAACCTAACCTAACCTAACCTAACCTAACCTAACCTAACCTAACCTAACCTAACCTAACCTAACCTAACCTAACCTAACCTAACCTAACCTAACCTAACCTAACCTAACCTAACCTAACCTAACCTAACCTAACCTAACCTAACCTAACCTAACCTAACCTAACCTAACCTAACCTAACCTAACCTAACCTAACCTAACCTAACCTAACCTAACCTAACCTAACCTAACCTAACCTAACCTAACCTAACCTAACCTAACCTAACCTAACCTAACCTAACCTAACCTAACCTAACCTAACCTAACCTAACCTAACCTAACCTAACCTAACCTAACCTAACCTAACCTAACCTAACCTAACCTAACCTAACCTAACCTAACCTAACCTAACCTAACCTAACCTAACCTAACCTAACCTAACCTAACCTAACCTAACCTAACCTAACCTAACCTAACCTAACCTAACCTAACCTAACCTAACCTAACCTAACCTAACCTAACCTAACCTAACCTAACCTAACCTAACCTAACCTAACCTAACCTAACCTAACCTAACCTAACCTAACCTAACCTAACCTAACCTAACCTAACCTAACCTAACCTAACCTAACCTAACCTAACCTAACCTAACCTAACCTAACCTAACCTAACCTAACCTAACCTAACCTAACCTAACCTAACCTAACCTAACCTAACCTAACCTAACCTAACCTAACCTAACCTAACCTAACCTAACCTAACCTAACCTAACCTAACCTAACCTAACCTAACCTAACCTAACCTAACCTAACCTAACCTAACCTAACCTAACCTAACCTAACCTAACCTAACCTAACCTAACCTAACCTAACCTAACCTAACCTAACCTAACCTAACCTAACCTAACCTAACCTAACCTAACCTAACCTAACCTAACCTAACCTAACCTAACCTAACCTAACCTAACCTAACCTAACCTAACCTAACCTAACCTAACCTAACCTAACCTAACCTAACCTAACCTAACCTAACCTAACCTAACCTAACCTAACCTAACCTAACCTAACCTAACCTAACCTAACCTAACCTAACCTAACCTAACCTAACCTAACCTAACCTAACCTAACCTAACCTAACCTAACCTAACCTAACCTAACCTAACCTAACCTAACCTAACCTAACCTAACCTAACCTAACCTAACCTAACCTAACCTAACCTAACCTAACCTAACCTAACCTAACCTAACCTAACCTAACCTAACCTAACCTAACCTAACCTAACCTAACCTAACCTAACCTAACCTAACCTAACCTAACCTAACCTAACCTAACCTAACCTTTTTTTTTTTTTTTTTATTTTTATATAAAACGTGGATGGGAAAATATCCAGTGATACGTCCTAGTGCGAATCGGACGAGTTGGACTTTTACCAACTAAAAACCCCCCCACTCCCTTTACCTCCATGTGCCACGGAACCGTTAAATATAACATGACATCGCGACACAAGGATAAACGCGCGCGGAGAAAAGAAACAAAATAATACTATTACTCTCGATGGAGGTAAAGATCCCTAAACTCATAGCAACCTACAAAACTTTGGAACATCTGTTATTGTGTCCATACTTAGAAGCGTATACAGCAATAAAATAACAACAAAGAAAAACAACAATAAAAGAAACAACATCACAACAACAAAAACAACAAAAAAACAAAACAACAAAACAACAAACAACCTAACAAAAACGAGCAAAAGACTCGCTTCCAACAACTCTAAAATAATGACAAACAAAACAAGGTAAAACCGAGCAAAA
Source organism: Brachynemurus nebulosus (assembly GCA_035578155.1). Taxonomy (NCBI): domain Eukaryota; kingdom Metazoa; phylum Arthropoda; class Insecta; order Neuroptera; family Myrmeleontidae; genus Brachynemurus; species Brachynemurus nebulosus. The sequence goes on from JAPWDM010000010.1 coordinate 13,182, forward strand.
GCTCATGACTAGATATTTCCATTAAAATCGTTAAAATAAAAGCAAACAATATACACTAAACGATAAAAGTTTATGCGTCTTGCCCTCTTTGGAGTGTCCTTTCCTCTGCTTCTTTGGATGCCATAATCCCCCCAATCATCTCCTCTATCACCTTCCATTTACTTTTATCCGCCAACATAATTTCGACCATATTCCCAGCCGTGATGGCCTCTCCAACTTCAAGCATTGCCTTCATTCTCAGTCTTTCCCACCTATCACACTGGAATAAAGTATGTTCTGCCGTATCTTCCTTGTAACAATACACGCATAGACTATCTCCCGTCTTTCCAATTTTATGGGTGTAGGTTCTGAAAGATCCATGGCCCGTAAACGCCTGCGTCAAAAAATAGTTAGTTTTTCTGAACCTACACCCATACCACACTTTCACATTTTTTATTAACTGCCTGGTCCACTGAGCAACCTCCGTCTCTTTTTCCCACCTTTCTTGCCACCGTTGGAGAGTTTCTTCCCTCCTCTCCGCCTTATTCTTACTTCCTTTGTTGTGGTACATGTTCCATCTCTCGATTATTAGTAGATCTATGGGAATCACTCCCGTTACCACCTGTAATGCCGCTGCAGACACCGTCCTGTACCCGCTCGCCACTCTCAGCAGTGTCTTTCGTTGGATTTTTATCAGCAATTCCCTGTACTTTTTCATGTACAGGACCGGTGCCCACACCGGCGCACCATACAGCAATATAGACTGTACCACACCGCCCAACACCTTCCGCCTTTCACTAGTCGGCCCTCCCATATTCGGCATCACGCGAGATATGCTAGTCGCCGCCTTGTCAGCTCTCATCGTTGCGTGTATTATATGTTCTCCAAACGACATCCTGCGGTCTATTACAATTCCCAAGTATTTGAGACTTTTTGCGGACAGTACTATTTGTTCCTTAATTTGGACACTGATCCTCTCCACCCGGTTCCCTGGTGCCTTTAGTACCACTGCTTCCGTCTTTTCGGGTGCTAGTTCTAAGTCATTTAGTCTCATCCACCCGTCAATCCTGTTCAGCGCCTCATTCACCTTGAATTCCAATATGTCTTTATAGTCGGCACATGCCACCACGGCTAGGTCATCGGCATATCCAATACTCATAACCCCTTCCCCTAGGTCCAGCTCCAACACACCATTATAGCCAGTATTCCAAAGAACAGGCCCTAATACTGACCCCTGTGGAACCCCCGCCATTATTTCCATTTCTCTCCCTCTATCCACTCTCAAAACCCTGTTACGTAGGTATGCGCTAATAATTCTTACTAGGTAGTCAGAAATACCACCCTGTCTAAGTTTTTCTATTATTCTACCGTGTGTCATGCTGTTGAACGCATTTCGTACGTCAACCGTTACCAGCACGCACCACTTTTCTTTCGTTCTCTTGACAGTTTCCGTTACACAGGTAACCGCATCAATTGTTGACCGCCCCTTCCTGAATCCATACTGGTTTGATGAAATTATCTCTTTCTCTGTTAATTCCTTTTCCAGGCGCCCACGTATTAGTATTTCATAAAGCTTGCCCAAGGTATTGAGTAAGCATAAAGGCCTGTGTGCCGATACCTCCTCAATCGGCTTTCCAGGTTTCGGAATTAACACGAGTTTTGCTATCTTCCACTCGTCTGGAAAAGTCTGTTCCATCAGCAATTCGTTCATAACCTTTCGGATCCATTCCGGGGCAATCTCAACCATCATTTTCACTGCCTCTGGGGGAATTCCATCAGGGCCAGGTGCCTTCCCGCTTCTCATACTTTTAGCTGCCATTATTACTTCCTCCTCACTAAAGGGTATTGCTTCTTCTTGTATCGGAGGTGTAACCCAAAAGCTTTCACGCCTTGGAAACAACTCTCCACCTTTCTTTCTGTTTCTAATTTATATCCGTCCCCTCCACATTTACTCATGACTATTCTATAGCCCTCGCCCCAGACGTCGTTTTCTAGCCTATCGCACATCTCCCTCCAATGATCCCTCTTAGACTCATAGATTGCTTTTTTGAGGCTTCTCCTCGCCTCTTTATGTTCGTCACACAACTCCTCTATTTCTTCTCCTTCCAATCCGGCTCTTCTACCCCGAGTTACCCGCCTCCTCTTCCTATTGCACTCCCTCCTAAGAGCCTCCACCTTCTCATTCCACCAGTACGGTTTCTTATTTAAGTGATTTTCCGTCCTGTGTGACGCAAAGTCTAACGCCTCCTTGATTATCTTCGAGCACGCCTCAGCTGTCCTCGGCCCCATCGTGTTATTGCCAGTCCGCAGCTCCATATAATTCCTGTAAGTTTCCCAATCTATATTATTCTTCATACTATCACCCGCATCCCTAACACCCGCCTCGTTGACTTCAAACCATATATAGGAATGGTCACTCAATGTTTCCTCCTTTAAGACCTTCCATCCTCTAATCTTAGGTGCGAGCCTCCTATTACAAAAGGTGATATCTATGTAAGCCACGGAACCCCTCCTCTGGAAAGTTGGCGTATCCCCCTCATTTAGGATAATCAAGTCAAGTCCCGCACAGCAGTTTTCCAGGTATTCCCCCCTAGCATCCCTGGTCGGAGAGCCCCACTGTGGAGACTTCGCGTTAAAATCTCCCAGCACAACACAGTCCTCACTCCTCAAGGTCCTCACCTCTTCCATAATACCATCAACCTGCTCACAATAATCAGCATGGCTGATGTTGGGTGACAGATAGCAACCTATTATATACAGGTTCTTCAGGTGCAGACATAAATACCCTCCCATAGCCCTACTTCTCCTTACCTCCAAATTCCTATTTATTATTTTAATACCAACATCCTCCCTCTGATCTTTTATCCATCCATCTTGAATCATTTTCTTATTTGGTTCACTCATCACTATGATGTCTGCACCCTTCTCCCTTGCAGTTGCAACCGCTTTGTCAACTGCAGCCCTTGCCCTCATACCATTCACTTGGAGAACCTTGAGTTGTGCCGTCTTCTGGATCTACTTCCGACTCTTTGCCTTCGTGGCCCTCCTCGCTCGCTCCTCCTCCACAAGTCGCTTATAGTGCGGACATCTCATGGTGTCCGCCCTATGCCCCGGTCTTTGGCATTTATTACAATAGGCTGGGTTTTCGCAGTCTTTCACCGAGTGCCCAACCTGTCCACATTTAAGGCACTCCCTCGGTCTCTCCCTCTCCGCCGTGCATCCGCTTGTTTTGTGACCGAATTCTAGACACCTATAACATCTTGTTATACTTAGCCTCTCCTTAACTTCCGCCTCACCCCAGCCAATCCTTATTTTTCCCTCTTTTATTATTAACCTACCCGCCTCTTTCGGTACATCTATAATGGCAGTCTTGCTTCCATTTTTATTTATAATAACACTTTTAATTACCACTTTTTGCACTTGTGCATTGCCCTTTGCCCCTACTGCATTTAGGATGTCCTGTTCCGTGGCATCTCCATCTATGCCCATAATAACGAGATTCGTCATATTTCTTTGGATTGACACGGCCTTTATCTCCGCTTTCTCCTCAATCTCATCCTTTAGTTTATCCGCCATATCCCCTGTCGGCACCGTAAGTAATAGATCGCCTCTCCTTGTCCTCTTAATGTTCTTCACACAGACACCGATTTTGTCAATGTCAACTTTTTCCTTAATCTTTTGTAGGAGTTGAGCATACGTCGTCCCCTCTTCCGTTTTCACCACCACTGTTTCAGACTTTCTTGTTCCAATGCTTTCCTTCTTTTCATTTTTGGGACCACTTCCCGATTCCCGTCCTTGTATAGCATCTGTGTGCTTATTTCCTACAGCCAATTCTACATCTACTTTGCTTTTCCTAAAAAGAGCTTCTATCACTTTCCTCATATATTCCAGGTCCAGGTCCTCCGTTACTGTAACGATTCGCCCTTCTCCTCCCCTTTCCATAATATCTCTCGCTTTACTAATATAGTTGTATATGCTTTCCCAGTCATTTACGCCATTTTTGTCACTTTTGATTGGGAGAACATATATTCTCCTTTCACTTTCCGTTCCACCTCCTCTGCTTGTAACGGTCTTCATGTTATACTCAACGTACTCCAGGTTCCCTTCTTCCATTCCCTCAACCTAACCTAACCTAACCTAACCTGAACCTAACCTAACCTGAACCTAACCTAACCTGAACCTAACCTAACCTGAACCTAACCTAACCTGAACCTAACCTAACCTGAACCTAACCTAACCTGAACCTAACCTAACCTGAACCTAACCTAACCTGAACCTAACCTAACCTGAACCTAACCTAACCTGAACCTAACCTAACCTGAACCTAACCTAACCTGAACCTAACCTAACCTGAACCTAACCTAACCTGAACCTAACCTAACCTGAACCTAACCTAACCTGAACCTAACCTAACCTGAACCTAACCTAACCTGAACCTAACCTAACCTGAACCTAACCTAACCTGAACCTAACCTAACCTGAACCTAACCTAACCTGAACCTAACCTAACCTGAACCTAACCTAACCTGAACCTAACCTAACCTGAACCTAACCTAACCTGAACCTAACCTAACCTGAACCTAACCTAACCTGAACCTAACCTAACCTGAACCTAACCTAACCTGAACCTAACCTAACCTGAACCTAACCTAACCTGAACCTAACCTAACCTGAACCTAACCTAACCTGAACCTAACCTAACCTGAACCTAACCTAACCTGAACCTAACCTAACCTGAACCTAACCTAACCTGAACCTAACCTAACCTGAACCTAACCTAACCTGAACCTAACCTAACCTGAACCTAACCTAACCTGAACCTAACCTAACCTGAACCTAACCTAACCTGAACCTAACCTAACCTGAACCTAACCTAACCTGAACCTAACCTAACCTGAACCTAACCTAACCTGAACCTAACCTAACCTGAACCTAACCTAACCTGAACCTAACCTAACCTGAACCTAACCTAACCTGAACCTAACCTAACCTGAACCTAACCTAACCTGAACCTAACCTAACCTGAACCTAACCTAACCTGAACCTAACCTAACCTGAACCTAACCTAACCTGAACCTAACCTAACCTGAACCTAACCTAACCTGAACCTAACCTAACCTGAACCTAACCTAACCTGAACCTAACCTAACCTGAACCTAACCTAACCTGAACCTAACCTAACCTGAACCTAACCTAACCTGAACCTAACCTAACCTGAACCTAACCTAACCTGAACCTAACCTAACCTGAACCTAACCTAACCTGAACCTAACCTAACCTGAACCTAACCTAACCTGAACCTAACCTAACCTGAACCTAACCTAACCTGAACCTAACCTAACCTGAACCTAACCTAACCTGAACCTAACCTAACCTGAACCTAACCTAACCTGAACCTAACCTAACCTGAACCTAACCTAACCTGAACCTAACCTAACCTGAACCTAACCTAACCTGAACCTAACCTAACCTGAACCTAACCTAACCTGAACCTAACCTAACCTGAACCTAACCTAACCTGAACCTAACCTAACCTGAACCTAACCTAACCTGAACCTAACCTAACCTGAACCTAACCTAACCTGAACCTAACCTAACCTGAACCTAACCTAACCTGAACCTAACCTAACCTGAACCTAACCTAACCTGAACCTAACCTAACCTGAACCTAACCTAACCTGAACCTAACCTAACCTGAACCTAACCTAACCTGAACCTAACCTAACCTGAACCTAACCTAACCTGAACCTAACCTAACCTGAACCTAACCTAACCTGAACCTAACCTAACCTGAACCTAACCTAACCTGAACCTAACCTAACCTGAACCTAACCTAACCTGAACCTAACCTAACCTGAACCTAACCTAACCTGAACCTAACCTAACCTGAACCTAACCTAACCTGAACCTAACCTAACCTGAACCTAACCTAACCTGAACCTAACCTAACCTGAACCTAACCTAACCTGAACCTAACCTAACCTGAACCTAACCTAACCTGAACCTAACCTAACCTGAACCTAACCTAACCTGAACCTAACCTAACCTGAACCTAACCTAACCTGAACCTAACCTAACCTGAACCTAACCTAACCTGAACCTAACCTAACCTGAACCTAACCTAACCTGAACCTAACCTAACCTGAACCTAACCTAACCTGAACCTAACCTAACCTGAACCTAACCTAACCTGAACCTAACCTAACCTGAACCTAACCTAACCTGAGCCTAACCTAACCTGAACCTAACCTAACCTGAACCTAACCTAACCTGAGCCTAACCTAACCTGAACCTAACCTAACCTGAGCCTAACCTAACCTGAACCTAACCTAACCTGAACCTAACCTAACCTGAGCCTAACCTAACCTGAACCTAACCTAACCTGAACCTAACCTAACCTGAACCTAACCTAACCTGAACCTAACCTAACCTGAACCTAACCTAACCTGAACCTAACCTAACCTGAACCTAACCTAACCTGAACCTAACCTAACCTGAACCTAACCTAACCTGAACCTAACCTAACCTGAACCTAACCTAACCTGAACCTAACCTAACCTGAGCCTAACCTAACCTGAACCTAACCTAACCTGAACCTAACCTAACCTGAACCTAACCTAACCTGAACCTAACCTAACCTGAACCGTTAGCGCGTAATTCCTATATAAGTTTTATCTAATTAGCGCCGTTGGTTCAGATTTAGATATTTGCAATTTTTGTCTTTAGATGCTGCTCAAATGAATTTTTTTGATTTTCCTGGAAAATATAGGCGGCGGAAAGATTTTAATAGCAGTTATGATGAGCGCGAAAATAGCGCGTAATTCCTATATAAGCTTTATCTAATTAGCGCCGTTGGTTCAGATTTAGATATTTTCAATTTTTGTCTTTATATGCTGCTCAAATGAATTTTTTTGATTTTCCGCGAAACTATAGGCGCCGGAAAGATTTTAATAGCAGTTATGATGAGCGCGAAAATAGCGCGTAATTCCTATATAAGTTTTATCTAATTATCGCAGTTGTTTTAGATTTCGATATTTTCAATTTTTGTTTTTATATGCTGCTCAAATGAATTTTGTTGATTTTCCGGGAAACTATAGGCGCTGGAAAGATTTTAATAGCAGTTATGATGAGCGCGAAAATAGCGCGTAATTCCTATATAAGCTTTATCTAATTATCGCCGTTGGTTTATATTTCGATATTTTCAATTTTTGTCCATATATGCTGCTCAAATGAATTTTGTTGATTTTCCGGGAAACTATAGGCGCTGGAAAGATTTTAATAGCAGTTATGATGAGCGCGAAAATAGCGTGTAATTCCTATATAAATTTTATCTAATTATCGCCGTTGGTATAGATTTAGATAATTTCAATTTTTGTCTTTATATGCTGCTCAAATGAATTTTTTTGATTTTCCGGGAAAATATAGGCGCCGGAAAGATTTTAATAGCAGTTATGATGAGCGCCAAAATAGCGCGTAATTCCTATATAAGTTTTATCTAATTATCGCCGTTGGTTCAGTTTTAGATATTTTCAATTCTTGTCTTTATATGCTACTCAAATGAATTTTGTTGATTTTCCGGGAGACTATAGGCGCTGGAAAGATTTTAATAGCAGTTATGATGAGCGCGAAAACAGCGCGTAATCCCTATATAAGCTTTATCTAATTAGCGCCGTTGTTTCAGATTTAGATATTTTCAATTTTTGCCTTTATATGCTGCTCAAATGAGTTTTTTTGATTTTCCGGGAAACTATAGGCGCCGGAAAGATTTTAATAGCAGTTATGATTAGGGCGAAAATAGCGCGTAAATCCTATATAAGTTTTATCTAATTATCGCCGTTGGTTTAGATTTCGATATTTTCAATTTTTGTCTTTATATGCTGCTCAAATAAATTTTGTTGATTTTCCGGGAAAATACAGGCACTGGAAAGATTTTAATAGCAGTAATGATGAGCGCGAAAATAGCGCGTAATTCCTATATAAGCTTTATCTAATTAGCGCCGTTGGTTCAGATTTAGATATTTTCAATTTTTGTCTTCATATGGTGCTCAAATGAATTTTTTTGATTTTCCGGGAAACTATAGGCGCCGGAAAGATTTTAATAGCAGTTATGATGATCGCCAAAATAGCGCTTAATTCCTATATAAGCTTTATCTAATTATCGCCGTTGGTTTAGATTTCGATATTTTCAATTTTTGTCTATATATGCTGCTCAAATGAATTTTGTTGATTTTCCGGGAAACTATAGGCGCTGGAAAGATTTTAATAGCAGTTATGATGAGCGCGAAAATAGCGCGTAATTCCTATATAAGCTTTATCTAATTAGCGCCGTTGGTTCAGATTTAGATATTTTCAATTTTTGTCTTTATATGCTGCTCAAATGAATTTTTTTGATTTTCCGGGAAACTATAGGCGCCGCAAAGATTTTAATAGCAGTTATGATGAGCGCCAAAATAGCGCGTAATTCCTATGTAAGTTTTATCTAATTAGCGCCGTTGGTTCAGATTTAGATATTTTCAATTTTTGTCTTTATATGCTGCTCAAATGAATTTTTTTTGATTTTCCGGGAAACTATAGGCGCTGGAAAGTTTTTAATAGCAGTTATGATGAGCGCGAAAATAGCGCGTAATGCCTATATTAGCTTTATCTAATTAGCGCCGTTGGTTCAGTTTTAGATATTTTCAATTCTTGTCTTTATATCCTACTCAAATGAATTTTGTTGATTTTCCGGGAAACTACAGGCGCTGGAAAGATTTTAATAGCAGTTATGATGAGCGCGAAAATAGCGCGTAATTCCTATATAAGCTTTATCTAATTAGCGCCGTTGGTTCAGATTTAGATATTTTCAATTTTTGTCTTTATATGCTGCTCAAATGTATTTTTTTGATTTTTCGGGAAACTATCGGCGCCGGAAAGATTTTAATAGCAGTTATGATGAGCGCGAAAATAGCGCGTAATTCCTATATAAGCTTTATCTAATTATCGCCGTTGGTTTAGATTTCGATATTTTCAATTTTTGTCTTTATATGCTGCTCAAATGAATTTTGTTGATTTTCCGGGAAACTATAGGCGCTGGAAAGATTTTAATAGCAGTTATGATGAGCGCGAAAATAGCGCGTAATTCCTATATAAGTTTCATCTAATTAGCGCCGGTGGTTCAGATTTAGATATTTTCAATTTTTGTCTTTATATGCTGCCTAAGTGAATTTTGTTGATTTTCCGGGAAACTATAGGCGCTGGAAAGATTTAAATAACAGTTATGATGAGCGCGAAAATAGCGCGTAATTCCTATATAAGTTTTATCTAATTAGCGCCGTTGGTTCAGATTTAGATATTTTCAATTTTTGTCTTTATATGCTGCTCAAATGAATTTTTTTGATTTTCCGGGAAAATATAGGCGCCGGAAAGATTTTAATAGCAGTTATGATGAGCGCCAAAATAGCGCGTGATTCCTATATAAGTTTTATCTAATTATCGCCGTTGGTTTAGATTTCGATATTTTCAATTTTTGTCTTTATATGCTGCTCAAATGAATTTTTTTGATTTTCCGGGAAAATATAGGCGCCGGAAAGATTTTAATAGCAGTTATGATGAGCGCCAAAATAGCGCGTAATTCCTATATAAGTTTTATCTAATTATCGCCGTTGGTTTAGATTTCGATATTTTCATTTTTTGTTTTTATATGCTGCTCAAATGAATTTTGTTGATTTTCCGGGAAACTATAGGCGCTGGAAAGATTTTAATAGCAGTTATGATGAGCGCGAAAATAGCGCGTAATTCCTATATAAGTTTTATCTAATTATCGCCGTTGGTTAAGATTTCGATATTTTCAATTTTTGTCTTTATATGCTGCTCAAATGAATTTTGTTGATTTTCCGGGAAACTATAGGCGCTGGAAAGATTTTAATAGCAGTTATGATGAGCGCGAAAATAGCGCGTAATTCCTATATAAGCTTTATCTAATTAGCGCCGTTGGTTCAGATTTAGATATTTTCAATTTTTTTCTTTATATGCTGCTCAAATCAATTTTTTTGATTTTCCGGGAAACTGTAGGCGCCGGAAAGATTTTAATAGCAGTTATGATGAGCGCCAAAATAGCGCGTAATTCCTATGTAAGCTTTATCTAATTAGCGCCGTTGGTTCAGTTTTAGATATTTTCAATTTTTGTCTTTATATGCTGCTCAAATGAATCTTGTTGATTTTCCGGGAAACTATAGGCGCCGGAAGGATTTTAATAGCCGTTATGATGAGCGCCAAAATAGCGCGTAATTCCTATATAAGTTTTATCTAATTATCGCCGTTGGTTTAGATTTCGATATTTTCAATTTTTGTCTTTATATGCTGCTCAAATGAATTTTGTTGATTTTCCGGGAAACTATAGGCGCTGGAAAGATTTTAATAGCAGTTATAATGAGCGCGAAAATAGCGCGTAATTCCTATATGAGCTTTATCTAAGTAGCGCCGTTGGTTCAGTTTTAGATATTTTCAATTTTTGTCTTTATATGCTGCTCAAATGAATTTTGTTGATTTTCCGGGAAACTATAGGCGCTGGAAAGATTTTAATAGCAGTTATGACGAGCGCGAAAATAGCGCGAAATTCCTATATAAGCTTTATCTAATTAGCGCCGTTGGTTCAATTTTAAATATTTTCAATTTTTGTCTTTATATGCTGCTCAAATGAATTTTTTTGATTTTCCGGGAAACTATAGGCGCTGGAAAGATTCTAATAGCAGTTATGATGAGCGCCAAAATAGCGCGTAATTCCTATATAAGTTTTATCTAATTATCGCCGTTGGTTTAGATTTCGATATTTTCAATTTTTGTTTTTATATGCTGCTCAAATGAATTATGTTGATTTTCCGGGAAACTATAGGCGCTGGAAAGATTTTAATAGCAGTTATGATGAGCGCGAAAATAGCATGTAATTCCTATATAAGCTTTATCTAGTTACCGCCGTTGGTTTAGATTTCGATATTTTCAATTTTTGTCCATATATGCTGCTCAAATGAATTTTGTTGATTTTCCGGGAAACTATAGGCGCCGGAAAGATTTCAATAGCAGTTATGATGAGCGCGAAAATAGCGCGAAATTCCTATATAAGCTTTATCTAATTAGCGCCGTTGGTTCAGATTTAGATATTTTCAATTTTTGTCTTTATATGCTGCTCAAATGTATTTTTTTGATTTTTCGGGAAACTATCGGCGCCGGAAAGATTTTAATAGCAGTTATGATGAGCGCGAAAATAGCGCGTAATTCCTATATAAGCTTTATCTAATTATCGCCGTTGGTTTAGATTTCGATATTTTCAATTTTTGTCTTTATATGCTGCTCAAATTAATTTTGTTGATTTTCCGGGAAACTATAGGCGCTGGAAAGATTTTAATAGCAGTTATGATGTGCGCGAAAATAGCGTGTAATTCCTATATAAGCTTCATCTAATTAGCGCCGGTGGTTTAGATTTCTATATTTTCAATTTTTGTCTTTATATGCTGCTCAAATGAATTTTTTTGATTTTCAGGGAAAATATAGGCGCCGGAAAGATTTTAATAGCAGTTATGATGAGCGCCAAAATAGCCCGTAATTCCTATATAAGTTTCATCTAATTATCGCCGTTGGTTTAGATTTCGATATTTTCAATTTTTGTCTTTATATGCTGCTCAAATGAATTTTTTTGATTTTCCGGGAAAATATAGGCGCCGGAAAGATTTTAACAGCAGTTATGATGAGCGCCAAAATAGCGCGTAATTCCTATATAAGTTTTATCTAATTATCGCCGTTGGTTTAGATTTCGATATTTTCAATTTTTGTTTTTATATGCTGCTCAAATGAATTTTGTTGATTTTCCGGGAAACTATAGGCGCTGGAAAGATTTTAATAGCAGTTATGATGAGCGCCAAAATAGCGCGTAATTCCTATATAAGTTTTATCTAATTATCGCCGTTGGTTTAGATTTCGATATTTTCAATTTTTGTCTTTATATGCTGCTCAAATGAATTTTGTTGATTTTCCGGGAAACTATAGGCGCTGGAAAGATTTTAATAGCAGTTATGATGAGCGCGAAAATAGCGCGTAATTCCTATATAAGCTTTATCTAATTAGCGCCGTTGGTTCAGATTTAGATATTTTCAATTTTTGTCTTTATATGCTGCTCAAATGAATTTTTTTGATTTTCCGGGAAACTATAGGCGCCGGAAAGATTTTAATGGCAGTTATGATGAGCGCCAAAATAGCGCGTAATTCCTGTGTAAGTTTTATCTAATTATCGCCGTTGGTTTAGATTTCGATATTTTCAATTTTTGTCTTTATATGCTGCTCAAATGAATTTTGTTGATTTTCCGGGAAACTATAGGCGCTGGAAAGATTTTAATAGCAGTTATGATGAGCGCGAAAATAGCGCGTAATTCCTATATAAGCTTTATCTAATTAGCGCCGTTGGTTCAGATTTAGATATTTTCAATTTTTGTCTTTATATGCTGCTCAAATGAATTTTGTTGATTTTCCGGGAAACTATAGGCGCTGGAAAGATTTTAATAGCAGTTATGGTGAGCGCGAAAATAGCGCGTAATTCCTATATGAGCTTTATCTAATTAGCGACGTTGGTTCAGTTTTAGATATTTTCAATTTTTGTCTTTATATGCTGCTCAAATGAATTTTGTGGATTTTCCGGGAAACTATAAGCGCTGGAAAGATTTTAATAGCAGTTATGATGAGCGCGAAAATAGCGCGAAATTCCTATATAAGCTTTATCTAATTAGCGCCGTTGGTTCAATTTTAGATATTTTCAATTTTTGTCTTTATATGCTGCTCAAATGAAATTTTTTGATTTTCCGGGAAACTATAGGCGCTGGAAAGATTCTAATAGCAGTTATGATGAGCGCGAAAATAGCGCGTAATTCCTATATAAGCATTATCTAATTAGCACCGTTGGTTCAGATTTAGATATTTTCAATTTTTGTTTTTATATGCTGCTCAAATGTATTTTTTTGATTTTCCGGGAAACTATAGGCGCCGGAAAGATTTTAATAGCAGTTATGATGAGCGCGAAAATAGCGCGTAATTCCTATATAAGCTTTATCTAATTAGCGCCGTTGGTTCAGATTTAGATATTTTCAATTTTTGTCTTTATATGCTGCTCAAATGAATTTTTTTGATTTTCCGGGAAACTATAGGCGCCGGAAAGATTTTAATAGCAGTTATGATGAGCGCCAAAATAGCGCGTAATTCCTGTGTAAGTTTTATCTAATTATCGCCGTTGGTTTAGATTTCGATATTTTCAATTTTTGTCTTTATATGCTGCTCAAATGAATTTTGTTGATTTTCCGGGAAACTATAGGCGCTGGAAAGATTTTAATAGCAGTTATGATGAGCGCGAAAATAGCGTGTAATTCCTATATAAGCTCCATCTAATTAGCGCCGGTGGTTCAGATTTAGATATTTTCAATTTTTTGTCTTTATATGCTGATTAAATGAATTTTGTTAATTTTCCGGGAAACTATAGGCGCTGGAAAGATTTTAATAGCAGTTATGATGAGCGCGAAAATAGCGCGTAAGTCCTATACAAGCTTTATCTAATTAGCGCCGTTGGTTCAGTTTTAGATATTTTCAATTCTTGTCTTTATATGCTACTCAAATGAATTTTGTTGATTTTCCGGGAAACTATAGGCGCTGGAAAGATTTTAATAGCAGTTATGATGAGCGCGAAAATAGCGCGTAATCCCTATATAAGCTTTATCTAATTAGCGCCGTTGTTTCAGATTTAGATATTTTCAATTTTTGCCTTTATATGCTGCTCAAATGAGTTTTTTTGATTTTCCGGGAAACTATAGGCGCCGGAAAGATTTTAATAGCAGTTATGATGTGCGCCAAAATAGCGCGTAATTCCTATATAAGTTTTAGCGAATTTCCAGAAATTCAGCTATTCCAGTAGGTCTCATGACACGACTTGAGCCCGGGAATATGGCAGAAATTTGTTTTGAGGTCCCTAGAAACCAAAAATAATATTCACTAAAATTTATATATATATATATATATATATATATGTGTATGTATTTATGTATCAGCACGATAACTCTCGAACGAAATGTCCTAGGTTTACCAAATTTGGTGAGAACGTTGGAAATCCAAAAATCTTGGATGAGTTCTTCAGCCAGACACGTCGGATGCCAGGAACATGGTTTTTGTTCTTGCAAAAAATTAGTTTTTTGCCAAAATTTGCTATAATTTACAAGTTTTTGCCACATTTTTTTACACCATTGCAAAGACGGAAAAAAATCACAAAAAAAAGGTTTTTGAACTATTTTTCTAGGTTTAGTAGTTTTTGAGAAAATAAGAAAAAAAGGTCAGTAGAGGAATTGGACAGTTCTGGACCCTCCATCCGATTTTTTTGAGCGGAGGAGGTATCACTTCCAAAAAATGAAATACACTAGATATGATAATTTTCAGGTCATTGACACTTCAAAATATTACGAACGCACTATATATATATATATATATATATATATATATATATATATATATATATATATATATATATATATATATATATATATATATATATATATATATATATATATATATATATATATATATATATATCCGCACGATAACTCAAGAACGAAACATCTTAATTCCTAATTCCGGACGGAAAAAAATCACATAAAAAAGGTTTTTGAATTATTATTCTAGGTTAATTAGTTTATTGCTTGAAACCAATAAGCAATAAAGTTCTAAACAAGGTTATTAGCATAGAACACTAGAAGCCAACTAATATCAAAAAAGTGTAATTCGCTTGGAGCCATTTGTAGGCCTGTCACAGCTTAAGACATGTAGTGAGTCGGTGTCCGTCGCCAAACGCAGAGTGCATTGTAATACATTGTTAGACATTGTTACTTGAATTGGACCGGTTGGTCTGTCCCATAATACGTGTTTTGTAGTAGTGTGTGTGAATACGCACACAGAAGCAAACAACAAACTAACACAATTGCAAACTGTGTGTACCTACACAACATAGTGGAGAGATTTTACGTCACCCACTGATTACAAGTGGAACAGAGACATAGACATTCTAGTCTGACCCCTTGGTTATTAGCTATGTAAGGTAAATGGTATAGTTATTGGACAGTTAAGAAAAATTTTCAAAACAAAGTACAGAAAAGGTACGTGTTGTAGCTTTATTTTTAACGAAAAAATTCATAAATAAAGTAAGACCTGTCTATTTTAATGTACCATATAAAACTTTCATATTACATATTGGTAAGTCTCTGAAAAAAAAAATATTAAAGTTTTGCGTGTAGAAAAATACAGTTATTGGACAAAAATTTCATTTATTAATTTCTGGTATATTTCCACAATCCACAAGTTCTGTAGATACTAGAAGGTTCTGTTTAACTAAAAAATCAGGCAGTTTGCTTTACTAGTCTATAAGCCTTAGAATCTTCAAAAGAGAGTGTCTTGTCCAATAACTGTGAACGTCCAATAACTATACCGTTTACCCTATATTACTTTTTTTTAAATATGATGATTTATAATGCACTAAATTGCCCGACAAGACGTTGCGACAAAGATGGAAAAAATACTCTTTTTATAGGCATCTATGTAGGTAGTATGTGTATATGCATTATTAAATGCAGTCATCGAGTTCAATTGTATACTCGATGACTGCATACTGACTTCTCACGTATGTAATCCACACTGTATTGGATATGTTAGAAAGGGTCCTTATAGTGGAGATTAATTTTATTATTTTTGTTTTGTTGTATACAATCACCGCATTACAGATATTTTTCATATGGATTATCTGTATATAATATAATGAGATATTGGGTAAAGAGAGTGATAAAATTTGTCGTTACCGGCACAAATTTTTTTTAATTACTGTATAGATATTGAATTTTGGATACAATTTTTTGAAGCAAATCTTTATGGTTCATAAGATACATGTAGTTTACAGATATCCATCTTACCTTCAAAATGACTTAGGCTGTATACACAATCAATGAAATAAGATTTAAAATTTAAGATTTAAGATTTAAGAAATAAGATTTAAGATTTAAGAAGTATGCCATCTAGTGACGTTGAATGGAACTTTAACGTAACTGGTCATAGATATAAATATGTAGGTATTTTTTTACGTCAAAATTCGTGATTTTTTTTCACTTAGGCTGTATACACAATCAATGAAATAAGATTTAAGATTTAATATTTAAAATTTAAGACTTAAGATTTAAGAAATAAGATTTAAGATTTAAGGAGTATGCCATCTAGTGACGTTGAATGAAACTGTTAACTTAACTGCTCATAAGTAAATGTATTTAGGTATTTTTGTACATCAGAATTCATGAATACCCCTGTCGCAGCATCCTGCATAACATAGCGAATTTCCATTTACAAAGGTACGTTTTTCTCGGAAACTAGTTGATATAGAGTAATTGTAAATAAAAAAACCTTCTTTATGTGAATTTTCCTTCTCATTCCGCCAAATCTTTTTCACGAAAAATATCCAAAACACCGTAAACGTTTTCACGAAATTTCTTAAAAATAAGATGTTTCGTTCTTAAGTTGTCGTGCGGACACTTAGTAAACATATATATAACTGTGTCCGCACGATAACTCAAGAACGAAACATCTTATTTTTAAGAAATTTCGTGAAAACGTTTACGGTGTTTTGGACATTTTTCGTGAAAAAAATTTGGCGGAATGAGGCGGAAAAATCACATAGAGAAGGGTTTTTTATTTACAATTACTCTATATCAACTAGTTTCCGAGAAAAACGTACTTTTGTAAATGGAAATTCGCTATGTTATGCAGGATGCTGCGACAGGGGTATTATCTAATTATCGCCGTTGGTTTAGATTTCGATATTTTCAATTTTTGTCTTTATATGCCGCTCAAATGAATTTTGTTGATTTTCCGGGAAACTATAGGCGCCGGAAAGATTTTAATCGCAGTTATGATGAGCGCTAAAATAGCGCGTAATTCCTATATAAGTTTTATCTAATTAGCGCCTTTGGTTCAGATTTAGATATTTTCAATTTTTGTTTTTATATGCTGCTCAAATGAATTTTCTTGATTTTCCGGGAAACTATAGGCGCTGGAAAGATTTTAATAGCAGTTATGGTGAGCGCGAAAATAGCGCGTAATTCCTATATGAGCTCTATCTAATTAGCGCCGTTGGTTCAGTTTTAGATATTTTCAATTTTTGTCTTTATATGCTGCTCAAATGAATTTTGTTGATTTTCCGGGAAACTATAGGCGCTGGAAAGAGTTTAATAGCAGTTATGATGAGCGCGAAAATAGCGCGAAATTCCTATATAAACTTTATCTAATTAGCGCCGTTGGTTCAATTTTAGATATTTTGAATTTTTGTCTTTATATGCTGCTCAAATGAATTTTTTTGATTTTCCGGGAAACTATAGGCGCTGGAAAGATTCTAATAGCAGTTATGACGAGCGCGAAAATAGCGCGTAATTCCTATATAAGCTTTATCTAATTAGCACCGTTGGTTCAGATTTAGATATTTTCAATTTTTGTCTTTATATGCTGCTCAAATGTATTTTTTTGATTTTCCGGGATACTATAGGCGCCAGAAAGATTTTAATAGCAGTTATGATGAGGGCGAAAATAGCGCGTAATTCCTATATAAGCTTTATCTAATTAGCGCCGGTGGTTCAGATTTAGATATTTTCAATTTTTGTCTTTATATGCTGCTCAAACGAATTTTTTTGATTTTCCGGGAAACTATAGGCGCCGGAAAGAAGAATAGCAGTTATGATGAGCGCCAAAGTAGCGCGTAATTCCTATATAAGTTTTATCTAATTATCGCCGTTGGTTTAGATTTCGATATTTTCAATTTTTGTTTTTATATGCTGCTCAAATGAATTTTGTTGATTTTCCGGGAAACTATAGGCGCTGGAAAGATTTAAATAACAGTTATGATGAGCGCGAAAATAGCGTGTAATTCCTATATAAGCTCCATCTAATTAGCACCGGTGGTTCAGATTTAGATATTTTCAATTTTTGTCTTTATATGCTGCCTAAATGAATTTTGTTGATTTTCCGGGAAACTATAGGCGCTGGAAAGATTTAAATAACAGTTATGATGAGCGCGAAAATAGCGCGTAATTCCTATATAAGTTTTATCTAATTAGCGCCGTTGGTTCAGATTTAGATATTTTCAATTTTTGTCTTTATATGCTGCGCAAATGAATTTTTTTGATTTTCCGGGAAAATATAGGCGCCGGAAAGATTTTAATAGCAGTTATGATGAGCGCCAAAATAGCGCGTAATTCTTATATAAGTTTTATCTAATTATCGCCGTTGGTTTAGATTTCGATATTTTCAATTTTTGTCTTTATATGCTGCCTAAATGAATTTTGTTGATTTTCCGGGAAACTATAGGCGCTGGGAAGATTTTAATAGCAGTTATGATGAGCGCGAAAATAGCGCGTAATTCCTATATAAGTTTTATCTAATTAGCGCCGTTGGTTCAGATTTAGATATTTGCAATTTTTGTCTTTATATGCTGCTCAAATGAATTTTTTTGATTTTCCTGGAAAATATAGGCTCTGGAAAGATTTTAATAGCAGTTATGATGAGCGCGAAAATAGCGCGTAATTCCTATATAAGCTTTATCTAATTAGCGCCGTTGGTTCAGATTTAGATATTTTCAATTTTTGTCTTTATATGCTGCTCAAATGAATTTTTTTGATTTTCCGCGAAACTATAGGCGCCGGAAAGATTTTAATAGCAGTTATGATGAGCGCGAAAATAGCGCGTAATTCCTATATAAGTTTTATCTAATTATCGCAGTTGTTTTAGATTTCGATATTTTCAATTTTTGTTTTTATATGCTGCTCAAATGAATTTTGTTGATTTTCCGGGAAACTATAGGCTCTGGACAGATTTTAATAGCAGTTATGATGAGCGCGAAAATAGCGCGTAATTCCTATATAAGCTTTATCTAATTATCGCCGTTGGTTTACATTTCGATATTTTCAATTTTTGTCCATATATGCTGCTCAAATGAATTTTGTTGATTTTCCGGGAAACTATAGGCGCTGGAAAGATTTTAACAGCAGTTATGATGAGCGCGAAAATAGCGTGTAATTCCTATATAAATTTTATCTAATTATCGCCGTTGGTATAGATTTAGATATTTTCAATTTTTGTCTTTATATGCTGCTCAAATGAATTTTTTTGATTTTCCGGGAAAATATAGGCGCCGGAAAGATTTTAATAGCAGTTATGATGAGCGCCAAAATAGCGCGTAATTCCTATATAAGTTTTATCTAATTATCGCCGTTGGTTTAGATTTCGATATTTTCAATTTTTGTCTTTATATGCTGCTCAAATGAATTTTGTTGATTTTCCGGGAAACTATAGGCGCTGGAAAGATTTTAATAGCAGTTATGATGAGCGCGAAAATAGCGCGTAATTCCTATACAAGCTTTATCTAATTAGCGCCGTTGGTTCAGTTTTAGATATTTTCAATTCTTGTCTTTATATGCTACTCAAATGAATTTTGTTGATTTTCCGGGAAACTATAGGCGCTGGAAAGATTTTAATAGCAGTTATGATGAGCGCGAAAATAGCGCGTAATCCCTATATAAGCTTTATCTAATTAGCGCCGTTGTTTCAGATTTAGATATTTTCAATTTTTGCCTTTATATGCTGCTCAAATGAGTTTTTTTGATTTTCCGGGAAACTATAGGCGCCGGAAAGATTTTAATAGCAGTTATGATTAGGGCGAAAATAGCGCGTAATTCCTATATAAGCTTTATCTAATTAGCGCCGTTGGTTCAGATTTAGATATTTTCAATTTTTGTCTTTATATGCTGCTCAAATGAATTTTTTTGATTTTCCGGGAAACTATAGGCGCCGGAAAGATTTTAATAGCAGTTATGATGAGCGCCAAAATAGCGCGTAATTCCTATATAAATTTTATCTAATTATTGCCGTTGGTTTAGATTTCGATATTTTCAATTTTTGTCTTTATATGCTGCTCAAATGAATTTTGTTGATTTTCCGGGAAACTATAGGCGCTGGAAAGATTTTAATAGCAGTTATGATGAGCGCGAAAATAGCGCGTAATTCCTATATAAGCTTCATCTAATTAGCGCCGGTGGTTCAGATTTAGATATTTTCAATTTTTGTCTTTATATGCTGCCTAAATGAATTTTGTTGATTTTCCGGGAAACTATAGGCGCTGGAAAGATTTAAATAACAGTTATGATGAGCGCGAAAATAGCGCGTAATTCCTATATAAGTTTTATCTAATTAGCGCCGTTGGTTCAGATTTAGATATTTTCAATTTTTGTCTTTATATGCTGCTCAAATGAATTTTTTTGATTTTACGGGAAAATATAGGCGCCGGAAAGATTTTAATAGCAGTTATGATGAGCGCCAAAATAGCGCGTGATTCCTATATAAGTTTTATCTAATTATCGCCGTTGGTTTAGATTTCGATATTTTCAATTTTTGTCTTTATATGCTGCTCAAATGAATTTTTTTGATTTTCCGGGAAAATATAGGCGCCGGAAAGATTTTAATAGCAGTTATGATGAGCGCGAAAATAGCGCGTAATTCCTATACAAGCTTTATCTAATTAGCGCCGTTGGTTCAGTTTTAGATATTTTCAATTCTTGTCTTTATATGCTACTCAAATGAATTTTGTTGATTTTCCGGGAAACTATAGGCGCTGGAAAGATTTTAATAGCAGTTATGATGAGCGCGAAAATAGCGCGAAATTCCTATATAAGCTTTATCCAATTAGCGCCGTTGGTTCAATTTTAGATATTTTCAATTTTTGTCTTTATATGCTGCTCAAATGAAATTTTTTGATTTTCCGGGAAACTATAGGCGCTGGAAAGATTCTAATAGCAGTTATGATGAGCGCGAAAATAGCGCGTAATTCCTATATAAGCATTATCTAATTAGCACCGTTGGTTCAGATTTAGATATTTTCAATTTTTGTTTTTATATGCTGCTCAAATGTATTTTTTTGATTTTCCGGGAAACTATAGGCGCCGGAAAGATTTTAATAGCAGTTATGATGAGCGCGAAAATAGCGCGTAATTCCTATATAAGCTTTATCTAATTAGCGCCGTTGGTTCAGATTTAGATATTTTCAATTTTTGTCTTTATATGCTGCTCAAATGAATTTTTTTGATTTTCCGGGAAACTATAGGCGCCGGAAAGATTTTAATAGCAGTTATGATGAGCGCCAAAATAGCGCGTAATTCCTGTGTAAGTTTTATCTAATTATCGCCGTTGGTTTAGATTTCGATATTTTCAATTTTTGTCTTTACATGCTGCTCAAATGAATTTTGTTGATTTTCCGGGAAACTATAGG
Organism: Brachynemurus nebulosus; assembly: GCA_035578155.1. NCBI lineage: Eukaryota > Metazoa > Arthropoda > Insecta > Neuroptera > Myrmeleontidae > Brachynemurus > Brachynemurus nebulosus. The sequence continues at coordinate 34,507 of JAPWDM010000010.1, forward strand.
CGCTGGAAAGATTTTAATAGCAGTTATGATGAGCGCGAAAATAGCGTGTAATTCCTATATAAGCTCCATCTAATTAGCGCCGGTGGTTCAGATTTCGATATTTTCAATTTTTGTCTTTATATGCTGCTCAAATGAATTTTGTTGATTTTCCGGGAAACTATAGGCGCTGGAAAGATTTTAATAGCAGTTATGATGAGCGCCAAAATAGCGCGTAATTCCTATATAAGTTTTATCTAATTATCGCCGTTGGTTTAGATTTCGATATTTTCAAGTTTTGTCTTTATATGCTGCACAAATGAATTTTGTTGAGTTTCCGGGAAACTATAGGCGCTGGAAAGATTTTAATAGCAGTTATGATGAGCGCGAAAATAGCGCGTAATTCCTATATAAGCTTTATCTAATTAGCGCCGTTGGTTCAGATTTAGATATTTTCAATTTTTGTCTTTATATGCTGCTCAAATGAATTTTTTTGATTTTCCGGGAAACTATAGGTGCCGGAAAGATTTTAATAGCAGTTATGATGAGCGCCAAAATAGCGCGTAATTCCTATATAAGTTTTATCTAATTATCGCCGTTGGTTTAGATTTAGATATTTTCAATTTTTGTCTTTATATGCTGCTCAAATGAATTTTGATGATTTTCCGGGAAACTATAGGCGCTGGAAAGATTTTAATAGCAGTTATGATGAGCGCGAAAATAGCGCGTAATTCCTATATAAGCTTTATCTAATTAGCGCCGTTGGTTCAGATTTAGATATTTTCAATTTTTGTCTTTATATGCTGCTCAAATGAATTTTTTTGATTTTCCGGGAAACTATAGGTGCCGAAAAGATTTTAATAGCAGTTATGATGAGCGCCAAAATAGCGCGTAATTCCTATATAAGTTTTATCTAATTATCGCCGTTGGTTTAGATTTCGATATTTTCAATTTTTGTCTTTATATGCTGCTTAAATGAATTTTGTTGATTTTCCGGGAAACTATAGGCGCTGGAAAGATTTTAATAGCAGTTATGATGAGCGCGAAAATAGCGCGTAATTCCTATATAAGCTTTATCTAATTAGCGCCGTTGGTTCAGATTTAGATATTTTCAATTTTTGTCTTTATATGCTGCTCAAATGAATTTTTTTGATTTTCTGGGAAACTATAGGCGCCGGAAAGATTTTAATAGCAGTTATGATGAGCGCCAAAATAGCGCGTAATTCCTATGTAGGCTTTATTTAATTAGCGCCGTTGGTTCAGTTTTAGATATTTTCAATTTTTGTCTTTATATGCTGCTCAAATGAATCTTGTTGATTTTCCGGGAAACTATAGGCGCGGAAAGATTTTAATAGCAGTTATGATGAGCGCCAAAATAGCGCGTAATTCCTATATAAGTTTTATCTAATTATCGCCGTTGGTTTAGATTTCGATATTTTCAATTTTTGTCTTTATATGCTGCTCAAATGAATTTTTTTGATTTTCCGGGAAACTGTATGCGCCGGAAAGATTTCAATAGCAGTTATGATGAGCGCCAAAATAGCGCGTAATTCCTATATAAGTTTTATCTAATTATCGCCGTTGGTTTAGATTTCGATATTTTCAATTTTTGTCTTTATATGCTGCTCACATGAATTTTGTTGATTTTCCGGGAAACTATAGGCGCTGGAAAGATTTTAATAGCAGTTATGATGAGCGCGAAAATAGCGCGTAATTCCTATACAAGCTTTATCTAATTAGCGCCGTTGGTTCAGTTTTAGATATTTTCAATTCTTGTCTTTATATGCTACTCAAATGAATTTTGTTGATTTTCCGGGAAACTGTAGGCGCTGGAAAGATTTTAATAGCAGTTATAATGAGCGCGAAAATAGCGCGTAATCCCTATATAAGCTTTATCTAATTAGCGCCGTTGTTTCAGATTTAGATATTTTCAATTTTTGCCTTTATATGCTGCTCAAATGAGTTTTTTTTGATTTTCCGGGAAACTATAGGCGCCGGAAAGATTTTAGTAGCAGTTATGATGTGCGCCAAAATAGCGCGTAATTCCTATATAAGTTTTATCTAATTATCGCCGTTGGTTTAGATTTCGATATTTTCAATTTTTGTCTTTATATGCTGCTCAAATGAATTTTGTTGATTTTCCGGGAAACTATAGGCGCCGGAAAGATTTTAATCGCAGTTATGATGAGCGCTAAAATAGCGCGTAATTCCTATATAAGTTTTATCTAATTAGCGCCTTTGGTTCAGATTTAGATATTTTCAATTTTTGTTTTTATATGCTGCTCAAATGAATTTTCTTGATTTTCCGGGAAACTATAGGCGCTGCAAAGATTTTAATAGCAGTTATGGTGAGCGCGAAAATAGCGCGTAATTCCTATATGAGCTTTATCTAATTAGCGCCGTTGGTTCAGATTTAGATATTTTCAATTTTTGTCTTTATATGCTGCTCAAATGAATTTTTTTGATTTTCCGGGAAACTATAGGCGCCGGAAAGATTTTAATAGCAGTTATGATGAGCGCCAAAATAGCGCGTAATTCCTATATAAGTTTTATCTAATTATCGCCGTTGGTTTAGATTTCGATATTTTCAATTTTTGTCTTTATATGCTGCTCAAATGAAATTTTTTGATTTTCCGGGAAACTATAGGCGCTGGAAAGATTCTAATAGCAGTTATGATGAGCGCGAAAATAGCGCGTAATTCCTATATAAGCTTTATCTAATTAGCGCCGTTGGTTCAGATTTAGATATTTTCAATTTTTGTCTTTATATGCTGCTCAAATGAATTTTTTTGATTTTCTGGGAAACTATAGGCGCCGGAAAGATTTTAATAGCAGTTATGATGAGCGCCAAAATAGCGCGTAATTCCTATGTAAGCTTTATCTAATTAGCGCCGTTGGTTCAGTTTTAGATATTTTCAATTTTTGTCTTTATATGCAGCTCAAATGAATCTTGTTGATTTTCCGGGAAACTATAGGCGCGGAAAGATTTTAATAGCAGTTATGATGAGCGCCAAAATAGCGCGTAATTCCTATATAAGTTTTATCTAATTATCGCCGTTGGTTTAGATTTCGATATTTTCAATTTTTGTCTTTATATGCTGCTCAAATGAATTTTGTTGATTTTCCGGGAAACTGTAGGCGCTGGAAAGATTTTAATAGCAGTTATGATGAGCGCGAAAATAGCGCGTAATCCCTATATAAGCTTTATCTAATTAGCGCCGTTGTTTCAGATTTAGATATTTTCAATTTTTGCCTTTATATGCTGCTCAAATGAGTTTTTTTTGATTTTCCGGGAAACTATAGGCGCCGGAAAGATTTTAATAGCAGTTATGATGTGCGCCAAAATAGCGCGTAATTCCTATATAAGTTTTATCTAATTATCGCCGTTGGTTTAGATTTCGATATTTTCAATTTTTGTCTTTATATGCTGCTCAAATGAATTTTGTTGATTTTCCGGGAAACTATAGGCGCCGGAAAGATTTTAATCGCAGTTATGATGAGCGCTAAAATAGCGCGTAATTCCTATATAAGTTTTATCTAATTAGCGCCTTTGGTTCAGATTTAGATATTTTCAATTTTTGTTTTTATATGCTGCTCAAATGAATTTTCTTGATTTTCCGGGAAACTATAGGCGCTGGAAAGATTTTAATAGCAGTTATGGTGAGCGCGAAAATAGCGCGTAATTCCTATATGAGCTTTATCTAATTAGCGCCGTTGGTTCAGATTTAGATATTTTCAATTTTTGTCTTTATATGCTGCTCAAATGAATTTTTTTGATTTTCCGGGAAACTATAGGCGCCGGAAAGATTTTAATAGCAGTTATGATGAGCGCCAAAATAGCGCGTAATTCCTATATAAGTTTTATCTAATTATCGCCGTTGGTTTAGATTTCGATATTTTCAATTTTTGTCTTTATATGCTGCTCAAATGAAATTTTTTGATTTTCCGGGAAACTATAGGCGCTGGAAAGATTCTAATAGCAGTTATGATGAGCGCGAAAATAGCGCGTAATTCCTATATAAGCATTATCTAATTAGCACCGTTGGTTCAGATTTAGATATTTTCAATTTTTGTTTTTATATGCTGCTCAAATGTATTTTTTTGATTTTCCGGGAAACTATAGGCGCCGGAAAGATTTTAATAGCAGTTATGATGAGCGCGAAAATAGCGCGTAATTCCTATATAAGCTTTATCTAATTAGCGCCGTTGGTTCAGATTTAGATATTTTCAATTTTTGTCTTTATATGCTGCTCAAATGAATTTTTTTGATTTTCCGGGAAACTATAGGCGCCGGAAAGATTTTAATAGCAGTTATGATGAGCGCCAAAATAGCGCGTAATTCCTGTGTAAGTTTTATCTAATTATCGCCGTTGGTTTAGATTTCGATATTTTCAAGTTTTGTCTTTATATGCTGCACAAATGAATTTTGTTGAGTTTCCGGGAAACTATAGGCGCTGGAAAGATTTTAATAGCAGTTATGATGAGCGCGAAAATAGCGCGTAATTCCTATATAAGCTTTATCTAATTAGCGCCGTTGGTTCAGATTTAGATATTTTCAATTTTTGTCTTTATATGCTGCTCAAATGAATTTTTTTGATTTTCCGGGAAACTATAGGTGCCGGAAAGATTTTAATAGCAGTTATGATGAGCGCCAAAATAGCGCGTAATTCCTATATAAGTTTTATCTAATTATCGCCGTTGGTTTAGATTTAGATATTTTCAATTTTTGTCTTTATATGCTGCTCAAATGAATTTTGATGATTTTCCGGGAAACTATAGGCGCTGGAAAGATTTTAATAGCAGTTATGATGAGCGCGAAAATAGCGCGTAATTCCTATATAAGCTTTATCTAATTAGCGCCGTTGGTTCAGATTTAGATATTTTCAATTTTTGTCTTTATATGCTGCTCAAATGAATTTTTTTGATTTTCCGGGAAACTGTATGCGCCGGAAAGATTTTAATAGCAGTTATGATGAGCGCGAAAATAGCGCGTAATTCCTATACAAGCTTTATCTAATTAGCGCCGTTGGTTCAGTTTTAGATATTTTCAATTCTTGTCTTTATATGCTACTCAAATGAATTTTGTTGATTTTCCGGGAAACTGTAGGCGCTGGAAAGATTTTAATAGCAGTTATAATGAGCGCGAAAATAGCGCGTAATCCCTATATAAGCTTTATCTAATTAGCGCCGTTGTTTCAGATTTAGATATTTTCAATTTTTGCCTTTATATGCTGCTCAAATGAGTTTTTTTTGATTTTCCGGGAAACTATAGGCGCCGGAAAGATTTTAGTAGCAGTTATGATGTGCGCCAAAATAGCGCGTAATTCCTATATAAGGTTTATCTAATTATCGCCGTTGGTTTAGATTTCGATATTTTCAATTTTTGTCTTTATATGCTGCTCAAATGAATTTTGTTGATTTTCCGGGAAACTATAGGCGCCGGAAAGATTTTAATCGCAGTTATGATGAGCGCTAAAATAGCGCGTAATTCCTATATAAGTTTTATCTAATTAGCGCCTTTGGTTCAGATTTAGATATTTTCAATTTTTGTTTTTATATGCTGCTCAAATGAATTTTCTTGATTTTCCGGGAAACTATAGGCGCTGCAAAGATTTTAATAGCAGTTATGGTGAGCGCGAAAATAGCGCGTAATTCCTATATGAGCTTTATCTAATTAGCGCCGTTGGTTCAGATTTAGATATTTTCAATTTTTGTCTTTATATGCTGCTCAAATGAATTTTTTTGATTTTCCGGGAAACTATAGGCGCCGGAAAGATTTTAATAGCAGTTATGATGAGCGCCAAAATAGCGCGTAATTCCTATATAAGTTTTATCTAATTATCGCCGTTGGTTTAGATTTCGATATTTTCAATTTTTGTCTTTATATGCTGCTCAAATGAAATTTTTTGATTTTCCGGGAAACTATAGGCGCTGGAAAGATTCTAATAGCAGTTATGATGAGCGCGAAAATAGCGCGTAATTCCTATATAAGCTTTATCTAATTAGCGCCGTTGGTTCAGATTTAGATATTTTCAATTTTTGTCTTTATATGCTGCTCAAATGAATTTTTTTGATTTTCTGGGAAACTATAGGCGCCGGAAAGATTTTAATAGCAGTTATGATGAGCGCCAAAATAGCGCGTAATTCCTATGTAAGCTTTATCTAATTAGCGCCGTTGGTTCAGTTTTAGATATTTTCAATTTTTGTCTTTATATGCTGCTCAAATGAATCTTGTTGATTTTCCGGGAAACTATAGGCGCGGAAAGATTTTAATAGCAGTTATGATGAGCGCCAAAATAGCGCGTAATTCCTATATAAGTTTTATCTAATTATCGCCGTTGGTTTAGATTTCGATATTTTCAATTTTTGTCTTTATATGCTGCTCAAATGAATTTTGTTGATTTTCCGGGAAACTGTAGGCGCTGGAAAGATTTTAATAGCAGTTATGATGAGCGCGAAAATAGCGCGTAATCCCTATATAAGCTTTATCTAATTAGCGCCGTTGTTTCAGATTTAGATATTTTCAATTTTTGCCTTTATATGCTGCTCAAATGAGTTTTTTTTGATTTTCCGGGAAACTATAGGCGCCGGAAAGATTTTAATAGCAGTTATGATGTGCGCCAAAATAGCGCGTAATTCCTATATAAGTTTTATCTAATTATCGCCGTTGGTTTAGATTTCGATATTTTCAATTTTTGTCTTTATATGCTGCTCAAATGAATTTTGTTGATTTTCCGGGAAACTATAGGCGCCGGAAAGATTTTAATCGCAGTTATGATGAGCGCTAAAATAGCGCGTAATTCCTATATAAGTTTTATCTAATTAGCGCCTTTGGTTCAGATTTAGATATTTTCAATTTTTGTTTTTATATGCTGCTCAAATGAATTTTCTTGATTTTCCGGGAAACTATAGGCGCTGGAAAGATTTTAATAGCAGTTATGGTGAGCGCGAAAATAGCGCGTAATTCCTATATGAGCTTTATCTAATTAGCGCCGTTGGTTCAGATTTAGATATTTTCAATTTTTGTCTTTATATGCTGCTCAAATGAATTTTTTTGATTTTCCGGGAAACTATAGGCGCCGGAAAGATTTTAATAGCAGTTATGATGAGCGCCAAAATAGCGCGTAATTCCTATATAAGTTTTATCTAATTATCGCCGTTGGTTTAGATTTCGATATTTTCAATTTTTGTCTTTATATGCTGCTCAAATGAAATTTTTTGATTTTCCGGGAAACTATAGGCGCTGGAAAGATTCTAATAGCAGTTATGATGAGCGCGAAAATAGCGCGTAATTCCTATATAAGCATTATCTAATTAGCACCGTTGGTTCAGATTTAGATATTTTCAATTTTTGTTTTTATATGCTGCTCAAATGTATTTTTTTGATTTTCCGGGAAACTATAGGCGCCGGAAAGATTTTAATAGCAGTTATGATGAGCGCGAAAATAGCGCGTAATTCCTATATAAGCTTTATCTAATTAGCGCCGTTGGTTCAGATTTAGATATTTTCAATTTTTGTCTTTATATGCTGCTCAAATGAATTTTTTTGATTTTCCGGGAAACTATAGGCGCCGGAAAGATTTTAATAGCAGTTATGATGAGCGCCAAAATAGCGCGTAATTCCTGTGTAAGTTTTATCTAATTATCGCCGTTGGTTTAGATTTCGATATTTTCAAGTTTTGTCTTTATATGCTGCACAAATGAATTTTGTTGAGTTTCCGGGAAACTATAGGCGCTGGAAAGATTTTAATAGCAGTTATGATGAGCGCGAAAATAGCGCGTAATTCCTATATAAGCTTTATCTAATTAGCGCCGTTGGTTCAGATTTAGATATTTTCAATTTTTGTCTTTATATGCTGCTCAAATGAATTTTTTTGATTTTCCGGGAAACTATAGGTGCCGGAAAGATTTTAATAGCAGTTATGATGAGCGCCAAAATAGCGCGTAATTCCTATATAAGTTTTATCTAATTATCGCCGTTGGTTTAGATTTAGATATTTTCAATTTTTGTCTTTATATGCTGCTCAAATGAATTTTGATGATTTTCCGGGAAACTATAGGCGCTGGAAAGATTTTAATAGCAGTTATAATGAGCGCGAAAATAGCGCGTAATTCCTATACAAGCTTTATCTAATTAGCGCCGTTGGTTCAGATTTAGATATTTTCAATTTTTGTCTTTATATGCTGCTCAAATGAATTTTTTTGATTTTCCGGGAAACTGTATGCGCCGGAAAGATTTCAATAGCAGTTATGATGAGCGCCAAAATAGCGCGTAATTCCAATATAAGTTTTATCTAATTATCGCCGTTGGTTTAGATTTCGATATTTTCAATTTTTGTCTTTATATGCTGCTCAAATGAATTTTGTTGATTTTCCGGGAAACTATAGGCGCTGGAAAGATTTTAATAGCAGTTATGATGAGCGCGAAAATAGCGCGTAATTCCTATATAAGCTTTATCTAATTAGCGCCGTTGGTTCAGATTTAGATATTTTCAATTTTTGTCTTTATATGCTGCTCAAATGAATTTTTTTGATTTTCTGGGAAACTATAGGCGCCGGAAAGATTTTAATAGCAGTTATGATGAGCGCCAAAATAGCGCGTAATTCCTATGTAAGCTTTATCTAATTAGCGCCGTTGGTTCAGTTTTAGATATTTTCAATTTTTGTCTTTATATGCTGCTCAAATGAATCTTGTTGATTTTCCGGGAAACTATAGGCGCGGAAAGATTTTAATAGCAGTTATGATGAGCGCCAAAATAGCGCGTAATTCCTATATAAGTTTTATCTAATTATCGCCGTTGGTTTAGATTTCGATATTTTCAATTTTTGTCTTTATATGCTGCTCAAATGAATTTTGTTGATTTTCCGGGAAACTGTAGGCGCTGGAAAGATTTTAATAGCAGTTATGATGAGCGCGAAAATAGCGCGTAATCCCTATATAAGCTTTATCTAATTAGCGCCGTTGTTTCAGATTTAGATATTTTCAATTTTTGCCTTTATATGCTGCTCAAATGAGTTTTTTTTGATTTTCCGGGAAACTATAGGCGCCGGAAAGATTTTAATAGCAGTTATGATGTGCGCCAAAATAGCGCGTAATTCCTATATAAGTTTTATCTAATTATCGCCGTTGGTTTAGATTTCGATATTTTCAATTTTTGTCTTTATATGCTGCTCAAATGAATTTTGTTGATTTTCCGGGAAACTATAGGCGCCGGAAAGATTTTAATCGCAGTTATGATGAGCGCTAAAATAGCGCGTAATTCCTATATAAGTTTTATCTAATTAGCGCCTTTGGTTCAGATTTAGATATTTTCAATTTTTGTTTTTATATGCTGCTCAAATGAATTTTCTTGATTTTCCGGGAAACTATAGGCGCTGGAAAGATTTTAATAGCAGTTATGGTGAGCGCGAAAATAGCGCGTAATTCCTATATGAGCTTTATCTAATTAGCGCCGTTGGTTCAGATTTAGATATTTTCAATTTTTGTCTTTATATGCTGCTCAAATGAATTTTTTTGATTTTCCGGGAAACTATAGGCGCCGGAAAGATTTTAATAGCAGTTATGATGAGCGCCAAAATAGCGCGTAATTCCTGTGTAAGTTTTATCTAATTATCGCCGTTGGTTTAGATTTCGATATTTTCAAGTTTTGTCTTTATATGCTGCACAAATGAATTTTGTTGAGTTTCCGGGAAACTATAGGCGCTGGAAAGATTTTAATAGCAGTTATGATGAGCGCGAAAATAGCGCGTAATTCCTATATAAGCTTTATCTAATTAGCGCCGTTGGTTCAGATTTAGATATTTTCAATTTTTGTCTTTATATGCTGCTCAAATGAATTTTTTTGATTTTCCGGGAAACTATAGGTGCCGGAAAGATTTTAATAGCAGTTATGATGAGCGCCAAAATAGCGCGTAATTCCTATATAAGTTTTATCTAATTATCGCCGTTGGTTTAGATTTAGATATTTTCAATTTTTGTCTTTATATGCTGCTCAAATGAATTTTGTTGATTTTCCGGGAAACTATAGGCGCTGGAAAGATTTTAATAGCAGTTATGATGAGCGCGAAAATAGCGCGTAATTCCTATATAAGCTTTATCTAATTAGCGCCGTTGGTTCAGATTTAGATATTTTCAATTTTTGTCTTTATATGCTGCTCAAATGAATTTTTTTGATTTTCCGGGAAACTATAGGTGCCGGAAAGATTTTAATAGCAGTTATGATGAGCGCCAAAATAGCGCGTAATTCCTATATAAGTTTTATCTAATTATCGCCGTTGGTTTAGATTTATATATTTTTAATTTTTGTCTTTATATGCTGCTCAAATGAATTTTGATGATTTTCCGGGAAACTATAGGCGCTGGAAAGATTTTAATAGCAGTTATGATGAGCGCGAAAATAGCGCGTAATTCCTATATAAGCTTTATCTAATTAGCGCCGTTGGTTCAGATTTAGATATTTTCAATTTTTGTCTTTATATGCTGCTCAAATGAATTTTTTTGATTTTCCGGGAAACTGTATGCGCCGGAAAGATTTCAATAGCAGTTATGATGAGCGCCAAAATAGCGCGTAATTCCTATGTAAGCTTTATCTAATTATCGCCGTTGGTTTAGATTTCGATATTTTCAATTTTTGTCTTTATATGCTGCTCAAATGAATTTTGTTGATTTTCCGGGAAACTATAGGCGCTGGAAAGAATTTAATAGCAGTTATGATGAGCGCGAAAATAGCGCGTAATTCCTATATAAGTTTTATCTAATTATCGCCGTTGGTTTTGATTTCGATATTTTCAATTTTTGTCTTTATATGCTGCTCAAATGAATTCTGTTGATTTTCCGGGAAACTATAGGCGCTGGAAAGATTTTAATAGCAGTTATGATGAGCGCGAAAATAGCGCGTAATTCCTATATGAGCTTTATCTAATTAGCGCCGTTGGTTCAGTTTTAGATATTTTCAATTTTTGTCTTTATATGCTGCTCAAATGAATTTTTTTGATTTTCCGGGAAACTATAGGCGCCGGAAAGATTTTAATAGCAGTTATGATGAGCGCCAAAATAGCGCGTAATTCCTATCTAAGTTTTATCTAATTATCGCCGTTGGTTTAAATTTCGAAATTTTCAATTTTTGTCTTTATATGCTGCTCAAATGAATTTTGTTGATTTTCCGGGAAACTATAGGCGCGGGAAAGATTTTAAAAGCAGTTATCATGAGCGCCAAAATAGCGCGAAATTCCTATATAAGCTTTATCTAATTATCGCCGTTGGTTTAGATTTCGATATTTTCAGTTTTTGTCTTTATATGCTGCTCAAATGAATTTTGTTGATTTTACGGGAAACTATAGGCGCTGGAAAGATTTTAATAGCAGTTATGATGAGCGCGAAAATAGCGCGTAATTCCTATATAAGTTTTATCTAATTAGCGCCGTTGGTTCAGTTTTAGATATTTTCAATTTTTGTATTTATAAGCTGCTCAAATGAATTTTGTTGATTTTCCGGGAAACTATAGGCGCTGGAAAGATTTTAATAGCAGTTATGATGAGCGCGAAAATAGCGCGTAATTCCTATATAAGCTTTATCTAATTAGCGCCGTTGGTTCAGATTTAGATATTTTCAATTTTTGTCTTTATATGGTGCTCAAATGAATTTTTTTGATTTTCCGGGAAACTATAGGCGCTGGAAAGATTTTAATAGCAGTTATGATGAGCGCGAAAATAGCGCGTAATTCCTATATAAGCTTTATCTATTTAGCGCCGTTGGTACAGATTTAGATATTTTCAATTGTTGTCTTTATATGCTGCTCAAATGAATTTTTTTGATTTTCCGGGAAACTATAGGCGCCGGAAAGATTTTAATGCAGTTATGATGAGCGCCAAAATAGCGCGTAATTTCTATATAAGTTTTATCTAATTATCGCCGTTGGTTTAGATTTCGATATTTCAATTTTTGTCTTTATATGCTGCTCAAATGAATTTTGTTGATTTTCCGGGAAACTATAGGCGCTGGAAAGATTTTAATAGCAGTTATGATGAGCGCGAAAATAGCGCGTAATTCCTATATAAGCTTTATAAAATTAGCGCCGTTGGTTCAGATTTAGATATTTTCAATTGTTGTCTTTATATGCTGCTCAAATTAATTTTTTTGATTTTCGCGGAAACTATTGGCGCCGGAAAGATTTTAATAGCAGTTATGACGAGCGCCAAAATAGCGCGTAATTCCTATATAAGTTTTATCTAATTATCGCCGTTGGTTTAGATATCGATATTTTCAATTTTTGTCTTCATATGCTGCTCAAATTAATTTTGTTGATTTTCCGGGAAACTATAGGCGCTGGAAAGATTTTAATAGCAGTTATGATGAGCGCGAAACTAGCGCGAAATTCCTATATAAACTTTATCTAGTTAGCGCCGTTGGTTCAGATTTAGATATTTTCAATTTTTGTCTTTATATGCTGCTCAAATGAATTTTTTTGATTTTCCGGGGAACTATAGGCGCCGGAAAGATTTTAATGGCAGTTATGATGAGCGCCAAAATAGCGCGTAATTCCTATATAAGTTTTTTCTAATTATATCGCCGTTGGTTCAGATTTAGATAATTTCAATTTTTGTCTTTATATGCTGCTCAAATGATTTTTTTTGATTTTCCGGGAAACTATAGGCGCCGGAAAGATTTTAATGGCAGTTATGATGAGCGCCAAAATAGCGCGTCATTCCTATATAAGCTTTATCTAATTGGCGCCGTTGATTCAGTTTTAGATATTTTCAATTTTTGTCTTTATATGCTGCTCAAATGAATTTTGTTAATTTTCCGGGAAACTATAGGCGCTGGAAAGATTTTAATAGCAGTTATGATGAGCGCGAAAATAGCGCGTAATTCCTATATAAGCTTTATCTAATTAGCGCCGTTGGTTCAGATTTAGATATTTTCAATTTTTGTCTTTATATGCTGCTCAAATGAATTTTTTTGATTTTCCGGGAAAGTATAGGCGCCGGAAAGATTTTAATAGCAGTTATGATGAGCGCCAAAATAGCGCGTAATTCCTATATAAGCTTTATCTAATTCGCGCCGTTGGTTCAGATTTAGATATTTTCAATTTTTGTCTTTATATGCTGCTCAAATGAATTTTTTTGATTTTCCGGGAAAGTATAGGCGCCGGAAAGATTTTAATAGCAGTTATGATGAGCGCCAAAATAGCGCGTAATTCCTATCCGACAAAAACAGATATCTGAGGATATCTGCAAAAATGTGAGGCGAGTACATTTTTATGTTAATATTTCAATGTTACAATAGAAACAAAAATAGTTGAAATCAGTTGTTATGAGTCAAGTACATTTTTATGTTAATATTTCAATGTTACAATAGAAACAAAAATAGTTGAAATCAGTTGTTATGCCAAGTACATTTGCAATTATAATAATTATGCTAAGTAGAGGTTTTAAGTATTTAAAAAAAAAAAATAAATAAATAAATAATTAAAAACAGAAACAGATTTTCGGAATAACAATTTGTGTTTTACTCGGCTTATGTATATATATATATATATATATATATATATGGAGAGAGAGAGAGAGAGAGAGAGTGAATTTAAATAACTCTTATCCTTTTGGGGAGTGACTCATAGTACCCTGTAGACACTAAAACCACAAGAATTTTTTCGGAATTAACAGTTTGAGAAAATCGCATATTAACTGGCTACATGATGCTTCAAAATTTTTCTAAGTACGGCCCTGACTAAATTATGCATAAATGCCTTCTTAATATCAAAGGTACAAAATAATTTTATATGCTTAGGTGGTAAAAGTGTTTTCCAGATCTTGTTTTAAAAGCAGGAAATTTATCTTACAAACATGAGATGGTCAGAGTCGGATTAAAAAAATTTTTGAAAGGCCCCCTTTTTAGTATCAAATTTTTTCTGTTAAAAAACACTTTTGGTTCAAATTTACCAGCGAAATGGTGGAGCATTCTTAGGCACTGGCACTTTGTGACTGGTAGGTCGAGGATTCGAATCCCGTGATCGGCTATGCTCGTGAAGGTTTTCTGCAATTTCCCTTTACAATTACAGATGAATATCGGCATAGTTCCATTAAAAGAGTCGACTGCAGACACACACCTTCCAAATCCTAGCACCCCCCTGCCACTTTTCTTGTCGCCCACTCGCATCACAGTTGTATAACGTAAAAAAAGTATTGTAATAAGTATTGTATTGTTAATAAAGATACAAACAATGATGTGGGTGGCGTCTGTTATAGACAAAAAAGTCTCAGAAACAAACATTAAACCATATTATTATTAGAATATTAAATTTTTCAATCGAGTGAAAAAAATTAAGTTTAAAGCAAGAAAAAACGGAAATTTTCTTTTATCTCCTACTTTAACCTTGAATAACTTTTAAAGGAATGGATTTATCAAAAAAATGTCTGAGACTATTTTTGTAGAGCGTTCAATTTTCTTTCAAAATATGTAACGATCTTTGCTGAGTGTTGATTTGTTCATCAGTTAAAAAATTCCAAAGTTAAAAAGTCAAATCGCAAAAACAGTTGAATGTTCAAGGGATGATTACTTGAAAACGACTTGTTTGACGAAAATTTGCCAGACCTTTTTTGTAGAGAATTTAATTTCCTTTAAGATGATGTACTGCTAAATTCCTTTGGGTCGACAGTTTAAAAGTTTTGAGCAAAAAATGAGTTGAAGGAAAAAAAAAAGAAAATCGCGATGATAGACCCCTTAATGTTAATATTAAGGGGCTTAACTTTCACAATAATTTTTTCTTGTCATCCCGAACAATATTTTCGGAGTAACTTTCGAAAAACAAATAGTCGATTTTTTTTGGCCCAGTCTAATATATATATATATATATATATATATATATATATATATATATATATATATATATATATATATATATATATATATATATATATATTCCATCATGAAAATTTCAAAAAATATATTCCACCATTCATCATGAAAATGTAAATTTTTACTTTCCGATAATGATTCATGTATTTTTCAGTACCTACTTAATTGGTAATTTAGCCATGTTTATATTTGATTACTCATATTCGATATTTTTTATATCTATTTCTGCGAAAGCTCTCTGGTGTGCAAGTTTTAATGAATGTTCGACAAGAAGCAATAATCTTCCATTCAACAATTTATCTTCTTACAAATTCGTTTTTAACCAAATATGTGCGGTTTATTTCTTTCTCAACATTCAAACTATTTTTCTTATTTTTTTTTCTTTTGTATGTTTTTTAGGTGTCAACCACATTTCCCATATGGAAAAGTTTATTACAAAGCACTTGAACAGTGAACGGAAGAGATTAAACTGCTTCTTATCGAGCATTCATTAACACAGCCACACCAGAGAACTTTAACTTTGGCAAAAATAGGTATAAAAAATATCGAATATGAGTAACCATATGTACACATGGCTAAATTACCAATTAAGTTAGTCTGAAAAATATATGAATCATTATCGAAAAGTAAAAAAATACATTTTCATGATGAAAATAAACATAAATATTAAAAAATATGGAACGTATTTGCAATCAATAAATAATGCAATATACTCTACCCTATTTATTCTTCTTTATATGGCTTGGATACGACATATAATTCGAAAAAACGCAAAAACACGTATCCCCTAATTTTTGGTGCTCTCTATTTATAGTGGTAAAAATTTGATACATTGAACCATTCAGGCTCTGCAAGAAAATTTACCCCCATTTTCACCCCTCCAGCCCCCCTTATGAACCCAGCCCTGATTTAACCTATACAGGTGAATAGGTTTTTCAAAGAGTAACATTTCATTAATTTAAAGTTTTCCTCTATCTCTTACAGTTTTCGAGATATCTTAAGAAATACGATTTGAACCCCCAACTTTAGGGGCTGGTTTCACCCCCTAAACGTGGACGTTGGCCGATAAAAAAAAAAATACGGGTCCCTTATTTTTACGTATACTACACACCAGCGAAGTTTCATCAAAATCCCGAATTTCACTCTGGCTGCATCTCCTTGTAAGACATTTACCTTGTGTAAAAATAGTATTTCTCTCAGATAGAGTCCCTATAATAAATAGAGTCGTGCCATGTCTGCTGAACGCTGATTGGTTCCGGCATTTTGTATCCAAAAACCGCGTAATATAAATTGATGAAATGTTAAAAAAATTTTTAACAATCAAAACAATATTATATCAAGTAGCTTATTTAATTATGTATTTAAGTACATACATAATTTGTTAATTTTGTTTTAATAAATAAAATAAAAAAAAATAAAAAAAACAGCAGTTAAGTAATAAGTACATGTCATAATTATATAAAAAATGCCTAAAAGTGAATGGCGTAATATAATTTTTTCTCATCTTATTAAAAAATGACCGGTTGTTCCGCACCTTATTGTAAAAATCGTTCCGAAACTGGTGTAAAATTTGTATGTTTTCCTAGTAATCCTTAAGAGACGAAACTTATGGATTAAAAAAATTGGAAGATATGACGTCCTGCCAACAACAAAGTTATGCTTATGTGAGGTTAGTTTGCAAATGAGAAACATTTTATTTTAAATAAAAAAAATTAATTATCTTTTGCAAGAATACTTTTTTTTTTGTTAATTATAGTATCATTTTACGGAAGATATGTGGGAAAAACCTCGCGTTGATGGAAAAAGAAAATTGAAAATAAATGCTGTTCCAACGATTTTTAATAATACAACACAAAGATCTTCGGAGAGTTTCAATGCCTTCAATACGGAATATGAAATAATTAACAAAAATAATAAAATCGTTAATTGTCAGAATAATGAAAATGAAATCGAAGTAATATATTTCATAATATATTAAAGAAAAAAAAGCAATTTGTATAATTCGGGTATAAAATTGCAGTATGGCATGTGTTCAATAATTTAGATGTTTGTTGCAAAAAAGAAACAAATGCGACTGGAAATTATTGTATCTAAAAAGTTAAAGCGCGGAAACATGTTTTTATTAAAAATAATTGTATTTTATTATTAATTATCAGACTTTAAATGTGACTGACATTTTTGATATAACAACTAATTTAACGCAATTAATTGTATTATTTATTATTATTTACTAATAAGAAACCATAAAAATATAGAATTGTTAAAAAAAAAACCGTTACAAACGTGTAATAAAAGTTTTAAACAAAATTTTTTTTTTAATAAATACCTATAACTATGCAACCTTTTATTTTCAGCCATTTTAAATGTGTACGTCGCAAATTTTCAGAGAGAATATACCACATCTACGATATATGCGATGTATACCGTGTGTATACAGAAAAAAATGAATCGTGGTTTATAAACTAGGACGCACAACGTTGTAGAATATAGGGTGCTTCACACCGTATTAAGATAAGGCTAGACTTCAAGTTTAATATAAGAATTTGTTAGCTTTAGATTATAGGTGGTGAGGTTGGTTTTGGTTTGGTTAGTTTAGTTAGTTTTAACAATATATTTCGACTTTGATATAAAAACTAGGTGGTGAGGTTGGTTTTGGTAAGGTTAGTTTAGTTAGTTTTAACAATATACTTCGACTTTGATATAAAAACTAGGTGGTGAGGTTGGTTGTGGTAAGGTTAGTTTAGTTAGTTTTAACAATATACTTCGACTTTGATATAAAAACTAGGTGGTGAGGTTGGTTTTGGTTTGGTTAGTTTAGTTAGTTTTAACAATATACTTCGACTCTGATATGAAAACTAGGTGGTGAGGTTGGTTTTGGTTAGGTTAGGTTAGGTTAGGTTAAACAATATACTTCGACTTTGATATAAAAACTAGGTGGTGAGGTTGGTTTTGGTTTGGTTAGTTTAGTTAGTTTTAACAATATACTTCGACTTTCATATAAAAACTAGGTGGTGAGGTTGGTTTTGGTTTGGTTAGTTTAGTTAGTTTTAAAAATATACTTCGACTTTGATATAAAAACTAGGTGGTGAGGTTGGTTTTGGTTTGGTTAGTTTAGTTAGTTTTAACAATATACTTCGACTTTTATATAAAAACTAGGTGTCTCTTATTTTACGATATTCGACAACATATAAAAGAATAAAAAAAATCGAAGGGGTACATCCCCGTGATGCTCCTTACCTTCAATTCTTAATTAATATTTCTAAAATTATTTTAATCAGTCTGTATATATTTCTATTTTAGTTTCTTTTTTTTTCTTGAAATTTTATAAAACAGTAACTTTTTTTTTTTTTGTTACCATGTTTTCTGTATTCCTGTATGTATGTATGTATTATTTATATGTATATTTTCTCTATAGTGTAGATAAGTTAAAAGTAATGTGTAATTTTTTTTGGAAATAAAATACGACTTTTTATTATTTCTTTTTATTTTTTTTATTTTTTTTTTTTTTTAAATTTACTTCTGTTTTTCATTGTTTTGTTATTTTTGTTGCGTTCTGGTTCATAAATACTACCATAACTTTCTTTAAAAATTGTGCAATGTCATACAAATGTCAGTATTAAAAAATTTGTAAAATATTAATAAATTGGAGTTTTTGAAAACAAAAATAGGCTTCCGCGCTTTAACTTTTCACAATTAAAATTTTCCACTAGCTTTGGTTCGTTTTTACCGGTTCAAAAAAATTTTTGGGCACACATACCATACTGCAATTTTCCCTATAATTCTAAAAATGTTTAAATCTTTTTTCTTTTAGAATACAAATTCTATCATCAACAGTGATCTTTCTGATAATGTCAACTGGAAGCAAAAGTATTTGGAGTGGAAAACTATAGAAATATTAAGAAGGAACTGAAACAGAAACAAAACAAATATGAGGCAAGGAATAGCCAATTTTGCCGGCTTTACAGTATTATGAAAGAAACGGTGAATAAATTGAAATCAGAAAATGAAAAGTTACGATTGACAGTTGATGCAAATTATATACCATTTAAAAAAGTTTTTACTGAAGATCAAATAAGAGCTTTAAGTAATAACTGCAATCGGCCAAGGTATTGGTCCAATGAAACTATAAAGAAAGCCATGGAATTAAAATTTGCGTGTGGAAGTAGCGGCTATGATACACTTCGAAAATATAATATACCTTTGCCATCAAGAAGGACATTGAGTCGATCTCTAGCACACACAATTGAAATTAAACCCGGAATTTTAAGTGACGTTCTCAATGTTTTAAAAATTCAAGTTAATCAGTTTCCAGATGATCGTTATAAACATTGTACCATTGTCATGGACGAAATGGCTATAACACCAACCGTAGATGCTGTTAATGAATCTACAAAAAGTAAAACTGGTGAGGTAACTTTTTCTGCCGTATTGCATGATATTAACATGAATTTGCAGCAAACAAAATCCAGAACGTATTCTAAAATTACTCCTGTAGTTTCCCTGACACCCCAAAACATCCCAAATTATATCGTGAAACCACCTGCATGTAAAGCTTTAGTTTTCATGGTAGCTGGTATGATGCACCGCTGGAAACAAGTAGTCGCTTATCAGTTTACTAATGAAGGTTATGATGGAAATTGTTTGAAAGAATTCATCTTTCAGATTATTCAAAAAGTTGAAGAAATTGGTCTGGTTGTCATTAGTATTACGTCAGATATGGGCTCCATGAATCAGAGTTTTTGGCGTTCTATAGGTGTTACTGCTGGTAGACATACGGAAATAAAAAATTCTATCCGTCACCCGTTATGTGAAATAATAGACAGGGAAATATTTATAACACCAGATGTTTGTCATTTATATAAAAATATACGGGCATGTCTTCGTAACAATAAGTACATCATCATACCTGAAGATTTTGTTAAAAAATATAATTTACCAACTAATCGAGTGGAGTTTCAACATATTGTAGATGTCATTTCAATTCAAGAAACTGAGGATACTGAATTTAAATTCATACCCAAATTAAGTGTTGAAGACCTTCTAAACACTGGACACTTTTTTGGAATGAAAGTAAACAAGTGTCGAAATGTTTTAAATCATAATGTCAGTTGTGGAATAAATTTTGCATCATTTATTTTAAAAAAACCAGAATATGTTACAACGGCTTGGTTAATTGAACGAATCGATAAATGGTTTAAATTAATGACTTCAAGATGTTCGAAATTTGCAATAAGTAAATTTGATAAAAATAAGTATAAAGAAATAGTTAATTTTTTAGAAGAAACTATAATTTTATTTCGTGACATAAAGATAGCCAATAAAGAATCATTTAAACCGGTTCAAAGGGGTGTTATAATTGCTACAAAATCTGTGCTTGACATTAGTAAATATCTGTTAGAAAAAGAACAATATGGCTTTGTCTTAACGTCAAGGTTTACTCAAGATTGTGTTGAAAATATTTTTTCTACTATTAGATCAAAACATCCTGTACCGAATTGTGTTCAGTTCGAGGCAGATTTGAAAATAATAATAGTGTCACAATTCATGAAAAATACTGTCGCTAGTAGTTACGATACTGATGATGGTGAAATTATAGGTGACTTTTTGAAATTTCGTGAGCAATCTATTTATGAAAAACGTAAAGAAGATGCAGCTAATATAGAAACATTGCCAGATATTAAAAATTTAACGCCATCTCCTTTTTTGGATCTCAGTATTTGGGATCAAAATAGCCTGTATAATATAGGTGGTTATTTAATAACTTCATTAATAAAAACTAGTACAGTTTGTAATAAATGTATATCTGCAACAGGAAGTAAAACAGTATTAAAAACGCCATATACAATTTTATTGAGGTATCGAAATATTTCCAATTCTTTGTTTTTTATAAATCCGCAAACATACACATTTTTTATTGAAATGGAAAAAACGTTTCGTATGTACTATAAATTACTAGCATCTAATACAGATATTGTTAAATTTTTTATGAAAGAATTTAAAAAAATACCTTGTGAACATATTCCCAATTGCCATAATTTAAAAATGAAAATTATAAGAAAATTTATCATGTTTAGACTTCGAATTACAAAAAAAAAAAATATAAAAAGTCTGATTGTCAGTATAATAGTAAAACTATGGCTGCAATTTATAATGTGAAATAAAATTAACTTGTATTTCTATTTACTTGTAGTTTTATTTTATAAACAATTTCCTCCGTTTTATCACTCTTTTCACAGGAATGGTAAAAGCAACAAATTATTAATTTAATACCATCGATATGGGATACCATAAATTGCAAATAAATTTAATATTTAACAAAAATGGTTTAATTTAATCTAGAAAGAATCATTAAAACTTTTAAATTGTTCATTAACTTATAACTTATTAACCTTATTAACAATCAGTATGTACTCAAACATGTGATAATTAATTTTGAAATTTCCCGCTTTGTTTTGGATACAAAATGGCTGACATGGCACGACTCTATTTATTATAGGGACTCTACTCTCAGATGTCTCAGATGGTCAGTGTTGCCATCTAGCGATACCTACTGGAGGTCGATCCTGAAGATCATTAGATAACGACACATAGACTGATTGTGAAACTGAATATACAGGTAACTGTATTGTATGTATACAGGTAACTATATTATATGGCACTACAATGCCATCTAACTGGGTCGGCATGTAATTAATAATGTACATACATGATTTAGGTATGCTTATATATAAATTTAAAGGATTGTTGTCTCATCATTAAAGCGAGGATCTATAGTGCAGGTAATAAATTATTCTGTCGAAATTGCGTGAAAAAAACGTATCACCATTCGTTAGAAGCGGCAGATAATTTATCTATTTTTCATACATTTATAGTTTTTTCCTAAATGCGCTCTATAGTTTTTGTGGCAGGAACTAAAGAGGTACACTACAAATATATCTTGTTTTGAAAACAATAAAATTTCCTATAAACAATATAGTCGCTCAATTTAAGTTTGTAACATCGTTCGCGCGACGAACGAACACAGTTTAATTTGATCAACTGCATCTGTCTTATGTAAACAGCTACCTGAAGAAAAAAAAAATTTTTTTTCCATACACTCAAATTATAAATCATCCTCTCAAAAAATTGAATTCCATACACAAATAGAAAAAACATATCTGAGAGGAGCGTAGTCTTGTAAATTTTTATCAAGAGATATTTCTTGTCCGAAGATATAGATAAATTAAAATTATTACATGATTCGATTTCACCACTGGGTTGGTCATCGAAAAGATGCTTGAATAGCAAAATCTGGCAAAAATTCCAGAATATTCTTTCAATAATCAAAAAAGATATCAAAAATCCTTAATCAATGGATTGACCAATGAAAAAGTAACAAAGTACCGGTATTTAGAAAATAGAAAAAATATCTAATATTCTTCTTGGAAAATAGAAAAAATATCTAATATCTATTTCACCATCAAATTTTTAATCAAAAAGCGATCAATTAATGGAATTCGGCAAAAGTTCGAGAAAATTCTATTAGGAAAATATAAAATATATCCAAAAACGGACTTCACCATTGGACTAGACATCAAAAAAGTGTCCAAATAGCAGACTTCGTCAAAAGTTCTAGAATATTCTTTTTGGAAATCAGAAAAATTCTTGAAAATTTGACATCATCATCAAGTTGTTCATTAGAAAAGTGACCAAAAAATGAAATTCGGCAGAAGCTCTAGAATATTCTATCTTAAAATCAGATAAGATACCTAAAACTTGATTTTACTATCGAATTAGTTATTAAAAAAGGATCCACGTAGCGAAATTTAACGAAAGTTCGAGAATGTTCTATCTGAAAATCAGCAAAGATATCAAAAAATCTACTTCACTATTTGTTTAATCATCGAAAAACAAGTTGAATACAGGTGGAAAAATTTGTCAAAAATTTCTATTCGAAAATTAATAAAGATGTCGAAAAACCAATATCACTATTAGAAGAATTATTGAATTTAACAAGCAAAGATAACGAATTATTTATCATAAACTGGTTATAATTGATTAATTTAGGTTCCATTAGTCCCACTGATTTGGTCAACGATAGTGTATTTTTTAAAAAAATGACAAATCGTTACTTTTCGCAATCGTAAACTTTAATCGTAAATATCTCCTAAACGGTGCGTCGTAGCTCAAAAATAACGAAATTTTCGAAGGCTTAAGAGAAGCAAGTTGTGGGTATTCCGAACGTATTGCGACTATCAAAACCTACTTTTCGTTATCGAAAAATATCGATACCGCATAACTTGTCATAAATTGGTTATAACTAGTTAATTTAGACTCTGTTAGTCCCATTGCTGTGGTCAGTAACCCAACAATTTTATAAAAAACTACTTTTCGTTAACTTTCGCTATCGAAAACTTTAATCGTAAATATCTCCTAAACGGTGCGTCGTAGCTCAAAAATAACGAAATTTTTGAAGGCTTAAGCGAAGCAAGTTGTGGGCATTCCGAACGTATTGCGATTGTCAAAACCTACTTTTCGTTATCGAAAATTATCGATATCGAAAATAACGATATTTCCAAAATGGATGATATAAGGAAAGGAAGTATTTTTTCAAATATATAAGATCTGCTATTCTACTTACTTTTCGTTATCAAAATATTGCGATCGAAAACAGATTACAAATAGTATCCAATTTTTTTAAACTAAAAAATACTAATTGTGAACTTCTTAATTAACAATTTCCGATTGTTGTAAAATTGTATAAAAATTTGTAAGATACAGCATCTGTTTGCATTATTATGTCAAAAAAGCCTGCTACACTTCACTGAAAGTGAACCGTTTATCTTGCGTAAACCTAATAATAATTTAAATAATGAAATTACTATAAATTTTGAAGTTACAATTTACTATCATTTTTTGTCCCCCATACCTGTTTTTACGCTCCTGGAAATAATTTAATTTTGATAGGATAATTTATGACCTGCACTATGAATCCTCGCTTTAGAAATAAATTTACTGATACATATTTTTTAGCGTATTGAAAGAATAAACACTACTTTTTAAAAGTCAGAATTCCTTGTTCACGTTGTTCACAAAATATTTGTTTTTCACTTATTCATTTATCTTGTAGGGTAAAAGCCCCGATTGTGGAACACTATTTTTACGTATTTCATCAAACTTGCTTACAAAAATTAATAAATGAATTAAACACCCTTTTTTTTTTCTTAATAAGCATGAAACCAAGTTTTTTTAATCCAATGAATATGTTTTTAAGAAAATATAACCCAAAAATTTTGATTTATTAATGTTTTGTTTTATAATTTGTTGACATCTATAAAAAAACAGACAGAATATATTAACACCCTTTAAAAAATCAGCACATTGACACCTAAAAAAGAACACGTATGTACAACATGAGATACATTACATATCATTCACATACATATTTTGCCATCTTTTCACTCTATGACATAGAGTGACATCTAGTAGTAAATAGAATGTCAAATTAAAAAATATAGAATGGTTTAAATATTCGATAAAATAAACGACCAAAATCACAGAATATACCAAAATACCACAGAAAAATACTATATTTTGTTTCGCCATCTATGTATTTTGGTAAAGTTCTAATCAATTCTAAACCTTCTAAACTAACTTATCAAAATGGCGACAATTTTTCATTATTAATAAAATTTTGCAACTTTAAATCAATATTTTTTTATTTATCAATTGACGATACGCTCCGAAATAAAAAAAATATTAAAAATTTTACGATTTTAAAGCAGTAAGTAAATATTTTAGACTCAAAAAGAAATTAAAACTATTTATAATATAAATTTTTAGTTATTTTACGTACATGATTTTAGTTAAATACAGAGGTTATATTGTGTACTGAAAGAAATACACATATATATAAATTACATTTAAACCGAATAAAAAGATGATTTAGCTCTTATAATCTCTTAACTGGACTAATAAAAATTATTTGTATAGTTTTATTGCGCTAACTTCGAAAATTAACTGGAAAATGTTGAAATTTATAAGGCATGTGTTTCGATAAATAAGCATTGATCAAACGCAAAAGAGACACATTCAGCAAAAATTGTTTAATATATATATGTATTTCTTTAATTAAGTAAAGAAACATTAAATGTGAGATGAATTTAAATTGAAAAACAATCATTCTATTAATAATAATTTTTGTTATCAGACGTTTCTTTCAGAAATAACTTCATTAAGATATAAATGTCAAAACTGTTTTTCTATTGGATCGCGTTCCACAAACGGGGCTTTTACCCTACTAAGTATTTTTTTCTGGCAATTAAAAAAAAAAGGTAAAAAGGTAATAAAAAAATGTACTGTTTCAATCCATCTAACATTTATCTTTGTTAATTATTTTTTAGATTCGAAGAAAGGCGATCTATGCGGTCAACACATTCCTAACCAAACTTAGCTTGATATAATGTTAATCATTTTTTTTTTTTTTATAAGAATGTTGTTATGTTCAAAATTTTGAAAAGTGAAACTAAAAGGAAAATTGATTTTTTGGTAATATTTGCTATAATATGTGTTGTAACAATTTTATTTACTTATTAATTTTTTTTATTACAGAAAACTATTTGGATCAGATCCGACTATAATTTTAATTCTATTCAAATATTTTTATGAAATGTGAATATTGAAATTTAAAATAAATAAATTTTTTGAAGTATTGTAGTTTTAATTTGAATCGTCAAATCAACGTGATCAAATCAGTGATACAGGAAAAAATAATAAAAAGGTTTCAGTAAATACGGTTTTAAATGAAATGTATCGTCGCCAAAGTCCGTTTTTTAGTAATGAGACTAAGCAGTAAATAAATTATTGACATTTAATGGGATTTCATGGGAGCGGATAGCTACCGTTACTCCGGTAAAATTTCATAGAAAAGAATGGTTTAGAAGTTATGCCACTTGGTGCAATATAGTATACTAATGGAATGACATGGTAGCGGCGTAGCTACCGTTACTCCGATGTCGATTAAATTCATACGGGACCATCTAGGAACCAGACTACATAATTTCTGAAAATTTCATAAAAAATAATTAAATAATTCAGAAGTTATGCAACTTGGTGCAATTTAGTATATTAATGGAATGACTTGGTAGTGGCGTAGCTACCGTTACTCCGATTTCGGTTAAATTCATAGGGGATAATCTAGGAACCAAACTGCATAATTTCTGAACATTTCATTAAAAACAACCGAATAGTTCAAAAGTTATGTCACTTGGTGCAAACTGGCGACACACAGACGAATAGACACTAAACCAAAATTGTTCAGGAAGCTTTAAAACGTAAAAAGCGCGTAAAAAATTTTATTTTGGCTTGAAATTTTAATTTTACTTTGGTAGTCTCGGATAGGGATGATGGATATTAGAAAAACATCGATGTTAACATCGATTCAACAGTATCGATATACGATATATATTGAAAGAAAAACAACGATGTTTATGTAACAAAACAAACAACCATTATAATCTATTATTTTATTTATTAAAAATTAATATTGCCAGTATTTATTTGGTACACTTTGCAAAAAAGTCACTTTGTTAGAAGTTTTCCTTTTAATCTGTTGCTTTGTTGACACAAATGCTGCCCAGCTTTTGAAAAAAGTCTCTCTGAAGCTGTTGAAGTTGCTGTGCAACACAAATATTTTTTCAAGTTTGGATAAGTGGATCCTAGAACTTACCATAAAAGTAATGGATCTTGTTTTAAATCAACTACAGGATTAATTAAAATTGACATAGTGTTTGAAAAATTACCAAACTGGATCGGCTGGGACTCGAACCCGGATCTCTTGGTTACCAGCCAAGCGCCTTACCAACTAGGCCACCGATCACTTGTTCGAGTGCCACTCCAATTCAGTAATCAATCAAACACAACCTCTCTCTAATGCGAGACGCAGTTTTATACTTTTAATTTCAAATGTTATCGAGTGCCTGTGAAACATTATTAGTGTATGGCGGATTTTTATCCGTATTTAAACATACACCAATATTCATATGTTCACTCAATGACCAGCTTTGGCTGATACTTAAACACTCGATGTACTTTGGCAAATGGCCAATTCATTATGTTAATTAAAATTGACATAGTGTTTGAAAAATTACCAAACTGGATCGGCTGGGACTCGAACCCGGATCTCTTGGTTACCAGCCAAGCGCCTTACCAACTAGGCCACCGATCACTTGTTCGAGTGCCACTCCAATTCAGTAATCAATCAAACACAACCTCTCTCTAATGCGAGACGCAGTTTTATACTTTTAATTTCAAATGTTATCGAGTGCCTGTGAAACATTATTAGTGTATGGCGGATTTTTATCCGTATTTAAACATACACCAATATTCATATGTTCACATATGAAGATTAAAA
The DNA here is from genome assembly GCA_035578155.1 of Brachynemurus nebulosus. Classification (NCBI taxonomy): domain Eukaryota; kingdom Metazoa; phylum Arthropoda; class Insecta; order Neuroptera; family Myrmeleontidae; genus Brachynemurus; species Brachynemurus nebulosus. The sequence continues at coordinate 61,728 of JAPWDM010000010.1, forward strand.
CAAGGAGTCGACAGCCTGCAAGGTTATTAAAAATAACTTATAAAAAGTTCCTTTTTACTCGACGCGTTTCGATCAATTTATGATCATTTTCAAGAGATATATCTTTTTTGGACAACCATTGTCGAATAAAATAAAATAAAATAAAAATTAGTCGACTTAGAAAAAGTAATAATGTAAGTTGTGTTGTAACAACAAAAACTCGTCAGAAAGTAAAATTTTAATTTTCCAAAAAAGGTTAAAAACCATAATTGTAATAACAGCGAATTAAGATATGACAAATAATTGTAATAAAATTGTAGAAATGTAAAAAGTAAGAAACCCCAAAAATGGGTACGTTCATGAGTACCAGCAGTACAACAAATCCAAAAAATTCAAAAAATAGTTGAATTGCGGTTGGAACCGCCGATGAAATAACAAAAAACAAAGGAAAAGCCCTTGTGACCTCTAACAAGGACATGACAACGCCCAAAACCTTCGACGAACAAAGAGATTGAAAACACAGAAAAAAACCAATTGTGATAAAATTCACTGGTACACCACACATGAATATTAAAAATTTTTAAAAAAGTTTTAAAAAATTTTTATAAAAATAGAATTTGAATTAATTACTTGATATAATGGATAACACTATTAATTTTAATTTTAACAATCACACAGCGCTCAAAAGCGCGTGATTGTTAAAATTAAAATTAATAGTGTTATCCATTATATCAAGTAATTAATTCAAATTCTATTTTTATAAAAATTTTTTAAAACTTTTTTAAAAATTTTTAATATTCATGTGTGGTGTACCAGTGAATTTTATCACAATTGGTTTTTTTCTGTGTTTTCAATCTCTTTGTTCGTCGAAGGTTTCGGGCGTTGTCATGTCCTTGTTAGAGGTCACAAGGGCTTTTCCTTTGTTTTTTGTTATTTCATCGGCGGTTCCAACCGCAATTCAACTATTTTTTGAATTTTTTGGATTTGTTGTACTGCTGGTACTCATGAACGTACCCATTTTTGGGGTTTCTTACTTTTTACATTTCTACAATTTTATTACAATTATTTGTCATATCTTAATTCGCTGTTATTACAATTATGGTTTTTAACCTTTTTTGGAAAATTAAAATTTTACTTTCTGACGAGTTTTTGTTGTTACAACACAACTTACATTATTACTTTTTCTAAGTCGACTAATTTTTATTTTATTTTATTTTATTCGACAATGGTTGTCCAAAAAAGATATATCTCTTGAAAATGATCATAAATTGATCGAAACGCGTCGAGTAAAAAGGAACTTTTTATAAGTTATTTTTAATAACCTTGCAGGCTGTCGACTCCTTGTTTTAATTTTCATAATACCTCCACCTGCAGTTGGACTGATTTATATTCACATATGAATATTGGTGTATGTTTAAATACGGATAAAAATCCGCCATACACTAATAATGTTTCACAGGCACTCGATAACATTTGAAATTAAAAGTAACTACAGGATTTTTTAAATACTGGATAGCTTAGAGTAGTATCGATTTTTCGATATTATTCTCGTAACATTAATGTGTCGATGTTATCGAGGACATAACATCGATGTTTTCCTGCTAAACATATTCCTGAACATTTTCTGTAGTAAGCCCCGTAGCAAAAGTGCTAATGCCCCTCGAAAATTTCTTTTTTTTTTATCCAGTCCTTAATCTGTCACATTTTGCCAATCCAAAGCTAGAATAAAATGTGATGGGATTCAGAGATAAATATAATATAATTGTGTAAATAATAAACAAATATTTTACTTCGCAAAGTACCATTTTTAATTTTGAAACTGCGACAGTATTGTTCCGAACAGTCAGTTAATTTATAAACATGCTTAAAATTTGTTGAAAAAATAGACTTTCTGGCTAAACGGACTAATTTAGTGGTAATCAAAGTACGTACGTTCATAATTTTTAATCTCGCATTACAGCCTACTTATACGTTGAATGAGAAATATCATTCTTTCTAGAGCTACAGAATTTTAATGTTGATACAGTATACCTGGTATAGGTACTATTGTAGATGTGTCATTGGAAGTACCAAATATTGTAAAAATTTTAGTTCACTTTTAGAAGGTTTAGTTCACTCGTTTAAAAATAAATTTTACCCTACGATCTTATAAAACTAGTGTATATAATATATTAAAATTATTGTAATTAAATATAACCTATAACAGAAAAATAATAAATTATAGATATACGTAAATAATGAAAAAAAGACACATAATGATAAAGGACAATAACTAGAAATTAGAACTTCATTATTTTTGTTATTTAAGGAACTTCCATGGATATTTATACAAGAAAAATTAATTAATTTAAAATAAGACTTTTCCATTTTAGGATGAAAATATAACCTATTTTTGTCTGATTACCAGCTGTTATACAAAATACGACCATTATTTTTTCCCCTATCCAAACACGTGATTCTTTGTTTTTGAATTAATATAATAGTCATAACCAATAACTGATAAAATAGGTAATGCTAGGCGGGCTAGACCTATCCAAAGGGCGTATACATTATTATAGCATTGTAGTTATCTTTCTCTTTTTTGGTCATTTTAATGGATTAGAAGAAAATAACACATCTCTTATTTCTTTTCCTCTAAATTAAATACAATGCATCTAAAAAAGATAACAATCTTTTCCAAACAATTGTGAATATTTTTAGTATATATTTGGTATATACTACAATAGTAGAAATTTATAAAAATTAATATTTAAGACATCGTTTCCTGATCGAGTCCTAAATAGTAGATTCCCCTCTTTTTGTTTTTTATTTCTTCCGAATTTTTAGTGCAGAGGGCGGATCAGTTCATTTAATTTAATAAATATGGAATTTTAAAACTTAATTAGGGTATTAAATGGAAGCTTAGATATCTTATATTAGATATCCAAACATATTTCGGAATAAATTCTTGGAATTTCGAGATAATTATATAATTGAATATTTGCTACGAAATACAATCTGTATAATACCAGTAGGTTTCGAAAGAGTACACCCACTTTGAAGAGTACGCCCTTCTTTTAAAAATGTACTCGCCTACCGAAACCGACTGGTTTAGGAGATATAAGCTTTATCTAATTATCGCCGTTGGTTTAGATTTCGAAATTTTCAATTTTTGTCTTTATATGCTGCTCAAATGAATTTTGTTGATTTTCCGGGAAACTATAGGCGCTGGAAAGATTTTAATAGCAGTTATGATGAGCGCGAAAATAGCGCGTAATTCCTATATAAGCTTTATCTAATTAGCGCCGTTGGTTCAGTTTTAGATATTTTCAATTTTTGTCTTTATATGCTGCTCAAATGAATTTTGTTGATTTTACGGGAAGCTATAGGCGCTGGAAAGATTTTAATAGCAGTTATGATGAGCGCGAAAATAGCGCGTAATTCCTATATAAGCTTTGTCTAATTAGCGCCGTTGGTTCAGATTTAGATATTTTCAATTTTTGTCTTTATATGGTGCTCAAATGAATTTTTTTGATTTTCCGGGAAACTATAGGCGCCGGAAAGATTTTAATAGCAGTTATGATGAGCGAAAAAATAGCGCGTAATTCCTATATAAGTTTTATCTAATTATCGCCGTTGGTTTAGATTTCGAAATTTTCAATTTTTGTCTTTATATGCTGCTCAAATGAATTTTGTTGATTTTCCGGGAAGCTATAGGCGCTGGAAAAATTTTAATAGCAGTTATGATGAGCGCGAAAATAGCGCGTAATTCCTATATAAGCTTTGTCTAATTAGCGCCGTTGGTTCAGATTTAGATATTTTCAATTTTTGTCTTTATATGCTGCTCAAATGAATTTTTTTGATTTTCCGGGAAACTATAGACGCCGGAAAGATTTTAATAGCAGTTATGATGAGCTGTATCTCTAATATAATATAGAAAACCCATTGTTACTTGAACACGTTGAACAGCTCTCTCTGGTAATACGTGTGGTGAGGTAGTATGCGTGAATACACATACTACTACAAAAAACCAAACTAATACACTGCAAACAGTGTGTATGTACACAAACAGAGTACGTCACAAACTCATTACAAGTGGAACAGACACAAAACCAATCTAGTTTGTCCCCTTGTTTCAGATCACTCACACACACAAGACAGATCACACAAATCCAAACTAAACCCAGTGCACATATATATTTTCTATCCCTTTTTTTTTTATTACGCTGGCTTTATTAGTATATGTAGAAATAGCAATGTCGCCTCTATACTCTGTGGTTATTTAAATATAACGTTAGCTGCGATTTTTTTGAATATTTGCCAATTTTATGGTATTTATAACAAAAATGTTTAGATATATAGGAAAATCCTTTACATCTTCGAGTTTTACTAAAATTATTAAGTTTAATTAGGTACTAAGCCTGCATAGTTACTTATAAAACTTTTTCTTTTCAAATGCTAATGATTATATAATTTTTTTATTCTTTGAAAAATTACCAGTGGAGTGTCAACAATATAATTAATAAATCAAAACTGCGTGACTGATTCGTAACTGTGCGAAATGAATAAACAAGTAATTGCCATTCTTCAATTCATAACGTCAATATTCGTCGGTTTTCTAATCGGTTTTATTGGCATTGAATTCATTGTAGGTGATCTAGATTTTGGGTTTTGTTTATTACTAGGCATTATGGGTGGATTAACTGCTGCATTGATTGAAATATATTTCTTAGCCGAAAAACTGACTGATTATTGAGTGAAGAATGATTAGTACCAGCCATATCAATTACGCATGCGCTTAAGTGCGGACGACGATGTGGTAATCTGACCATGCGCACATTGTGGGAAAGTAAAATAAATTTAAAACAGATACAGTTTGTAACAATTTTTCTGTATTGCTCAAAATAACAATAATAAATTTTAATAAAGCCGTTATTTACATATTTACTATTTTAGAACAAATCGATAACAATATATTTTACTTTATTATTTTGTTAAAGAAAAGAAAAATGTTTACACAGTTTAGTGGAACTTTTCCGTGTTTATTTTAAAATAGACTTATTATTTTTGTAACAATTCAAATTTATTTATTAATTGTTTCGCCACTTCGATTTTAAAATTTAAAAATAAAGTGGCGCTCGCATTTAATAAAAAAAATAGTATTCCCATATTTTATTCCTTTATAAATTCTGAGTCGACTAAAAAAAAAAGAAAAAAAAAAAACAAAACAAAAAAAAACGTAATTTTTTTTATTTTTATTTTTAAGAATCTTTTTGGGAGTATTTATATTTTATTATTTTTTTTGACGGTGTATTTATATTTTATTAAAATTCCTTTTAATATTGTATTCCTGTGCTATATAATTTGTAAATTTTTATGAAAAACAATAAAATTATAAGTTAAATAATAAGTCTATTTATTATAAATACCTATATTTTCTTTATGTTTACATTTACAAGAGATAAATATATTTAGCTGCTACAAAAATAGGAATGATTTTTGTGTAAATGTGATTGGAAGCATTTAGTGTTCAAAATAATTTTTTTTTTTTAGTAAATCATATAGGTACAAATAAATTTATTTATAGAAAATATAAATAAAATATCTTGCTTTTAATATAATATGTATAAATAAAAATTTGATAATTAATTTAGAAATACATTTTGGTTTTTCTTCTAAAAAATAAAGCGATATACATAAGTGATATAATACATAATCTTTAACCATATATACTCATTGAACGTTAACGCTATCTTTATTATTAAATGAATAAATTAAATTGTTTCGAAAAGAGATAAAATATTGTGTGACTAGACCATAGGGAATATTATTTTATATAAATCTATGCATGTGTGCTATCAAAAATAAATGCATTCTTTTAAAATAAACGTTAACGTTCATAAGTTTAAGGTCGTTTTAGGTACTTTTGTTTTACAATAAACATACATTTAATTTTCTCTAAGACATTTGTTATACAGTAATTTACAAATGAAAATTCTGACAACAAGTTTTTGTTCATCTATAAATAATTTATATTGCATTTAAGGCAAATAATTATCACAAAAATAAAATTATTTGTTGAGATAAGCAGCGCCATTATAAATTACATTTATTCTATTTAAATTTTGACGAAAGGTCGAAAAACTATAAGTTTGAATCGAATGAATATGAATAGTTTCTTTTCTTCCAAATTTTTTCAAACAATAAGACCTATTCTGTGGTAAAATGTAAAATTTAATAACTAATGTAATTAATATTTGGTCATTAAAAAATTGATTAAAAAAAATATACGAAATAAAGATTGTTCTATATTAGAAATGTTAATCGAATAACAACAGGTGTTTGATGAGTGTATTTAAATTTAAAATTTTAGCAGCGCTTTTTATATTATTTATTAAAAAATAATATAGACTTGCGGCAGATGACCATAAAATTGTATTCTGAATAATAAAAAAGGACCAAATTATCAATTCAATAAATACCAAGTTGACAGTGGACAAGCAACAAAACTTTAAAAATTCTGATTCACTGCAAGTAAATAAATGAATACGACGTCCAGATAAATTCATCTTTGTCTAGCTGATATAATTTCGAACAATTTCAAAATAAATTTGTGAAATAACAAATAATAAATAAAAGAAAAATTTACATATTTCTCTATTTTACATTATATACATATACTTGTATAAGAGCTTTAAGAGCTATTCACATTTTTGTTCCAGTATAAAACATACTTACAAAAGTCACTGCTTTTACTGTCAACTTGTTTTTAAAGTATATATTTAAGTTGACCCGTTTCCTACTTTTTTTTGAATAAACTCTAAAATATAAATTATTTAAATAAGAATATATTGATGTATGAAGAATAGAAGGAATATAAGTTTTATGTTATTTCCATTCGTTGTTGCAGTCATTTTCCATTATTTCAATTTTTTCTATTTTGTACTACAAACAATAGATGATACCATTTTAAGGACGGATGACGCAGAAGTTTTAAACAGTTTTGGAATGAATTTTGATTTGATAAAGTGACTTGACATTACAAGTTATCATACAATTGTCCGTTAACCAGTATTTTAATTTTGAAGTAGCAAAAAAAAGTGAATTTTTTCCGCTGTCCGGAAAATCACTGAATCCCTACACCTTAATTTAAAAACATATCCATGTTAGTAACGTATTTATACCATTTTTTGAAAAAAAAAAAAAAAAATTAAATCAAACTATAATTTTTAAACAAATGGTTTGTAGGTACTGAAAATAAAATTATTGTATATTATTACAGTTAATCAAAGTATTAGTGGGCGGTTATTTTCTGTAATGGTTAAATTAATTTCCAAATTACAGTTTTTCACAGCCAGTCATCTTGTGTTTTATTGATGATTCTTTATTTTTATAGACAATATCTACAATAGTGATTTTTTTGGTTTTAGTAATTTTAGTCTGCTACGTTTGTACATATTACATTCTTCTGTTTCTATCTTTGTTTACCATAGAGATAAATTTCTTAAAAAGAATTGCTAACAGTTTGTATCTCTTTTTTGTGACGTTTGTATGTAATTAAAAACCAAAAAGATCACCCTAGGTATATATAATTTTTGGTATTTGAGTATTTCTTTTTAACGCGCTGCTAAATGCAAGTGCAATTAATTAATAATTATAATAATAAATATACATATAATATAGTTTTAATTTAATAATGGCAATCAATAATTATAAATAGTATTTTTTTTAATAATTCAACAGCTATTTATCATAATTAAATAACAAGTTTAATTAACAAAATTATAATCTATTTATCGCTGTAATTTTTCTTAAATTTTTTGTGTTTAGCCTATATACAGAAAAATATTTGAACAGTTACAAAATTATTAGCTTTGAAAAAATGTAGAAACTTATTCATTACTTTGAATAATTATTTGAAATTTGTGCTTTTTAATCAGTTGGTCAATTTGTCATAGAGAAGGTAAGAAATTAAACAGTTCATTTTATCGGAAACAGGGGCGGAGGGGTTGTAGTAGATTCATCTTACTGGAGTCGTACTGTGTGTTCTTACTTAAAATTTCAAAAATTATTCGGATTACTAATAAGTTTAATATTTTTAAAAATTTTATTAAAAAAAATTATCATCTGAAAATAATTCGGTTTGATATGAGTTTTTATATTGGTCTAAAATTTATTAAATTAATTGTTAGCCCTTCTCATCTAAACAATAGAAAAAAATAATGAGGGAACTATAAATAAGAAAGGTACATTCTAGGAGTATAATTATTTATGAATTGATTTTATTATTTAAATTTTATAAAATATTGCGATTTCTTATTAATTTAATGTTTCACTAAGAACTATCATGTCAAAAAAATTGAATGGTACGGGTCTCAGTATTTTTGAGATCCTGAACAGTCTTTTTATGCCTAGTATATTATCAAAAATGGTACTATATAGTAAAAAAATTAATTATTTTGCATTTAATGTTATTCTGTATACAGGCTCTGATTTTATATTACATGTAAGTTATTGTATCTTTTTTTGTTTTCTTTATAAATATAGTGCTATTTTGTTTTGTTTTTGTTTTTCCTTTGTTCTTCTAAATAACGTTGCAGTGAAGGCAGTTTTTATTTTTTTAAAATCTGTTTTTTTATTTACACATTGACAGTCGATATAATAAATAATATTTATTTTTAATTATATTTTTTTTCTTTAAAATTATTGTATTTAGTTTAATAATTATTTATTACATAACGTTACTCTACATGTTTTTGTTTGGTTTAATTTAAAATCTAAATAAATAGTGCGTTACGCAAGCCCCAAGGAATATTTTTTTGAAAATATTTACTTTTCTCATATTTTGCCGATAGATAGCACTAAATATGCAATGTATGTATAAGGTATATGTATATTTATATAAATATCTATTCTTTTCTAGTTTCTGCAATATTTTTTTCGTTATTCTTTTTTTTGGCACAATCTACAAAATTTACAAACGTTTCCATATAATTCTGAGGGAAATTGTAATACTGTTTTTTTCCTCTGTTTGCATTTCTGGTTCCTTTTGTTGAGACAGTTGAAGCTCATTTGTGTTACGGTTCTTTTGATTTGGTTGTATAGAAGCTTTTGATAAAAGAATACCCTCTCCCGACAGAATCACTAAAATGAGATTGTTTATGGTGAAAAAGGGTTTAGAATATGGAGGGTAGATATAAGAAGGACAATCTCTGTATCAAAAAGTGTCCATACAAAGGCGTAAATGATGGCGGCGCTACTGTAGCAAGAGGGCAAATTTAGAGAAATAAACAAGAAAAGAAAAACATCCGCGTTGTTATACATAATATGTAATTATCGTTTTTTTCTACTCCGGTTGAAGAACACACTCATTATATATATCTGTTAATTGTTGAGAAAGTTAGGCATTATTCAAAGGTGGGGAGGAATGATCATTACTCAATACCTTTCTGACCAATGAAATCACAGTATTAACCATTATTCAATGGGTTTGCGATTGTTTTGTGAATAATGTATGTATCAAATTTTAATTTAATATATGTTGCGTAGTAACGTCAAAGTAAACAGAGTAGTTTATATTTTATTTTCATCGTTTGTACATATATAAACATTTAATGAAATTAGAGATAGATTAAAAATTTTATTCTTTTAATTTAAAATTTATATTCAATTTTATTTAAATTAAAAAGGAAAAAAGTCGTAGAAAAAATATCGTATTCTACTCGCAAGCACGGTTCGTGTCGCAATTTCATCTTCGTGAATAATAGCTATCATTACCAGCTTGTTGAATTATATACTATTTTATTATAATTGTTACATATAATTGTTTTATTATTTTAAAAATTTTTATAAAACTCAACACAATAAAATCACTAACAGACATTAAAAGTTCACGTAATTATGAATCACTTTCAATGTGTTTCATAGTGATTTTTTGTAGGTTATTAAACAGCACACTTCACTCCGTCGACAACTGCAAAGTTCATTTCATACTCTTTTGTTACTATAGCGCTATTCTGGCGAGTTTTTGAACTTTTACTTAGTACTTAAAACGAGACACTTTTTGAACTGTTTTTCTATTGTTTTCCATACAAGATTGTCCTCCTTATATCTACCCTCCATAGTTTAGAAGATAATTTTCATTAAATATGTTTACCTTTATTTATTTGTAAGATCGAGCCCACCAGGTCTATCCGGCCCCGGTGGGTCGCTGGCGGGGAGGGAAAGCAAGTGTTAGGCCTCTAGAAATATTAATGCTGTTGGTTTTGGCTCTAAATTTGATTTTTTAGCTTCAACAACTAGGAACTCAATTTCATTTCGATCTCTACGGGCAAACGATTCGGCTATTAATCGTGCTACCTCTTGATGCTGCAAACCTTCTACTTTTTGACCGTCTACTTCTAATATTAATTGACCTACTTCTAAACCGCCAGCATCGAACGCTGCTCCATTTTCCTAAAAATAAGTTTCGTGTTCAAATCACTATATTGAGCCGCATTACTGTGGGCTGCATTATACATAATAATAAAGTTTTTCCCCTTAAGGGGAAAAAAATATAAAATATAAAAAATATAAAATATAAAATATTGGCTAGACCGCAAATATTCGCACAAAAAATATAAAATATAAAATATTCGGTAGACTGGTTTCAGCTACTTTTGCAGCCCTCTTCAGTAGCATAAAATATAAAAAAGAACCATAAATATAATTTTCTTCGTTAAAAATATATGGTCCATTTCAGTTAAATTTAACCATGCTTCATCACTTATGAATTTAAATAATTCCCGTTTTCTTAGCTTTATCTCTTTCATTGTTGCAAATGCGTAAATTTTAAAATTGCAGATTATTTTTAAAAAAGAATAGAAGAATGATTTGTTTTGAATATAAGAATTATTTAATTTTTTAACTTTGACTGATGATCAATTGTATTTGAAACAGGGTATAAAAAAAATAATAATAAAAAATATACATACAAAATATATTATTTTTTTATATTGTACATATAAAAAAATAATAATAATAAACAACCATTAAATATAAAAAAATAAATTAGAAATATATAAATATAAAAATAAAATTTTTCTTTATTTTTATTTTTATTTTTATATTTATACACATATATATTTCTAATTTATTTTTATATTTAATGGTTGTTTATTATTATTATTACTTTATTTTATATGTAACTATATATATTTTTAAGGAAGGAAAATACTTTTTCCTAATCCTTTATTTTATTTCATTTTTTGTTTATTATATTTCTGATTTTTTATATTAATATTTCTAGTTTTACTATATTGCTGATTTTTATATTTATTATATTTATAGTTCTTTTTTTATATTTTATGCTACTGAAGAGGGCTACAAAAGTAGCCGAAACCGGTTTAGCGAATATTTTATATTTTATATTTTTTGTATGTCCTTAAGGGGAAAAACTTTATTATTATGTAAGTTTCATGTTAAAAAATTTGGATTTGAAGGATGGTTTTGTATCTTAGACTTACATGGATATTAATTATTCTAGGTAACGGATGTTTTGTATTTGCACCGCCTTCAATTGCAATCCCCAAAATCGGTTTTGATTTAGCGACCGTTATTCTTAAATTGCCTTGATTGTCCGGTACGACGGTTGCATGGCCTGGACTTGTCACTGTTCCATCATTTGTTTCCTCTAAATCACCCCCACCACCTGTTGTCGTTCCCGTACCTGTGCCACCACCACCACCACCACCACCACCACCACGATTTTGTAAACGTTGCATACTTTGATGTCGACGCATTGAGCCAGAGGTATTTTCGTTGCCACCCGTGTCAAGTAAATTCTGGTCATCCTTCATATCGAAACTTCGTGAAAGTTTGTGTGCCAATTCCTGAGTGCATTCATTTGGGGATTTTGTTCATTCGATAAAATTTTGTTATGGTTTGAAGAGAGAAAGAAATGAATGAACTTAGCAATTGGGCATTGCACAAGTCAAACAACAAAAAAAAAAAAATAATTGAAAACACATTGACCAGAGGAAGAAAGAGAAACAGTACGGTGCTGTTATTTAAAAAAGAAAAAATAATTAAAAAACATCCTGTCTGAGGAGAATTTTGAGCAATGACTTTGAGAAAGTTATTTCCATCTTTTTCGGATAGAAGACGATTAATAATATTTTTACCCTTTTTTAAAGACAGGATGTTCATAAATATTTTGAAATTCAGGAAGTAGAGAAAATAACCTGAAAATTAGAATAATATAAATGAAAATTCGATAAAATACAAGTTCAATTTTTTTGTGTATCTTTCTTTCGCATTTCCTAAACTGTGCTCATGCAATTTCAATAAATTATTTAAATTAGCTAATTTTTCATTTATAAAAATAAATTCACACATCTTATTTTAAGTGGAAGAATATTATTTAAAAGAATAGTAGAATTATTTTTTGGTGGAAAAAGTTATAAAAGAGGTTCTTATAAAAATTAAACTTCAAGATTTATTAACATTTATCATGGTTAATATTTTTGTACAATAAAAATATTGTTGTGTTCGACATTTACGAATTTAATATTAGTGTTATATAAAGCAGTTTAAATCTTGTAATTCTTGGAGTAGTGGGTATTGGATACCTACTTTACTTTGTATATAACTTTAGAACAATTTCAACTATATAATTATACATTTTTAACATAAGCTTAATTCTGAAACACATAAATATATTTATAGGAGCAAAAATGTACTTAAATTGTACTCCTCCACTTAAATTGGTGCGAATAAAATATTCATTTTAATAAATAATTTGATTTTTATTGTTTTAAATAAAATCATAAAGTTACTGTGAATCAAATATTTAAAAGTAGTTTTTTTTTTGTAAGTTTCTTTTTACAAAGCATGTTTAATGAGAATTTGAATCAAGTTTAATCGGGTGTATTCGTTACTCTCGTTACTTATTTGTAAATGATGTACGTACATGCGCACACTAATCAAAGACCGCGCAAAAATTGGCATTGTTAATTCCCGCCAATTCTCGCGTAGTTTTTAATTAGTGTGCGCATGTGTCTACATCATTTAGAATGAGAGCATTGAATACACCCATCGTCCCCATCGTCTTTTATAATAAATGTGAATTAGTGCGCATGTCTGACGTATGTCCATGGCTGTGTATTTAGATATGCATTAGTGATTGTAGGTAAGTAGGTACTTAAACATAATTGTTGCATTACGGGGAATGTTTTAAATACGATAACTGAATGTAAACGGTAATGAAGTTTTAGTTTTAGTAAATTAAAAAAAAAATATTTATAGAATAGTTGTTAATTCAAAGTGGTCAAGTGTAGATAGATCACCTCTGCGAGGACAGAAGTCATAAATCGATAAGGATTTCGTTGTTAGAACTAGAAAATTCAAATAAAAAAAGAAATGCCCGACGTAACCATATTTTTTACAGAAACCATAAGAGAAGTTATGGAGAACCAGGACTTGGAAGGTATTTTGACGAAATGTACTGATATAATATTTACTAAAAATTATAAAAAGAAACTGTATAGAATATACTAGGGTCTTAGCACCACAAAGTCTTCGAAATTTACTATAAAAAAGATCTACATAATTATCGTTTGTTTCACGCGTCATTGGAATAATATGTCAAAAACACTTTTTTCAATATGGCCGATAGTCGATGTGCATAAAGCGGGAAAATTGAATAATAAAATAAATATTTTTGTTGTTGTAGTGATACATTGAGGATGAATTTTTTTATTTGATTCACAGTAATTCACTTTAAAAAGAAATTCCCAATAAATAAAGTATTCAAATCAACAATAATGATTGATAATGCTTTTTTTTTTATTTTTAATTTAATTTTTTCTTTTATTGTGTTGTCCGTTTGAGACATTTGATATGAAAATAATTGATCACATTCAACTAATACTTTCTCTATTATTATTTTTTTCCTTTTAAACTTGATCTTCTGATCATTTCATTAAATGTATTATTACATTTTGTTAAATAAAGATATTTTGTGTGCATTTAAAATAAAACGAACGAAGACAAAAAATCACATAAAGCGCATTGTATTATGTTTTCTTAATTCAAAACAATTAATCAACACAGAATAGTGAAATAAGTACATAGAGAATAACACGTATATTGTCTCTTTTAATACGTAATATTACAATAAATTTAATATACATACATAATAACGAGCGGAAGAGGAAATGACCTCGCTGAGCAAGTGAGCATGCATGCAAGTGATGCAAGTGAAATTTTTCAACATTTAAGCAGATGAGTAGATACATATTCTCTGTTCAACCGGAAGGTGCAATTTTGACAGGCGGAATATTCACTAGTAATAAATCATTATTCAAAAATGAAAATAATCCTTAAGGAAAAGAACAAATAATAAGAACGTCCAAAAAACAAGAGACTTAAAAAAAAAGACAGATTATACAATTGACACGAATTATACCCTATGTTTCTTTATTTTTAACAAGAAATACCACAAGTAGTTTATGATCAGTATTATTATTCCCATCTTTTATTACATACTAATATAATTGTATGTGTTTACCTACTTACTTTAGTATCTTTTTCATTTGATCTTAGTTTAAAGGGATGCGTAAATGAATATTGATATGATTGTATGATTATATGCGACAATACGGCATGTTATAAAAAGAGATGTTTTGTGGAAAGTAGACAATTTAATTGAAAATGTCCAAGAACGTTTAATAATTGTTTAAAAGAATCTTCCTCAATAGATTCAGCTGATAGTTCCGATTGTGACTAATAAGAACAATAAATTAATAAATATTACTTCTTTAAATTTGCTAAGGTGTTTTCTTCTATATCACTATTTTTCAGATAATTTTATTTAATAATCAAATATATTTTTCAAATAAACTAATCGAACAGTAAAAATGTTCAAATTATTTTTTTGGAAGCTGTTTCTATTCATTTTATATTATAATATAAATATCTGTAAAATATTCGTTTAAAGTAATCGATTGAACGTGCACCTTTGTACTGCTGAAGTGCTAGTGCAAAGTCATAAATTATATTTAGGACTAAAATGTCAAAATTGCACCTTCCGGTTGAACAGAGAATAGATATTAATGATTTCATAGATAATATATACACGCATGATATGTTGTAAAAATAAAGTACAAACGAATTTTTTCTTATTATTAAGCGATAATGATGTCTAATATATAAAACTGTTAATTATATAATTCGTTTTTGATCAGTTTAAAATTTTGAATAATGTTTAAGTTGTGTACAACATTTGTAATAATAATTATTATCTAAGAGACTTATCTTTTTGATAAGTCTCTTATCAAAATGAACTAGATCTATGTATTTAATACTATATTTTGCATATCGTGGTGGGAGCACCGAATAGAATAAGCTTTAGATAATGATCGTGTTCCATTAGAAAAACACAAATTACACTGTGTAACACAGTGCATAGGGAAAAAGTAATGCCAACCAAATTCTCGTGATTTTTGTACTTTCTTTTTTTACAAAAAATTTATTTTTTTTTTTAAATTTTATTGCAAAACTAACCTCTTATCTGCTTTTAATTAAATTATACATGTAATTGGAAATCATAGAAACTATACCAAGCAGATTGAATCTATTTTTTTTTTTTTTAAATCTAGTAACTTTGTCTATGCTGCCCTCTGCAGAAACACAATAAAAGTTGATGTTCCATTAGTGAAAAAAATAGACACAGTGTAACAGTGTCATGCACTGTGTAATATTTTTTCTAATGGAATACGATCATAATATGTATCATCATGCTTCCATATCAGATTTTTTTGGTTGTGAAAATGTTGAAAACTTGATGTTGAGATTATGATGTTATTTATTATGCATTTCTTAAACAAACCATGTAAGAGGGAAAGATCACAAAACAAATTTGAATTTTTTCATTGTTGACAATTTTATTAAAATGATAATATCACCAATGATGTACACATAAACAGAATCCAATTGAAATGATTGATAAAATCTTTCGAATTCTCACACGCACATATAAAAATACGCACACACAACAATAGAGGATTCAAAAACAATTTAAAAACTCTCATTATTACTAATTTGTTTTGATATTTATGTTCTTTTCTATTATTTAAATAATACTTCTATGTCTTAACGCGAGATGCAGTGATAATAATAATTAAGAACAATTATGAAGTAATACACAATATATTGCAGAAAAATGGAATGTATAGAAAAAAGATATATTAAAACTAATTAAAAATACAAAAAATAAAAATTGCATTGTTTGTTTTTTGTATTGAATCATATAAAAGAGTGCCGTAATGTATGTAATTACATATTGTAATAAGAGCGGAAATAATCTTACTGTAAAAAATAAATTTAATTTTTAAATTTAAAAAATGGTTCTAATCTATCTTTGAACGTTAGAATAATATATTTTGGTTACTACATATTTAATCTACTATCGTGAACTAAATCTATGTAGTTAAATAATGCACGGGGATTCCCCGTGTAATCTCGATCTCGTTGATTGGAGACACAGAACAAAAAAGAACATAAATATAGGTACACTAGAAAAAGAAAAACTTTAATAAAAATGTGCATTATCTATGACTGCCGTGGTGTTTATCTATTTACGCTACTTTTAACATCTAATTTAAAAAAAAGTAATTTTTGGATTTCCAATTTTGAACGTGGGAAAAATTTGTTTAATTGTGTTTTAATGAAAGTGATAAAGGAATTAGGAAATAAATACACGAAAACGATTCGGGAGAAACGGGAGTGAAAGGTATACTATAAAGGTTAACAAGCAATGACTAGACTTACTAGAGGTCTGCCCCAGTACCAAGACTTCACTTTCTGTGTCCAGGAGCGCAGTCCGCCCAGGTAACCGCTCTGCACAAAGCAACACAACTCACTACGACTGCTTGTAGCAGTTACAAAAAAATTAAAACGGCTACGAAAAAAAATACTTCTAGCTTTTGTAAACAAAAATGTTTAGCTAGTACGGCTATAAAAATTATTTAAAATACTTCTAGAAAAATGGATGATTTATAAAAATTATTTTCTTTTTAGTTTTAGTTTTTTTTTGTACATACAACACTTTTGTGATTACAATTTTTGAAAAATGGAAGTTTTGGAAATTTTTTTGATCATGTGTTGTATGAAATTGATTTTCTTTTATTTGCCAAGACAGAGCGTCTATATAGGCGAGAAGCAAAGTAGTAAAAATAGTATTAAGCAATAGAATTCTTTGGTAAATTTTTATAGAAGTGTAAAATGTAGTTTTTAACAAAAAACTAGTCTATTTCATGTGGAATTCTGGAACCCTCTTAAATAACGAATACTTATTTAGAACATGTGTAAAATATTCGAATATGGTGGACGTTCCGGGAAGTGTACCCTAAGAGCACAAAATATTGCTGCAATGTTGCTGGAATGTTGCCAAGTTGCAGATCATTACCAATGTTGCAGGAATATTGCCTGAACGTTACTAACTTGAGCATAATTGCCAATATTACAGTAATATTGCAGTAATATTTTTTGTAATATTGCATTTGTAACATTGTTTCAATGTTATTGTCATGTTACAAAAAAAATATGAGCTGTCCAAAATTTTGGAATATGTAGTATATTATAGAAATGAAGGCACATCAATAGATGAAATAAAACAGTACAACTAAGGAATCATGAGGAAATAAATTATTTCAATCCTTAGATTAGTATTTCCATTATTTGGATTAAGGTTAAAAAAATAAATATTATTATTTACGAAGGAGTTATACAAGATAAATATTTTTACATATTTTTGTTATATGTATTATTATAATAACTTGATAATAACATATAAAATCCCATTCGGCATCAATGTCAAAAAAATGTCGTAATGCTAAGTTGTTCCTGATGAATATTTTCATTATAGGTTAGAAAATGCTTTCATTAGTTTGACTGATCAATTAAATCACGTATAGACTTTGATTATCTTATACTACATTTTGTTATTATTAATATTTATTAGTGTTAGTATTATGTGTTTCACCAAACAATTTAAAGTGTATTAATCGTATTAATTTTTAATAATAAAGAATCAACTAAACCGTACTTTTATTAACAATTTTATTTACAATTAACCTCAAATTTCTAACACATAATGTTAATGATGTTAATTTTATAAAATTTATTAATGATAATAAATATTATTTCCATCCATGTAAATATTAGGTTGGCTATTTATTTTTTTAGCCCCGGAAAAAATTTATAGAATTAAATTTGGAGTAAAAAAAATTATTAGCGAACCTAATAAGCAATATCAAAGGTTTATTCGAATTTCGGACAGGATAGAAACAAGTACTAAACTTTCCAATTTTTTTGGTAAAAGTTAGTATTGTTTTTATTATCAATTATAAATAAATAAATATCTATTATATACTTATATATATGGAGGGGTCAGTGTAAAAGTGAACCAAGTCCATAAAAATTTTTTTTTTCTAAAAATGCGTTTAAAGTTGGAGAAATTACAACACTTTGACGAAAAAGGCATTTATAAAAAAAAAATATTTTATGGACTTGGTTCACTTTTACACTGACCTCTCCATTATATATATATATATATATATATATATATATATATATATATATATATATATATATATATATATATATATATATATATATATATATATATATATATATATATAATTTTAAAAAAAAGTATTATTGCTATAATATTGCAAGGCAATATTTTCTCAATGTTGTGGTGCAATATTCCTTCAATCTTGCTAGCAATATAACAAGGCGATTATAGGAATATTGCTGGAATATTGCAGGAATATTGCCTGCAATATTTCAAACTTTCCAAATAATATTGCTGCAATATTGCAGCAATATTTTGTGCTCTATGGGTAATGTAAGCTATTAATAATTAAAAGACGTTTAGGTGAAATAGACCAATTTTTTTTTTTGAACTGCAGTCAAATATGTAAACACTAGATTTGAATTTAAACTCATTATAGGTAGATTTATTGTACAGTTCGCACAAATAATAGAGGCGGCTATGAGAGAACGTACTGCGCATGTATATTCCTTTTCTTCTCGATGATAAAGATACGATTTTGTGTACAAAAAAAATTCACACAAAATATCTTAAATAACCCCCATTGCATCGTGTACTCAGTATATACAGAGTTCAGTCGACTCTATTGTAAATTTGGGATGTACATATGTAAGTTTAAATGTTTAATCTAAAAACAATTTAAGTTTCTATCTGTAATCTGAAGGGTTTTAAAGTTTTTTTGTTAAACTGTTTCGGAAGTTTTGGAAGTTGTAAGGGTCAGAATTTGAGAGTTATTTTCTTAGAAGAATTACGCCAATATTCATCTATTATAAAATTTTGACGGGGATAAGTAGAAAACCCTTTACGAGCATAACCGACCGTGAGGATCGAACTTTGGCCTACTATTTTCAGTACTTATTAGTAATTCTATAAAAATTACATGAATTCTATTGCTTAATTTTATACTTAAGTTATGGCGAGTTTTTTTAAAAGAAAATTGAATTACATTTTAAGGAAAATTTCTTTAAAGTAAATGAAATGATTTCTTAGAATGTCTCCTACAAGTATGGATGATTTGTACATAAAACAAAAAGTATATCTAAAATATTAAAGATAATGAAAGTCTAACAAGATTTGTTCGTTTAAATATTTAAAAGAAATAAAATGGTTCGTTCGCAACGATTGTTTTACTTTCCAAATAATTCTATATAATTAAATTAATATAATTTATTATTATTTTTACGTTTTTACTTTTTTTTTTTCGTTTGGATAACAATTAGAAATATTTAAATTTTGTCAGTCATTCGAAAAATTTCACTTTTTGAACAAGAGTTTTTGAATCTTTTGTGTATATAGTCAATTGTTCTTATGATAATTACTAAGACAAATTTTCACTGTGGTAAACTGTATTTAATTGTTGTTATGTAAGTTTCTTTTTAGTTATTATTAAAAAGTGGAAGTTCACATACTTTTTAAATAATGCGACTATTTTCGTAATTTTGATGCACTTGAAATATATTATTGAGCAAGTTGGCATACTCGTACATAAGGTTCGGAAGACTGGAAAACATATAACGTGGCAAGAATTTTGAATATTTCGTTGTTAAGGGATCGTAGGTGGGACAAATATGCTTTTAAAATTACTTCCATCACTTACCGTCAGGTGCAAGTCAGATGCAAGCCTAAAAGGTTGTTTTTTATTAAGGGGTTATATGCACTTATTCTTTTTCGGGAAGATCGTTTTATGTTATTGCATTTTCTTAGAATAAATCATATTCAGAATATTCAGACATTTACAAAATTATGTGCATTTAAGAAACTGATCGAGTACGGTTTTGCTGAAATTTTTCTATCTTTTTTTTAACGTAAATACAAATACAGAAAGGATTCTTTTTACAATACACGTACGAGAAAGAAAGAAACATATTTCGTAATCTTTTTAAGAAAGAAAGAAATATATTTTTTATTCCTTTTAAGTATGTACTATGAATATATAATTTGTATACTCGTATAGGATGTTTCATGTATTAAATATGAAATGCAGTTTTAATACGAAATACATTTATTTTTTTAAAGTATAAGTTTTTAACTGATTATTAGATATTTTGCACTAAAATACATTTTATTTGTATTCTATACACATCGAAATCGCAAGTCATAGTTATCAACCTGTATAATATTCTGAATTTGTATTTAAAAAGAGATAGAAATATAATTGCATTTCTGTCTGATCAGAGTGTATTATAAAAATAATCCTTGCTGTAATTCCTTAACAGTTTTCAGGACTCCTAGTTTTGGTTGTGTTGGCTTTATATTTCAAGACGAGTAAATGATTAGAGGGAGAGTTGGTTAATTTAATCAGCAATTTTGTCACCATTTTAAAAAAAATTTAAAAGTGGCATTATTTCAAAATAAAAATTAAATTGTTGCCATTAAAAAACTATTATGCAAACAGTTCCAAAAATGGTTTGTTTTGTAGGTAAATTCTAATTTTTTACACTGCATTGTAATTCTTATTACAATTAAAATAATAAGGTAAGTATACAAACAATATACTATATTTAAGTCTTATTAAGAGAAAAATACAGCTTAAATATACAGTACAAAAATATACAAACATTCATTACAGAAAATACAACGGGAATAGACCGTTAGTCGGGGGGGGGGGGGAGGAATCTTACTCAGTCAGTTTGGTAGACAATAACAAACATGCTATAGGTACTGTTTTGAAGCTAGGATATTGTAAGTTTGTTCCAAGTAGTAGTTTTTTAGTAATCGTGTCCACCGAAAAGGCATTTTTAAAAAAAATACGATTCTGAGATAATCGCGTTTAAAAGTTTAAAAGTTTTTTTTTTTTATATTCAAAGTTGAACGTTCGAAAGTCTATACGCAACTGCTCCAAAGTTTCAAGACCATACATTTCGAACAATATAATAGAGCGGCGAAAGTCGACGTACCACCTGCGCAGCTGCGGTCGCTACTTGAGGTAGTACACTATAAATATAGCTATAACTTCGGATCTAATGCTCCGGTCGTTACAAAATTTGGTGAGAGTATTCTTGAGATGATGTACTTAAAAGATACGCAATAAAAAAACAATAAACCATTCCGACTATCACAACTGTATATATAACCCCTTAAGAGGAGATTTGTGTAGGATATTTTGGAACAAGCTTACAGTAAAGTTATCAAGAAAATTCCGATATACATAAGACAATTAAAATAATACTTTTAGACGTTTTACATCATAAAACATGCTTTCGCCATTTTTTGTTTTATTAATAAAATGGTGTTTTTTTGATGTTGTAAAAATGTTTCAAGACCAACGTTCATTGGTTTTATTACGAAAACAAATCTTATTAGAAATTCTTTTTGAAAAAAGTAAGTATTTATTATACTAAAATAAAATGATTTTATATAGCTACGTAAAATAAATACTATTATTAGGGATTGCTAAATCAAGCATAAATTATAAATAATTAAATATCAAATAGGTATTATAAATCTATGAAAATATATCATGTTCTCTGTATAATGCTATCTCTTTTAATTTATTTGTTTAGGATCTGATTTGTAGAGGAGATATTTGGAATTCTACTGTACTTGGTTAATAAGTTTTAAATCACAGGTAACAAAAAAATATATGATTATTTAACCTTATTATTACTATAAAATAAAGAAGGTTATACGCTTCATTGAGTGGTTTATTTTAATAAGAGATTAAGTTAAAAAAAATTGATTAAAAGTGGAATGGTTAAAAAATTATTTTGGTGAAGACGTAGAAGGGTAGCCACTGAGGTTAAAATGTTTAAAACTGTAAAATGAAACTGTAAAAATTTTGAAAATTTTCAAAGTTATAATTATTTTAATATGATTGGTTCAGATATTAGGTATTATATACTTAAAAACTTTAAATACATTTTTCTCGAAACTACATTTCATAAGCTGGTTGACATGATATCTCGAGTTCTATTTATTCAATCAACTTCAAATTTGGCATGTACCTTTGGTACATAATGCTTTATGGTAGCATATTGGAAAATTTTAATTTTTATTATTTTTAAAAAATAAAATACTTTTGAAAAAAACTTTTCAAATTATTTTTTTTCTGTAGGGCCGACAACTTTTCTAAATCAGAATCTTTTTTTTTTTTTTATTTCAGATAAACACGAACCCTTTTTGCAAATCACGTTTTTGCATAGCTATATTTAAATAGTAATAAATCTTTGAATTTTCATTTTTTTTTTTTTTTGTAAAAATCAGTAAATAGATGGAAAACTGGACAATAAAAATCTTGTTTTTTTTTCTTTTTTTTAAATTTTATTAAGTCCAAAAAAAGCCGAAATTATTACTTTCTAGGCTAGAATACCCTCTTAAGTTATTAAACATTTTTTAATTAAGACATGTAAAATAATTGGTTAATTTAAAACGAATTCCGAAAGAAAGCGAAAAAAATTAGTAATTAATTAAAAATGAATCTGATATTAGACCTGTATTCGGTTATATAATCAATCTTCTTATTTTTTTTTTTTTAATTTTTATCTTGATATGTGCAATAATAAAATTAGAATTAATTTTAATAAAATTTAAATATATTATAAAAATATGTAGATTTTTTATTTTTAAACTTACAGTTAGTGATTATATTGAAAACAAATTATAAATAAAAAATGTAATTATTTTTGTATGTGTAGAAGTAAATCGTAGAGATAATTCTTTCGAATTTTATGTAATGATGATGGCTTAAATTAAACATTTGAAAGATGTCATTTGATTGGAAAATAATTTTTTAACCATTATTGGCAATTACGGATTTTTTTAAAAAGAAAAGAAAGTTGTTTTTGTAAACGTTACAAGATAATATGTGTAAGTTAAAGTTCGCGACTTAAAACCGTTAAGAAAAATTACTATTACATAAACATTGTAACCGACAGTATGTACGAAATTTATTTCCAAAACAAGTTTTAACTCTTTTGCAACTTTCTGCTTACAAAGTATTTCAAAATTAATATAATAAAAAATTTTTTAAAAAAGATTTTTTTTTATCTATCTAGCACACTGGAAGGTACAAACTGAAGATTTGTGTAATATTTTCTTGAAAATTTGTTACTTAGGAATTCTACGAGAAGAACTGTCAACTAGCAAACATACTAGAGCGTAACATTTCTTCGAATTAAATTTCTTTTAAGCAAGTTGTGGAAAACACAGATTTATTTAGAATAAACATAAAATTTGAGTGTAATACGGTAAGACAATTCCACGAATGAAAAAAAATTAGTTTAATTCACATTATAACTTAAGGGGGTATTCTAGTCTAGAAATTCGAAAAAATCGATTTTTTTCTTCATATTTTCAAAGTTCAGGCCTTTAAGAATAAGCCTCTAAAAGGATTTACGGAAATTCGAATTATTTTCGAAGTTATGGTTATTTTTCCCTGTGTACTGTGTATCTTTTCAGTGTTAAATTCAAGTTTTTAATATAAATTACTTGAAACTACTTTTTTCGATACACTTGACATGGTATCTCAAGTTCTAATGCACCGATTTACTTGAAATTTGGTACAGACTTTCTTAATACTATCAAAATTGATCCGACGTAGGCGTTTTTGGAATTTTTTTTTACTATTTTTAAAAAATTTCCAAAGCTGAAAAAAGGAGGCGAAATAATGATTTTATTAAAGTATACACCATTTTATGAAAAAATTTACTTCTTCAAATCGGCTACGTTCGACTAATTCTACATCCTTGTTTATTCAGAATTAACTAAAATTTTATGTTTCAGATTACCAAGAGGGTTGGAATCATATCAACCAGGAGACACCTTTTTTTTGAGTCCCACTTTGCTGGCCTGTACCGATTTCAATTTTGATTGTTTTTTAAATTTTTATACATTTTTATACTTTACAAATACCTGTCAATAAAAAAACTGTTAAAAAAATGGATACTAAAATGTTTACTGTTTTTTTTTTATTTTTTTTTATTTTTATTACGCCCGTAAAGTCACCTTAAAATCGAGCCTCTGACTATAATACCCCCTTAATATTTCGTTACTACGGTTTTTAAATCTATTGGACTTCTGTAAAAATAAAAATTCTTGTTTCATTTTTATTGTGTTTCCCAACATTTAAATGACCAATAAAGTATTTTTTATAATTTTTTTCGCTCTTTCTCAGCGTTGCCACCATGGTTAATATTTTGTTAGAATTTAAATTTTAAAATATGGATTTTTTTGATGTTTTTCTCTAAGTTGTTTAAGTTTGCCTAGCTCAACACTGAGTTATTTTATTTCAGAAGGATGTTCAGGAACTAATTAAATTTAAATATATGAATATTATTAATTATTAAACAGTCTGTACAGCGAAAAAAATTAATTAATGTTTTTTCTAAAAATTCACATGATCGTTTATTGAACCTTAAATACTACAAATACATATGTAAGAACATGTATGCATGTTTTAAATATGTATGAGTAGAGTGATTAAATAATATATTTAACCAAAAAAAGTAACTGTTGTTTTTGAAGAGCGCTTTACACTAGCGGGCATAGAAAACTGAATATAATAAACATAGTAGTTTGGTGTTACAAAATTCAATGGGAATAATGAATGCAAGATAAGTAGATTAAGGGGGACCACTAGTGTGACGTTTTCAAAAAATTGGAAAAATTTTTTTGCGTGTTTCGATAGTCTATACCTTTAAAAATAGCATACTAAAATTTCAAGTGTATTTCTCAAATAGCTTTTGAGTTACAGCCATCCGAAGAGTGGATTCTGATTTTCATTGTTAACTTTGAGGTATTGAGAAATGTATGAAGGTTGATAGTTCGGGAGTTTCTGGACGTGGCTGCCAGTCACATGTTGTGGAGAAGCTAGACCCTGGCACATTTAAACGACTCACCTGGTTTTACTATGACCGTTATAGTGAGTACATCGTAAATAATTTTAGTAAAAATTCTCAGTGATTAAAACTAAAAGGTAAGGTAAAGAAAAACTACATTTTTTAAATTTGCTGCAGTTATAACTCGAAGACAAATCATTCGATCGATTTGATTCTTATTGCAGCTTCTTTTATATATATTTCTTCGTACCATGAACCTCCAGTTTTCTGTTCGAATAAAAAATGTAATTTTCGCAAGCCAAAAACCATCAAATTTTCGCGCAAAATTTGAAACTTTTTTTTAAAAACTCCGCCATTTTGTTAAATTTCAACTTTTTTATTTCGATTGAGGTTCACGGCACGGATCATACCTTCTAGTTTAATAGGCTTTTTGGTTTTTTTGATTTCAGGCAGTGTGAAGGCCGCTATCACTGCAGCAGTGGGGGAACTTTTTTTTTGGAGCCTTGGGAGATCTCGAATAACTCACAGAATTTTCAATTTTTTGGTCCAAAATTTTTATCATGAATTTATTATATATCAAAGAATATATCCTTAAAATATTAAAACATTCCATACAGTAGTTTTCTTTAAAAAAAATCCCAAAAATCACCTTTTTTTCAGGCGGTCACACTAATGGTCCCCCTTAACTGATCTACAGATGTATCATAAAATTAGGAAAAATTTTGTGAAGGGCGCACAGTATATAAATATATCTGTCTATTTGGTCATTCGGAAAGTTCGTGCCATTTTTGGTATAAATGACCATGCCGATTTTCTTCAAATGGCCGAAAACTGTGGATTTTGAATGCTCAAAAGTTGCCGCTAATTCTTGACAGTCTACCTCAGGTTTCGCTTTATTTCTTGGCGAATAAATTCATCGTCAATACACACAGGTCGACCGGAGGCAGCTTCATCTTCCAATGAAAAATTCCCCTTTTGAAATCTAGCAAACCACTTTCTATAAGTTCTGTCAGAAAGCTCATCGTCACCATAAACACTGCAAATATTTCTCGTTGCGTCAGCTGCATTAGTACCTTTTTTAAACTCGTATAACATGACATGATGTTCCTTGATTTCTAAGATTGGTCATAATTACTGACAAAAAAAATAATTATTTAAACACTGTTTAAAGATGTATGATACATATTAGAAGCAACACTATCAGCCTAACACTAACATGTTGTTGTATGTTTCGTCTGCGGTTGCGAACGGCTCCGAAAATAGCACGAACTTTCCGGATGACCTAATATTTATTTTTTTATGTATGTTCGGTTATAACTCGGGCAAATATCCATCGATTTAGATCATTTTTCTTTGTTTGAAAAAGTGTCCTACCGAGATGCTCTTACATGAATTTGATTAAAATCTAATCATGGACTTCGAAGATATTTCACGGAACTCCTTAACCCGTTTAGTACCGCCATATATTCCAATTTTTTAGATAAAAAATTTAATATTTCTATAAGCATAATTGCAAGTTTGGTACATTTTGTTTAATTTATTTACAGTATGACCGCTCTTTACTATACAGCCTCCAGTTATCGATATAAGACAATGCACACTCGTCAGTTAAATTTTTTCTAAAAATTAGTATGACGAGCTGAGCTCGTCATTAGTCCTAAAGGGGTTAATGACGCATAGCTTGCATATTGTGACTGAGTTATTGGACTGATTATAGGCAGCGACTGGTTAGGTTCCTACTGGTAGTTAATTGGTCATTTTTACTAGCCCCAAGGCTATACTTAAAAGGGAAAAATAAAAACTTTAAAGTAAAAAAGTAAAACCGATTTTTAACCGGCTTCAAAAAAAAGAGGAAATTCTCAATTCGACTGTAGTTTTTTCTGTTTTTGGAGTATGTTTTCGATGATTCTTTTTTTGTTTGAAAGGATACTTTTCGAAGGTAGTCTCATAAAAATTTGATTAGAATCTGATCATGGACTTTGGAAATACGCCACGAAATTCCTTAAGGGGATCAGACCTTCCTATCTTCCGTCATGTTAGCTTATGTACCTTTTCCTTAAAAATCGTTAGAGATAGAGATCTGAAAGTTTCACCACTATTTCCTTCATCCTTTTTCAACATTTTCTCCAAATAATTTTTGTTTAACTCAATTTATTTGTTCGGTAAAAATTTTTTATGTGTATAGATTTTTTAAATATAAAAATACCCATAAAATATTTTTTAACTTTTTTGTTTTTAAATGTTTTTTTAAAAACCAATTTGAAGGATTATGTATAAAAATGTCCTACATGTGTGCGCAAAGTTTCTAGGTCCTAGCTTTAACGGTTATTGAGAAAAAGGTACATTTAGTAAAAAAATCACTGTTTGCGGATAAATGGATTTATTTACATCGCGCTTGTATGGTATCAGAATAGTATATTATGCAATAAGTACGGGAAATTGTCGATTGCCCACGAAAGCGAAGTTGAGTGCACGAACGTAGTGAGTGCGCTCATTCGCTTGAGTGGGACAGTCGACAATCCCGCACGAGTTGCACATACTATTTTTTACTACGAATTTCACATACTTTTTTCTATTATTATCACTATTTTTGACATTTTTATTACTTTTTAAAATAATATTTTTAAGTGTTCGTCTTTTTTTCTGAATTAGCTATCGTTTAAATTACTTTGTTGGTGGTTTCTATAGAAATAATTATGAAATATTTATTAAATGAAAAATTAAGAGACGGCTTTGCGTGTTTTATTGTCAATTTGCGTGTGGGAAGTTACTTTCCACACGCAAAAAAGTATGTGGGAAGAGTACAGTGGGCAAACAGCTATTTTGCGTATGGAAATGTGTGCGCCAAGTTAGTACTTCTCCCGCATGAGTAATAAAAAACATTTTTCTCTTATCTAATACAAATGAAATATGTCGTATGTTATATATCAATTTAAAGAGCAGTAAACGAGCTACAATAGTCAATCAAAATAAAAATACGTCAATTTAAAAAAAAAATTGAGGTCTGCTCCCCTATTCGTAATAATTTTCTATCTGACGTCTCAAAAATTTGACATTCGGCGATGTATATGTATCTGTTAATTTCATACTAGAGATGTCGATTCTCCAAAAAAAAAGATCGATTTTTGGATCGATTTAAATCGAAATCAAAAAAATCGATTCAAAAAAAAAATCGGCTAAAAAAAATCGATTCTGTGAGATCGATCTAAAAAATCGAAATTTTGAAAAGTTTAATAAAATTAGCTGATAATTTTTGTTTAAGGGACTTACTTGATAGTACATAGGTAATATCGGTAATATCGTGTAAAAATGCCTTACATTATATTTGTAAAGGCGATGAATGAGTTAACTTTTCAATTATAATTATAAAAAATAAGGCTATTGAATATGTAGGACGAATACCACAAATTGAACCAAGTTTATTCAAAAATTTCAAACAAATTGACAAAAAAATGTTTTCTAAATAAGTCGCTTTTGTGGGAAAGGGATGGTCGTTTGCACAGATAGGTGGTCTCTTCCTTCCTTTTGTATTAATAGTCTGACTTATATAGAGCCATAGGAGGGGTTCGTTGATATAACGAGTAAAAAGTGACAATTAACAATAGAGTTTTTGGTTTTCATTTTAACACATGTTTATTTGTAGAATTACTATTAAAATGAAGTTATTTTTGGAAAAAATCAGTTATCGATCTCTTACTTTTAATAATCGATTCATGAATCGATTCAAATGAAAAAAATCGAAAAAAGAATCCATTTTTTAAGCTTCGATTAATCGATTTTCGATTAATCTATTTAAAATCGACATCTCTATTTCATACATATTTATCGTGTTCGAATTTTTTTACACGCTAATGTACATCGTACAAAATTTTCTTATGTAAAATTATTGTACTGTAAATTTGTACGTAAAGTATAGGTGTAGACACTTCCGATTTTATGATGCGGCTTATCGTTCATTTGGTGGTCCGGTCGGTCGCGTTACTACTCATTAATTGATCGCTTGCGGCATACATTTAATGATTCTCAATCCGATACATATATTACACACGTAACTAAAAGATCCATACTACATGTGTATGATATTTTGTAGATCGATAAATCTTTTTTAATATGCATGAAAAAGATTCGACCGACCAGCTATGGGAAAATAATTTTTTTGTGTGAGTTTAAAAATACATACAAACATACATTTACTTATTTGAAAATAAATTTTTTATTTTTATTTTTTTTAATTTTTACTGGTTCGCGGTCATGGATGCTGTAAGACGTCAAGTGAAACCTGACTGATTGCGACATCACGCTGTATCACGTCAACAATTTCTTATAGGGAGTATTAGTTGACAAAATTTGAGCGTTTCTTTATTAGAGGTTATGATCGTCATCGTGTTAATATTAATTTTTTTTTGCTTTTTTGGCCAGTCAGTTTAGATACAACGCCTTAAAAATATGAAAAGTGAAAAAAATTGGAAAAAATCTAATGTACCCCACCTGCTAGTATACTAGATAGATAAAAAATGACGTAGAAGAAAATTGGAAGTTGTTTATGTAATTATTAAACTTCACTTAAAAGTATATTTTTACAGTAAAATAAAGATTTTAAGAATTATGTAAAAAAAAATTCTTAGGTTCTTGACTAGTTAGGTTGCTACAAGTATTTTAAACTCATTTGCGTTCACAAGTCAAGCAAAGTTTAGAAAATTTTCTCAGTATACTGAAGAATTATTCTATTAAACCTTAGCGATCACCCTTCCATGGTGTTGGCTTTTTGAATCGATACATCAAACAACCCTATGAGCCAAAAAAATTTAATATAATATTCAAAAAATTAAATCTCTTTTTACATAAACTGCTAGGTGGCCGCTAGGATTAAGTTGGCATTTTATTATTTGGACAAGAAGTTTGAGTTACTCTTTGAATTTAACTATTTGATTCGTTTAACTCACGAGCAAATTTTTTTTTTATTGATTATGAAAGATTCTACTTCAGATATTTCGATTTAATCAAAATATATAAATATAAATTCTCTTAACAAACGTGAATATTCTAATTTGTTTTTAGAAAAAATCAAATCCTAAATAGTTTTTTTTAAAAAAAAAAAGTAAATTAACTTTACCTTAAGAATTCAAAAATAATAATGATAAAGAATTAAAATAGATTTTATGGATGACTGGAAACAGATATTAGAGATAGATAAAGAGATACATACTTAATGTTGTTAGATAAGTTAGATAGATAATTAACATTAAAAATTTTTCGAATCACTTACCTGATCCTGTGTATTGATATCGGTATATACGGTAGAATCAAACACGGGTAATGTATGCGAGGTGCACGAGAGAGAAGAACAGATCCAGGAAGCAATAAAGCAGCATGCAACAGACAATTAAAACACTAGCACGCCAGCTGATTATAATAAAAATAAAATGATATTTTTATAAAAACAAAAAACTTTTATTATTTTATTATTATTGCTTTTATACGAATTCAAACGAAAAATTTCTTCTAAGCGAATTTAAATATTTTGGTTTTATTTCAAAAATTTTATCGATTGATATTTACCTAAGTGAATTTAAATGAATAATCTTAATTTCGATCTTTTAATAGAACCAACTGCTGTTATTACCATTTTAATAAAGTTAATTTTTAATACAAATTATAAATAATATTAACAGTTAAATCCAGTTTGTTTCACTTGAGCCGTTACATAATTATGTAATTTGCAAGATTTATTGAACGCACTATGGTTAAGTATGACAATTTCAACAAAAAATCTCATCATTTAATATTGTCATTGTACATTATGATTATGAATATGTGCGTTGATGACGTAACGGTATTTTAATCGTAAACAAATTATATTTTCTCTTAATACACACTATACACTTTTATCCGTATGTTGTGTGAATGTGTGTACCTGTATTTTTACTATACTACGATACCTGCGTAATGTGTGTATATCTTTGACGGGAATAATTTTGCCTTGTAGTTGCGCAATTTACGTTTGCAAAAACATTTTTTAATTGTTAACTTTTGTAACTTTCATACTGGTTGTATTTTATCTGCTAATTTATGCTTTAATATGCTATGTATTTGATTTTAATTATAGTTAGTTTATTCGCATTTTAATTTTTAATTTTCGTTATTATTAATATACTCCTAACTTTGGCCAATATAGGCCGGAATGTAAAAAATCTTCAGTTAGAATATTTCTGGTCAGTTTTCATAAAATATTGTTCGTATTAAATCATATTTCATCACTTAAAAGTCCACAGTAAATTGTGAATAATCTGTAATTTTTCATCTAGGAAAGGCAATTGTTTCAAAATTTTCAGAGATTAATTTTTTTTAGAGACTGAATCCATCAAGACAAAATTAAGACAAAATTTGAGATTAAATTTCTTTGGATTACTGTGAAAGGAGACAAAAAGTTTAATAATTTATTATTCTAAGGTTTGTTTCAAGATCCAGAAAACATAAGAAAAATCGTAACTGCCACTGATAAAAAAACCAGATTTCTGATATTTTGCGTCGTAACTTCTAAATAAAGTTGTATTTGTAAACTGAAAGGCTTTCCTCATAAAAAATGTATATTTTTTTAATTTAATTGAAATGTTACTTGGAGCAAAGCTGTTTTCATAATCATGTAAATTTTGTTTTGCATGTAATTCTGCTTCGAATGTGGGAACTAATTCACTCCGGACCATTTACAAAGCACATTTTGCAAGCCACTTATTGATACAGTTGTGTGGAAACTTTTTGGATAGACTGAAGCGGACTGAACCAATATAGGAAACAAAATGGGATACGAGGCGTAATCTTCCTGACTGTACAAGTAACCTTGTAAATAATTTTATTGGCAACGCTCTGGTAAGTCTTTTTTTGTGATATAAGAGTGTTATCACACTGCGGTTTATGAGCATGTACGTAGCGAACTAGCCGCGACATAGCATATTCATAATATTACACATGCGCATACGCGTCGCAATCCGCCACGCCCCACTTTAGTCGTGTTACATTATGGTAACAATGCTATCCGTGGATTTGCTGAATTTCGGGGAAATGCTTTGGAACCGCTAGTGCGATAATGCCCTAAAGTGGACTTAAAGGCGCTGTCACCGTAGATGTTTTTCTAAGATGTCATTGTGCTTCGCATTTTCAGTGGCAAATTTATTCTGGTCGCGGCGTCAACCTATAGCCTTTTATTGTTTTGTGTGTGACTCAGGTGAGTCAGCGTGGACTGGTGTTTGGTATAGTAGTAAAATACCATTCTTCTGCGTCTCGCTATTCATGAAAGACCATCGCGTAAGTAATCGCTGAGCTGTTTTGTGTGGTTGTTGTTATTGTGAATACGATATTTAAAAAGAAAAAAATTACTTTTTAATTTACTTTTGACTTTGTTTTTAGTCAGTTTCATTTGATTTGTCGTATGTCGTAGACCGTACCACATGTGTAAATATCCAGGTGTTTAATTTTAATAAATAATTTTTTAATATAAATAATTATTTGTGAATAAACAGTTACAAAAAATAATTTTATAAAAGAAACTGTGGAAACATGATACAGCATTGTGATAGTTTTGTTTAAAGAATTATTTAAATAAATTGGAAAAAACATTTCTGGTGTTTTTCTATATAATTTCCACCTTTTGCTTAGTACCTGTCTATATTGGTAATTTTTTTTATTTTTCAAATTTTTTGATTTAAATTTCCCACTCATAATACATAGATTCTATTAAATTATTTTCAATTAAAGCTTTTTCTTAAAATATTTTTTTCTTGAACTAGTATTGTTTAAATTATGAGTTTAACCTTCACGCGCCCAGTTGAATTTCCAAATAAGTACTGTTATTCTTTACACAGGCGCCACTATTGTTCATTTGAAAATTCGAATTGTTTGTAATTTTCATTATTATTTGAAGAATACTATAAGGAGTGGTTATTTTATGGCTTGAAACGATACTCGTATTGGTTTTGCTCAAGATTAATAATTAAAATTTTAAAAGTATAGTTTCGGAGTCTGAATTTCATACTTTTGAGGCATAAGTTTTTACTGTCAATTTTCGTAGACTGAGGTGAACTTACAATTTTTGAGTGATAAAGCGACTTAAGTAAAGGTTTCAGCTATCATAATTAAATAATTTATCGAGGTTATCAGATCCTTGATATGCGAATAATAAAATTTTTTTATGAGGTTTCTTTAAAATATATCAGAAACTTGTATTTGGTGGTAATTAAATTTCAAAACATTTTCCGGACCATTTTCAGGGCCAATTTTTAATTGAAATTTTATTTGATTAATTTTTATTTTTCCGTCGGTTATAATCGGTTTTTTTTTTTTTTTTTTTTTTTTTTTTTTTTTTTGAGTGGCATTGAAAATTTTACTGCTAGATAAATTTTAAAACCATAGTAAGATTTTGGTAATTATTTGTTTATTACAAAATATCCTTTTCTTTAATTATTTTTGCATTCAGTTAATTAATTATGATTCTTATTTAAGTATTTTATAACTGGAATAATATAAATAATAAATAAGGTAATCTGTTAGGTATAATATTAATACTTAAGTATGTTTGCACAGGGCCAGATCTAGAGTTATTAGGAGGGGGGCAAATTTTCCTCTCGGCGCCCCCCAGAACAAACAAAATGTTTTCCCGGAAAAGGAAATGATGACAAAAAAAGTCACATGGACCCTATCAGAAATGGGCACGGTTGACCTTTTCTTTTTTAGCGAATTTCCATTCTAGAAATTCAGCTATTACAGCAGCTTTTATGGTAAGACCTAAGTCCGGGACTATGGTAGATATTTGTTTTGGAGCCTCTAGAACTCGACAATCTACTTCACTAAAATTTATATATATATATATATATATATATATATATATATATATATATATATATATATATATATATATATATATATATAAATATATATATATATATATATATATATATATATATATATATATATATATATATATATATATATATATATATATATATATATATATGTGTGTGTGTGTACACGATAACTCTCGAACGAAACGTTTAATGCTTATGAAATTTGGGATGCGTGTTGGAATCCGGACTGCTCGACTAAGTTAGTTAGCCAGATATGTCGGATGCCCAGAAGTAAGTCTTTTGACCCTTTTTAGTTGTTTTTTTGCAAAATTTGGCTAGAATTCAAGTTTTTTTTAATTTTTTTTAACACAATCGAAAAGGGCGTAAAAAATTGCATAAGATAAGCTTTTAAAACAGTGTACTAAGTGAACTAGCTTTTAAGAAAAATTAAGAAATTTGCTGAATTTTTTTACAATAAATGTTCTATCGTTTTAGCAATTCTTTTCTAGATAAAACAAGTGCTAGTTAGTTATTCAATATATGTATATGTATGTGTTATAATAACAATAGCTCTGTCTCATCTTTTTAAATTAAAATTAGTCAGATTTTTTAAGAGTATTTACGTTATGGAAAGGAAATTTTTGTATGATGTCCTCCTTTAGAGAGAAAATATAATTTATATATATTTGCATACCTAGAAAAAAAATCGAAAACTATAGTTATGTAATGTAATGTTAAATGGATATATGCTACACTATATGAGATTCGTTAGGGTCCTGAGGACCCAAAAGCGCCAAAAATTAACTATTGAACTGATTTTGAAAATTGTTTCACTGTTAGAAAGCTAAACTATTTTAAATGGATACAGGTATTAGATGAGATCCGCCAGTGCCCAATATTTAGAAATTCGCTATGTTATGCAGGTGCTGCGACAGGGGTATTTTTTTTTGGTCATCGCTTCCTTTTCCAAGAACAAAGTCACCTGGCCCCTATCATAAATAATCATTGTTGACCTTTTTTTTTGCTCATCACTTCCAAAATTTTTAAAATATTACCTACTACGACCACAAAAATTTTTAAAATTTTAGTACGCCAACAAAATTGTCACCGTTTTGGCGCCCCTAAAAGTTCCAGGGGGCACGTGCCCCCGCTGCTTCCCCCTAGATCCGGTCCTGTGTTTGCATTTGAATTTATTACTTAAGTAACTAGTTGCGTGATGATTTATTAATATTAAAAATGGAATAAAGAATAAGGTCTTGAAAAGTTAACTAAAACATGAATTGCAAAATTGATTTAATATTTTCAATAATTTGAGCATCATGGGTATTTTTTATCTCAAGTCGATAACAAATATTTTGTTTTAAATTAATATGGAAACAAAGGAAGCAACCGAAATATGTAAGCTACGTAAATGTCGTTTAGTTTGTTCACCGTCGTTCGTTATGTACATTTATTTAGATTATTGTGATTTAATTTTTTCGTTTCGCAGTTTTTTTTTTTTGAGCATTAATTTAGTTTTTTTGCAAATTAGTACTTAGCTCTAGTAAAAAAAGTATTATGGTGGAAGCACTGGATAATACGGTAAGAAGCTTGAATGGGCTTAAAATTTATAAATATTAATCATAATAAGTACTATTATTAAAATTATAAATAGGTACTGATAATTGTATAAATGAAATTTTCATTTCTAAGTACTTGTTTGATAATAACCATATGGATCGAAACATGTCACATAGTTAATTAAAGAATTCTTTTATTTAGTGTAAACAAATATGGAATACCGTAAGCTTAAAGGAATGCTTAAATCTGTTAAACTTAGGAATGTTTAGAAAATATGTTAGTTGGAGTAAAGAAGCTAAAAAATTTTTCACATTTAGGTGGAGTTATTTGTGTTTCCTTTTTTTTTTTTTTGAAAAATTACAATGTTTTTAAAAAAGATTCGAGGTTTTTAAAACGAATTTCAAAACAGCCTTTATATAAAATTATTAATTTTTAATTACAGATAATAGGTATTTTCAAGATAAAAATATTAAAATTTATAATTAGAAAAAAACTTACGCTTGAGAGAATTTGAATCAAAATTTAAAAATCAACTTCCGTTTTGATTTGTTTTTTGTTTCTATAAAATATTATTGGCCATTATAGTCACGATTCACGAAGTTTGTTTTTGCGGTCAAATTTTATTTGAAATTTATACCTATGTTCGATTCAAGTATCAGATTGAAAAATACAAAAAAATAAGATATAATTTTTAATATAGATCTCTTTTACCGACACCAGAGACTGGAAAAAAAACATGAAGTGAAGGTCAAAAGGAGATATTTAATATAAAATTTATTTACAAGGTGGTCTTGGGAAAGGGTCCGGATAGAGTGGACACGTAATAGCGGCAAAATTATTGTTTTGAAAGTAAATCTTTTATGGTTTATCTCGATATAGACTTGTTTAGTATAAAAAAGTTTAATCTAATCATATTTGATCTAAATGAATCTAAAATTTGCCTTCTTAAAGGTATCTACACACTAACAAATTTTAGTTGCACAACTGTTTAGTCGTTTATATAATATGCAACAGCAGTAAATTGAAACACGTATATCCAATTAAAAAGTCGTCTTTCTTGGGCAACACTCGCAAGAATGTACCAAAAAAATTCTAAAAGTGAGTAATTTTTTTTCCTTTTTTTAAAAGGTTGGGAACTTGTGATTTAAAGCTTAGCCTTTCCGAATGCTTTTAGAGGCAAGAACTGCAGTACTTTTGAAAAGGTTAGGTAAACCAGTGTACCCTGTTAACTGCTAAGACTGTTCTCAATCACGAGACTTGCAAAAGTGATACACAGTACTTTATAAAAATAAGCACAATTTGTAAGTGTTAAAGTAAATATTATAATCCATTTATTCTTTTTAATCTTATCAAATTTTCAAAAAACAAAAAAAAAAAATAAATAAATAAATTAATTAATCATTTACGAAGCAATTTCCTTTTCTAAACGAGACCATTAAAGATAAATTTTGAGTATCCACATAAATCACATCAAGAAAACATGAGTTCTATTATTAGAATCAGTCGCCGTGTTTCCATATCGGGATAAATCCATTATTGTAAAATAATATTGTCTATTATTTATATCTAAAAATGATAATAAATTATAAATATTTCTACACCTTTACGTATACCGATACTTAAAAGAACCAATTTTGGTAACCTGTCTCAAATGAAATGGAATCAGACAAAAAAAAAAATTTATAATTAATATGAATGAAAAAATTTTTATTTTGAAACATGGAAGTTGATTAATATGTTTAATAGAAGTCAACAACAAACAATCTATTATCAAATTAATGGAAAAAAGTACAGAAAAGGGTACAAAAACACAAATTGTGAAATTGTAATAATATACACTGGAATGGATCCTGGAAGCATCTACATTTTTGATGTGAAACTAACAATAAAGGTAATTCGGTACTTGGTCCTACACGTTTAATATTAGTGAAAATGAAAAGAATAACTTCAGAAACCTATATTCGCTTCAAGTTTCATTCTTCTATCATTTTATTTAACGTTTTTAAGTGACTAAAAAAATTAAGTAAACTTGATGACGTCATTATGTTTAAAAAATTCTTTTTTCTTATATCAAGCTTTATAGAAGTGATTTTAAGTAGTTTGATTGGTTGAATTAATGTAATTTGGATATGAAATTTTCATTTTTACTATTAAAATGACGGAATTTCTTTTAGAAATATGATTGATTTGACCGAAGTTTTTTTCTAGTGGTTGTTATCAAGTTAAATTTTTTTTTTATCTAATCAAGCTTTATGGAAATAATTAGAATTACTGTGATTGGATTCATTTTAGAAGTATGACTCGATAGAAGATTTTTTCCAGTGGTTCAACATGCCTAATTTGGGGCATATAAACCCATATCCAGATCATTGTGTGACCATTTTTTATAAAAAATTGAAAATATCGCAAAAATACAACACTATAACTATATTTAATTGTCTTTTCCAATAAATTTTATAACACTCCCACCATAACAATTTTAATTTTTATTGGACAGTTATTGTAGGGGAATATTTACGTATTAGGCGGAATTTTTTGTGAAGACCTTTTAGGCGAGTAGTTAATTTTCGAGATATTATTCAAAATATCCCAATAGACTAGTTCTTCTTGGGGAAAGATACAAGCATTTTAATGTTTCTAATATAAATATCAGTTAAAATTTTTTGGAACCGGCACTACTTATATTAAGACGTTTATACAAAACTGAATTTGATTCTCCGGGTTATTTAGTTTTATTTTTAACTTCCCATAGGAAGTTGTTGTAATGGGTCCGATTTTACGAATCGCTAATTTTGACATATCTCCACTTTTCAAAGTCACTAGAATCCGAATCCATCGTTTTT
Source organism: Brachynemurus nebulosus (assembly GCA_035578155.1). Classification (NCBI taxonomy): domain Eukaryota; kingdom Metazoa; phylum Arthropoda; class Insecta; order Neuroptera; family Myrmeleontidae; genus Brachynemurus; species Brachynemurus nebulosus. The sequence goes on from JAPWDM010000010.1 coordinate 100,297, forward strand.
AGCGTGATGTCTGTGCGTGCGTTCGTTAGTTCATTCGTTCGTTCGTTCGTGAATTTTTTTTCGTCTCGCATATCTTGAGAACAAATGATGATATCAACTCCGGACTAATTTCATTAGATGCGCAATCAAAAAATGAAGACCGGATAAAGTTTTCAGCAAATTCGGATTAGCGGTTTGTTTTTTGTGGTAAAAAAACAGAATTAACTTTATTAAGATAACATAGATTATATGGATTTTTTACCATAACATTATTATATAATGGCCTAAGAATTTTCCTTGATGTTAAAAACGCCAGTATGTTATTATGAAATTTAAAAAAAAAAAAAAGAAAACGAAATAAGAAACTGTTTTTGAAATATATTTTGTCTCGCATATCTTGAGAACAAATGATGTTATCATTTGTTTGATAAGGGTGGAGCCCCCATCCTTAGGTACAGAAGGTGAAGCCCCCGGTATGGTGCAAGGGACAAAGCCTCTATCGGGGGCCCAGGGGAGAAGTTGCCCGAAATGGAAAAAGAATCATTTATGTACAGTAGTCTCTAGTCTTTAAAGACACCCAATGGGAAGTTGACAGTGTGGGTAGACCTGTCCCCCAAATTTTATATTCTTGTTTAGAAGACAAACAAACAATTTTTAAATGTAATGTTTCTACTATCGTCGATTGTACTATTTTCTGTTAAATCTTATTCATTTCGAGTCAGTTTTTTCTATTCTTTTTTTTTGTCTGTTGTATTTTGTTTCTGTTTGACGTTTATTTTAACAAGGTAACTAGGTCGTTGATGTGGTGTGTAGAGCGGCGTTCTCTATGTGTAATATTATGATTGTCAGAATAATATTTTCAACTTATTATTTTTACTAAATGTTGTATACATATAAACTAGTTGGTTAGAAGATAAACTTATTCACTGCCGAGTATACAGTGGTGTATAAAAATTTTGAGCATAAGAATATTTGAATGTTTGTAACAAAAATACAAGAATAAACTTTCGCATAAGACCGATTTATAAGCGAGGAACTTACCCTTAAAAAGATGCTTAGAAATTGAAAAAGTGACGACGAGCGTTCCAGTGGTTGATTTTTTTTTTAATCGATGCAGAATTTAAAATAAAATAAAAAATTCAAATACTATTTTTTGATTAAATCACGGCTTTAATGTTAAAAACTGATTAACATAAATAATTTGACAAGTATTCTTATAAATAATTGATTTTAGTCTACGTACATATTCATTCTGAAATATCATATTGTCAATAGTTTTTCCTCTCTCTAAAAAAAAGTTATGTATAATTTTTTTATATATCAATTGCATTTATAGAATACTACTAATAAAAAATTTACACATAGGGTAAAAGCCCCGTTTGTGGAACGCGATCCAATAGAAAAACAGTTTTGACATTTATATCTTAATGAAGTTATTTCTGAAAGAAACGTCTGATAACAAAAATTATTATTAATAGAATGATTGTTTTTCAATTTAAATTCATCTCACATTTAATGTTTCTTTACTTAATTAACGAAATACATATATATATTAAACAGTTTTTGCTGAATGTGTCTCTTTTGCGTTTGATCAATGCTTATTTATAGAAACACATGCCCCATAAATTTCAACATTTTCCAGTTAATTTTCGAAGTTAGCGCAATAAAACTATACAAATAATTTTTATTAGTCCAGTTAAGTGATTATAAGAGCTAAATCATTTTTTTATTCGGTTTAAATGTAATTTATATATGTGTGTATTTCTTTCAGTACACATATAACCTTTGTATTTAACTAAAATCATGTACGTAAAATAACTAAAAATTTATATTATAAATAGTTTTAATTTCTTTTTGAGTCTAAAATATTTACTTACTGCTTTAAAATCGTAAAATTTTTAATATTTTTTTTTATTTCGGAGCGTATCGTCAATTGATAAATAAAAAAATATTGATTTAAAGTTGCAAAATTTTCTTAATAATGAAAAATTGTCGCCATTTTGATAAGTCAGTTTAGAATTGATTAGAACTTTACCAAAATACATAGATGGCGAAACAAAATATAGTATTTTGATATATTCTGTGATTTTGGTAGTTTATTTTATCGAATATTTAAACCATTCTCATAGAACACTAGAAGCCAACTAACATAAAAAAAGTGTAATTCGCTTGGAGTCATTTGTAGGCCTGTCACAGGTAAGTCATGTAGTCAGTCGCTGTCCGTCACCGAACACACAGTCCATTATATTACATTGTTAGACATTGTTAGTTGAGCAGCACACATTTCTCTCTCTGGTAATACGTGTGGTGTAGTAGTATGTGTAAATACGCACACAGACGCAACCATTAAACCAATACCACTGCAAACAGTGTGTATCTACACCAATAGAGTGGGGAGATTTACGTCACAAACTCATTACAAGTGGAACAGAGACATAGACAATCTAGTTTGACCCCTTGACCATTCTATATTTTTTAATTTGACATTCTATTTACTACTAGATGTCACTCTATGTCATAGAGTGAAAAGATGGCAAAAGATGTATTTGATGTATCTCATGTTCGTACATACGTGTTCTTTTTTAGGTGTCAATGTGCTGATTTTTAAAAGGGTGTTAATATATTCTGTCCGTTTTTTTATAGATGTCAACAAATTATAAAACAAAACATTAATAAATCAAAATTTTTGGGTTATATTTTCTTAAAAACATATTCATTGGATTAAAAAAACTTGGTTTCATGCTTATTAAGAAAAAAAAAATGGGTGTTTAATTCATTTATTAATTTTTGTAAGCAAGTTTGATGAAATACCTAAAAATAGTGTTCCACAATCGGGGCTTTTACCCTACATGTACATATATTATCTATTACTTTCATTAATTTCAACTTTTCACAGTGACGCCGGCATTTGATAAAAAAAATAGTATTGAAGTTTCGTATTACTTTTTAAATTCTGAATCGATTAAAAGAAAAATCAGCCACTACACGGAGAGAAAATTCCTATAAAAATTACTGTGCTTATACTACAATCGACGTGTAACAGGCGAACATATCCAATTTTTGTACGGCAAAATTATAAAAATTACAATAATATAACTATAATTTTTATAATTTTACCGTACAAAAATTAGATATGTTCGCCTGTTACAGGTCGATTGTAGTATGAGCACAGTAATTTTTATAGGAATTTTCTCTCCGTGTAGAACGCTCGTGGTCGCTTTTTGTTAAAAATTAGGGTTAAGTTCCTCCTATATTACAGATTGATAAAAAATTGAAAAGATATTATGGATATTCTATTGCTAGTGCATTTACTAGATTAAGTAGTATATTATACACCAAGGGATCCAAATGTGTAGTTTTTTTTTACCCGAGGGCTTGTAAAGGCCCGAGGGCAACACACGAGGTCTTTAGTTTCTTCAGAAAACACTTTAGTCTGAAATCAGACCAATAAAATTAATAGAAAAAAAATTATAGTTTGTGCTAATTCTTAGAAACAATATTAATATTTATTTGAATCACGTTAAAAAAATTCATTTATCCCGGTGACGTCATCATCAGGTATATTTATTTTGAATTACATTAAAGACTTGAAGCAAACATGTTATGAGAAGATCGTATATTCTGGACAGTGTTTTCAGAATTTATTTGCCCCGATATTTTTGAACAACGCTGTACATTAAACATAATGCTTAAATATTTTATTTGTATGTTTATGAGCGTGGGTGATTCATAAATTAATATAATGGAAGTCCGCCTTAGTCACTGACATATGAAGCAGGATCTTTTTGTTCAGTACAAAAAATTTCATTTTTTTGAAAAAGGTTTCCATTGTAGGGTAAAAGCCCCGATTGTGGAACACTATTTTTACGTATTTCATCAAACTTGCTTACAAAAATTAATAAATGAATTAAACACCCTTTTTTTTTTCTTAATAAGCATGAAACCAAGTTTTTTTAATCCAATGAATATGTTTTTAAGAAAATATAACCCAAAAATTTTGATTTATTAATGTTTTGTTTTATAATTTGTTGACATCTATAAAAAAACAGACAGAATATATTAACACCCTTTAAAAAATCAGCACATTGACACCTAAAAAAGAACACGTATGTACAACATGAGATACATTACATATCATTCACATACATATTTTGCCATCTTTTCACTCTATGACATAGAGTGACATCTAGTAGTAAATAGAATGTCAAATTAAAAAATATAGAATGGTTTAAATATTCGATAAAATAAACGACCAAAATCACAGAATATACCAAAATACCACAGAAAAATACTATATTTTGTTTCGCCATCTATGTATTTTGGTAAAGTTCTAATCAATTCTAAACCTTCTAAACTAACTTATCAAAATGGCGACAATTTTTCATTATTAATAAAATTTTGCAACTTTAAATCAATATTTTTTTATTTATCAATTGACGATACGCTCCGAAATAAAAAAAATATTAAAAATTTTACGATTTTAAAGCAGTAAGTAAATATTTTAGACTCAAAAAGAAATTAAAACTATTTATAATATAAATTTTTAGTTATTTTACGTACATGATTTTAGTTAAATACAGAGGTTATATTGTGTACTGAAAGAAATACACATATATATAAATTACATTTAAACCGAATAAAAAGATGATTTAGCTCTTATAATCTCTTAACTGGACTAATAAAAATTATTTGTATAGTTTTATTGCGCTAACTTCGAAAATTAACTGGAAAATGTTGAAATTTATAAGGCATGTGTTTCGATAAATAAGCATTGATCAAACGCAAAAGAGACACATTCAGCAAAAATTGTTTAATATATATATGTATTTCTTTAATTAAGTAAAGAAACATTAAATGTGAGATGAATTTAAATTGAAAAACAATCATTCTATTAATAATAATTTTTGTTATCAGACGTTTCTTTCAGAAATAACTTCATTAAGATATAAATGTCAAAACTGTTTTTCTATTGGATCGCGTTCCACAAACGGGGCTTTTACCCTATAGCTAAAAAAAATAAAATTAATAAGAAATCAAATATGAATCACTGACTTTATTTCTACATGTAGGTATTATGTTAGATGTCATACTGTCTCTCTAATTTCTTTTTAATTGCAATGAATCAGAGGTAATTATGATTTTTGAAATGATATATTTTTGTAATTAATTGTTTGAATACAATTACAAATTAACCCTCTGTGACTGCGTTGGGTATGAAACACCTCAGTTTTTTTTAGAAAAGACAATAAAAGGACTTGATAATACTTAAAATCAATACATTTCAAAGGCTTTTGGCAGGATCTTTTATCAGTGAGGAATTCTGTGAGCATATTGCGCAGGGCGTGGAAGAATTATATACATATGTAGATTAAGGATGTTATGGATATGAAATTTCGGATAAGGATACGGATACGGATATTTAAAAACATTTTTTTCGGTTTCGGTTTCGGTTACGGATATGTAATAATATCGGATAATGTTTCGGCTTTTAGTGAAAATTTTTTTTTTAGTAAAAAGGCGAAAATTTGACTGCAAAAAGTGAATGTTAAACACGAATCAACGGAAACCAATCAAAAGAATGTAGCAAAAACTTTTGCTTCGATTTAAACTCAGTTTTACAACGGCAGTTGCTTGTTATTATCCGAAACATTTATTTTCGGATATTGTTTCGGTTTCGGATATTTAATTATTTCGGATATCCGGTAGTTTCGGTTACGGTTACGGATATTCATAACATCCCTAATGTAGATGGGGGCACAAGATGGTGGACTGTTGAAGAGACAGGGGCCGAAGAGACCAGTAAATCCAAGAGGTGTGCGGGAGGGTCTTCATACATATTCCTTTGATTTAAGTTTTTGCCAGGATCGTAATAATCGTCATTTTACTTACAAATGACAAGTTACTGAAGTTTCCTACCCCGTCATATCTAAACTTTTATTTTTAAAAGTTTCAGTACAACTATTATTTATCAAAAAAAAAAATTAAATATTTCGTAAAAAAATGAGTTTTTAACACATTGATACAATTAATATTGGTAATTCAAATTGAATCCTTAGCATTAAAATTTTTATGACAACTTTTTGCCAATTTACGCACGTCTAAAACTAACCTTAATTCAGTCAGACGAGTAATCCAAGGATCACGTGACGTTTGAACGGTAATTTTTTAATCAGTCTGTATGTATACAAATGTAATATTGTACATATTATAAACTTGTCTCTTGGTAGCTGATAGTGGCCTAATGGGCCCGATACAAGACATGCACTTATCGTGTCATGTCAATAGTAAGTAGTAAGTATGAATTAATGACCGCGTGTGCTAGACGTAATGACATTTTAACATCAATGGATAACTTTCCAGCAATCATTTCTTCAAATCATCAGCAGATCATTCAGATCCATTCAAACATAAACAAATCGTCATTAAAACACGCACTGTGTTTTGTGATACAGGTCATTGTAATGTTGTGGCATCATTGGGTCCGTGTGTATCCGGGTCTTAGCCAGCATACACACGTCTTGATAAATGGTTTTGTTGTGTTATATAGGTAAAAGTAATTACTGGAGTTAGATATTAAATTATTCTTGGAACAAACAGATCAAACAGATCTAAAACCTACGTTAATTCTTCGTTAGATAATATATAATGTCTGTGTAAAGAAACAGGTTTTATTATTCCAAAAAGTTTTACAAAATTTTCTCACGGAACCAGAAATTTTATTTACATATAAAAAAAAATCGGTCAAGTATCAATGTACTCGATGCGAAGGGTTTTGAAAGTTCATTTTAAATGTGTTCTTTGAATTACATATATTTTGTCCCGTTTTTATTTAAAATCTGTTGAGGATTGGGGTCTGTGACTGATAAGGAACTGATATATTGGTCACACGATTTGGAAAAAGCGAAAAGAAAAACTTCAAAATTTTCCTCGTTCACGTAACGTATGAAAAAAAAATTTTACTCTTAAAATCATGGGGATTTTTTATATCATCTCTTATTCAAATTTTATGAATTTTTGTAAATGAGGTCTTGGAAAATCTAAAAATTCAAATCTTTTTTATTTTCTCAGAAAGGTAAAAACTACTCGCTACTGATCACTAAATACTAAATGCTACGGTGTGAATGACACAAACGCTTAAAACTCAAATTTTTCAGATGTTATATATTATAGAAATGCGATAAACTATACCGTAATGCGCAAAAAACCGTATTGAAATAAGATTTTCTTTCAGCTTTAAACAATTAAAATTCAGTACACTGCAATATTCTAGAGTCACCAACAACAAAAATCTTCATCTGACAAAAGTGTTGAAAATTTAAACATTTTTAAACTAGTAAAAGGTGTAATTTTACACAATTATATAAAAAAGGGTAAAAAAAGGCACAACAATTTCGGTTTTTATACGGTTTTTGGTTTAGATTTTTACTAAAATCCGCGTATTTTTTCATACAGTTGTGCGTAAAATTACTTCTTTTATGTACTAGTATGTAAGATTACGAAAACAGTATATACACATACATAAATTGTGTAAAAATACACTCCTTTTTTACACCAATGATAATAAAGGTAACGTTTAAGAACAAAGAGTAATATTACTCCAAATTTTTAAAATTATTTTATATATCTTTAAACATTTTAAGCGCATTCTTGTAACCTGAGGTATTTTCCAGAGTTTCCATCATCATATTTTAGAAGACAACATTTTTAAATTAATCTATAAATGTAATATAAAAATGTTGTATTACCAAATATATCAACAAGTTATCACTGTTTAATGTTTTTTTTTTTTTGTTGAATATAGAGATTTAGAGACTTTATTTAATATACCTTGCATACGCGAACCAAGAACAATCTTTCAGACTTTGACCGTTTTAATACATTATACTTTAAAATCACCTCTACGTTACAATACTTTCTTATTATACACATGTAACTAAATATAATTCATTGATAATTTTATGAATTTCATTTACTTAAATAAATTAATAGTAATACTAGTATTAAATGACTTAACAGTTACTTTTCAATCATTCTGTAATACTTATTTATATTTATTTTACGATTTGTATTGTAACTGGGATACAATACTGATGTTGATGTTAAGACACTGATGTGTTTTTATCACTTAATAATACACCTAACGGTGTTTTGTCTTAAAGGTGAGGTCGCTCACACAAAACATTCAGATCCTTGTTGTTGATATCGAGCTATCGACAATATTTCACCGTTTATCTTATAAGTAATCAGTTAAAGAAGATTTCAAATGTACAGTAAGATTTTAAATACGGTACACCACAGTACTGAAAAACAATCGCATTTAAGAACGGGACTTGACGAGAGGCCTAGTTGGTAACGTGCATGATTGGTTATTGAGAGATCGTCGGTTCGATTCCCAGTCCATCCAGTTTGATAATTTTTCACTGATCATATGGTTATTATTTAATTACAAAACTGACTCTAAAAAAGTAGACTTATATTGCGAGGTCTTTTTTCGCAATATTTAAAAAAAAATTAAATAGTATTCAAATGTTTTTTGATAGATTTAATGGCAGAATTGTAATAATTTTTTATAAAATTTTAAATTTTTAGTTTCGTCTGATTAAAGTTTTCTTTATATTTCCAAGCAAAAAATTTAATTAAATAAAACGCGCCAAGTACGTGTTGGACATGCATCAAGGCAGGATTTCTCAGTAATCATAGAAATAGATAAATATTTTCAATAAATTATTTCGAAATTTAGTAATATACTGTGATTTATATTTAATGTCTGACGAATCTTCATGATGATATCATATTTAAATCTTTTCCAAATTTCACTAAATTTGAATTTGTTCCACTAACATAAAAATATAAAATATTATCACGATGAAATGTCATGGCCGCTATCCGGAACACTACTGCCAGTAAAAATAATAAATCATTATTCATTCTTTAGTATTTTTTGAAAAGATACATAAAAAGTAAATCAAAATAAATTTTAAAATTTCAACAATTAAAATCTCATTTAATATACATTTAATTGATATGAAATATAGTTTTCTGCATTTTTGTTATTGGCTTCCCACGTCTATCTATAACCGCGACTCGTCTATATACTAGTAAAACATATTTATACTTTTTTTTTTTTAAACTGTATTTGATTTTGTTTCAGAATCATCCCAAAAATGGAAACATATTTAATGGACGTGCAACGTGTACGAATACCTCGACCAAAATTTACCAGTGAACATGGTCGACGCCCACACGAACCGCCAAAAGATTATCATTTGGACGATGTGAATTCCAGTCATACGCAAGATGCGCGAGTCTCGAATCGGGATTTTAATAAAACCGCCGAAACATTACAACGATTACGAATACATGATAATCTCTGATGATTTCTATTAACAACTGATCAGTGTAATTATCATATAGAATGGTTTTTTGACACACGTTTTTTTTTTTATTGAACAAAAAAACTTGTTTAGGATTAAAATTATTTTATAAGTTATGTAATAATAATTATTATACAAGTCAAAATATTGAAAATAATCTAACAGTTTTATCTATTTTTATAAAACAATATGCAACCAGATTTATTTGTGAGAAATTCAAGGTCCAAACAAAAAGGAGAAGAGTTTGACAATAGCGAAATTTTTTTTAAATTGTACTTTCGCAGAAATATGTTTCTCTACAAATACTAAATTTTAAAATTCAGCCATATTTAATTAACAACTGAGTGTTGTTTGCACACGCGCATGTAACAGTAGTGTGCAGAAACTTTTTCTTCAGTCGTTACCTTTAGGACCTGATTATCTGTTTAATAAAAATTTACTTTAGTCATAAAATTAAAAGTTTGTAGATGTAGATTCTAATTTAAAAAAAAAAAAAAAAAAAAAAAATTTGGAATTATTTCTTTTTATTTTATTTCAATGTAAAACCCAACCGGATTTAACGTATTAATTATTCTTTGGTATTAACATAACCCAAGATACATTTTTATCGTCACTGTTAATTTTTTTCCCAATTACTTTATATTTTATGGTTATTATTAATGTTTTTAAATAAAATTTGTTAATTATATTTATTGTTTTATTATTTTCCTTCTTAATATTTAATTATATTAATGTTTCCGAATACCATAATCTAATCTTCACTTGGTTATAAAATATTTTTATAAAATTAAAAGAACATAAATTTATACATATATGGTAAGATGAAATAGCAGTAGCGAAAACTTGTAATTATAGCCTTGAACTTGCTGTACTCAAACTCAAGTTAAGACTTACAATTGGATTAGACTGGAATTTTTAGTATTACGATTGTAAATTTATGAATTTATATTAATTTAATAATGGAGTCCTTTATTTATAACTTAGTTTTCTGTAAATTTTAACTAATTTGTTTTATCGAAAGAACGATCGTGAAAATATAATTAACTTTAAATTTAATTATTTTTGCTAGTAAAATTGTGACTTTCCGATACGTATGTTTTAAAAATTCACCTTATGACACCACACAGATCAATTATTTGAGTTTTTCTTATCCGAAAATTGAAAAAATGGTAACGGAAATCTATAAATAGATTTACAGAACAGGAACTAGAATATGAAAACTATAATTAAAATTCGGAACTAAATTAGATTGTCACTGAAATTGTGTTTACATCCTATCATTTCCGTTGATAAAAGTAAGTAAGTACAGGAAGTAACTTTCAAAACTTCAAAAAATACAATAAAGGAACAAAATTTATAAATCAGGAAATTTGAAAGTACAGAAAAATTACCTAAACAGAGTACTTGTTCATGGTTTAAAAATCAATTTCATAATAATCTTTCAACATTAGGATAAAAAAAGCTAAAGAGTGAAAAAAAAACTATTTATCAGTTTTGATAAATGAATTTAATTTAATGTCGGTGTTATTAAAACATGGTCAGCATTACCTAGTACTGCTATGTCGGAAAGAGAGAGTGGGCAAACGCAAATGAGAGATGTATGTAAATGAAAGTTTTGTTACTTAGAGAACCAGTTTACTGGATCGACGATCGTTTAGCGTTCAACATCTTGTTTGAATTTTGTTTTTTCAATAAAGTTTTATTAAACAGTGTATATCAACTACAAAGTTTTAAAGATTCAACCATATGCAATGGAAACAGTCTTATTTAATCTACTTCTAATCCCAATAGAGGCTAATCTTCATTTCGTAAGGAGTGGCAGAAAAGTTGAAACTTTTGAAATTCGACTATAGATTTTTTATAGTTTTTTCACTTTGTTAAAAAAAAGACTAAACGTAAAATAACTTAATAAGATAGGTTAATTAACCACAAAATTTAATAACTTGATCACGCTTATTTTTGTGAAAGCCTACTAATATACAAGGTTAAAAGCAACTGATTGTAATATGGAAACTAATCAAGACAAGACCAAACGAAAGGGACAAAATTTGTCATAAATTTTTTCCCTACTATAAAATAAATTAATATTGAATGATCTTACAAAATTTTAACAGTAAAATTTTTGTGATAATATTATTTAGCAATCTTTACCGTTTAAAACAAAAAATTGTTTCACTAAATTAAAAATTTATTTCTTTAATTGAAAAATTTCTAGACTTGATCTTATTTTGTAATAACAAAGTTGATTTCATAAAAATTAAAAATTAAATTATGTTTCAATACGGAAATAAGATTACAAGATTAAAGTGTTAATAGTTTTAACTGTATTACATAAATATTAGTTAATAGAGCGAATTGTCTATTAAATAGAGGAAACTTGATTCAAATCGTTTTATTTAGTTATTTTATTTTACACCTGGCCTATTGTTTGAACTGAAGTATAAAGCATAGCGAGATTAACAGAACGAAATTAAGATTATTTCAAAGTAAAAAATACATTCAGTTATTCAGATACTGAACAATGTTAAGTATTTCAAACTAATCTTTGAATAGTAAGTATAGATATTTGTTCAAAATGTATATTTAAATGTTATTTAACGACTATGATGTAACGTCTTTTTTGAATTGGCCATAGCCTAATTGTGATAATGTTGTTTTATGCATTTGACACAACATCTAAGTAAATTTTAGTGAATATTTTTTTGTTGTGTATAATTCTGTCATTTTATTTTGTATAGGTATTCTAAATTCTGCGATTTCTGTGTTACTCATATTTTTGTTTTTATGTTACTTACGGTATCTTCGTCATATTCGGATTGATGTAAATGTGTTGCACTACCAGATCTACTATCGCCCGGACTAGAATGTCGTCTACTCCGTCGACCGGGTGCTTCATCGCCACTTCCATAGTCCTGGTTTAATCAAAATCAAATATTTCGCATTGTCGTTCAATTTGAAATAAAAAACACGAAAAACACATATTTAAATAATGTTCGCTTAGAAGAAAATTTTATATTGCCGAAATATTTTGTTTGGTTTTTCTTGGAAAACCTTCAATTAAAAAAAGTTCAAATGTAATTTAAGCCATCATTTTTTCAAAAAAAATTTTTTTTTGTTATTTATGTTGGTAAAAGTTTTATGTACAGTGTAGTAAAACAAAATTCATGAAATGGTGATGTTTTTGAGTGACATAATTTTTTTTTGTGCAAAATTTGAAATTTCGAATAACCTAAACGTTTGTGACAGAATTTGTATGGTGCTCTCTAATAGGGTACCAATTTTTTGTTCTACAGATGTTCCAGATTATATATTTGTTGTTATTTTTGGATGATTTTTGAGTTTTTTTGGTTAGTGCAAAACATTGAGTCAACAGTTTTCAATCTGACCTGCGTTTGTGCTGTCTCTTCATCAAGATCGGACGTGTTTGTGATAGCTGGCGGCGAAGATCGATGCAGAGGCGGCCCAGAAGGTTGAATTAACCCTCCAGGCGCTGTACTGCTAGATCCGTACCAAGCCTCACAACCCGGTGTTGCACTAGCTGGTCGTCGAGGAACCCTACACGTGTACATAGGACATTGATTTTGTCGTCTAATTCTTGTCTAATTTGTTGGTTCAAAATTAGCAAATTTAACCAAAATGATGGGTCAACGTTAAAAAAATAAAATTGTTGACAGGTTTTTGATTAATTTTGGTTTAATTTACTATTAAATATTAAAATAAATATCGAAATGATCCTCACCTAGAGGCTCTGTCAGCCATGGCCAGTCCAAGACCAGAATCCTCACTTGGTGAACGATAATCTGGGTCATTTTCACAGCCACCATAATCCTGTAAGTATCTCCTGTCAATTGTCTTTGCTTCTCTCATTTGTTTTTAAATTTAAACTATTTATTTTTTAATTTACAAAAATATTTTTTAATGCACACTGAAACTTCTTTAACAAAAATTTTAATTAAAAAGGAGAACATTGAAAAAAATTTATTGTTATTTAAAGAAGTTTCATAGCACATTCTTTTGCAGATAAATTGAAAAATTGAAAAATGTATGCTTTTTGTGCATTGCCTAGATTAATTTTAAAGCACTATATAAAATGTATTATCCAACTGCTAACGAAACTTTTTTTTTTTTTTTTATCAAAAAATGGAAGTTTACACAAACATATTTTCTAAGTTGTATGCTATGGAAAGAAAAATTATTTGAAGTAAAATAAGAATACTTTCGTTAATTTACTTGACAAAGACAAATAGAACAAAGACAGAAACAGGATAATAAACAGGGGATAAAATTTAGAAATTTTATTAAATTTACATTACTTATGTAAATAATTTCAATAAAATTTATAAATTTTATAATAAACTAGGTATATTTAAGCAAACATAGAAATTTTAAGGACTTAACAAATTAACGGACATAGAAATATGGTTTTAAGTTTATAGATTTACTTATTTTCTATGGTTTTTATAATTAGTTTTATTGTAAGCAAATCTACAATTCTTCATTTCAATCTTTGTTAAGAATGTTAAACATAAAATTACATAATATCTGGAAAAGAACAGTGTAACAAATATGCAGTGTTTTGTATCCAAAAAATACATTCCACAAACATCTAAAATTTGAACAAGAAAGCTTTGAAACAGTTTTTCAAAAATTACAAATACTACAAGAAACAATTTGAACAAGAATAAAAGCAGCATAGAAATATTAAGAAAATATTTTCGGTGCAATAAAAGTACAAGAAATATTATTTTATTTCTACAAAATTTAATTTTTCATTTTTATTTAATTTTATGACTGATATATTTTTTTTGAAAGAAGAAATCAATCTCTTTTACTACCATAGCACCCACAAGTTCTGTCACCACGTATTTAAAAAAAACACAATTCGTTTTTGAATGACATGCCAAGAAGTATTAAATTTATAATACTCGTCTTTATTAGATATAAATTTCAATTATTTTTAAGCCAATATAATAATTATATTTATTCGTATCAATTTCAAATTATTTGCACTCTTTGATAAAACAAACATGCACAGTTTGTCAGATTTAAATTTTGATGGAACAGAAATTGAATTCAGACGCATGCGCTTATGTACTTAAAATGAATAAACGCATTTGACTGAAATGGCAGATTAATTTGTTGTCTTTGGTTTCTGGCATTTAGAAATACAGCTTAGCAATAATGATTATGGTAAAAGGATATAATTAATTAGCGCAAATGCATTAATTAATAGATAAAACAACATACATCTACGATTAAATAATAAATTCTAAATAAAGACGAGCTGAGTAATAATTACAGAAGCAAGGTCTACTAATAAATAGAATTCAAACGTGAAAAAGTTTTAAAATAGTTAAAATGTGTGTGAATGAAAGTTGTGTGTTGCAAAGTGTAATTTAAAAATAGAGAAAAGTGAACTTTATTTTAAGGAAAAAACATTATCAATCAAAGATATTATAATTCATTAAAAAATTTGTAAGAAAATACATAATTAATAAGTGAAATGTTTTTCATTAAAAAATTTATTTCTTCAAAATATTCTGTCGTGACGTGTACTTACCACTCCTCCAGACATATCATGCAGACTGGACATTAACATTGAATGACTATTTTCCAATGACATTCCAGTTTTTCTCTGGAAATAAATTGCCAAAGAAAGAATATTATTTTGTGAATTTTACAAAAGTAATTACATAGTTATTTTATTTTCGTTGTGTTAGAAATAATACTTACCCTGGAAGAATGCCGTATATCGTAATCTTTATGAATATCCCGGGCACGAGGATCTTGTTCACGTCGATAAACTAACTCGTCAAAACGTGCTCGATCCTCTAATGCTATAATTTCCCTTAATTCAGTCAAAAGAGTATACTGTCCAAAGAAATGACAGAAACAAAAGAAGAAAAATAAGAAAAAATATAAAAAAACATTATTATTGAAAAAAAAAAATTGCTTGATGTCAAACCTTTTCGGGAGTATTTAAAAGTTCCAACATAACAGCAACGAAGGCATCTACGGTCATACGTCGGCAAATATATTCGTCAGTATAATAACATAGTGTTGGAAAATCACTTTTTGGAAGCACGGTACGAGCTTTCTCTTCAACCATTTGTAATGCGGCATTACGTTTACGTCCGCTGGTCAAGGAGAGGGGTGGGGCTGGATATGCGGTTTGATTATCCCACATTTCGGCACGGTCGTATGATGTACATGAATGGGGTACTTTACCAACGTCTCGTACCACCAGTGACATACGTTTGTGAAATTTTAGTTGGTTCACAGCTTCGTCGTGGGTCACGTCTAGAAAACTTTGACCATTGCATTCCAAAATTTGATCTCCAACCTGGAAATTCCACAATTTTAAAACTGCTATGATTTTGGATCGATTTTTAAACGCTACGTACCATAAGTCCGGCTCGATCTGCAACCGAATCTTTATCAACTCCCGTTATAAAAATACCCAAATTGTATTCAATGCCACCGCGAATCATTAATCCTAAACTCTGTCCGGGTTCTATACACAAATCAACACGTCGTATTGCTCCGGTTCCTGTGGCACCCGGTGGTTGATTTCGCCACGGTCGAATTCTTTGATACTCTAACGGTGGTGATACTGGACGACCTTGACGATCCATCCACGAGCAAGTTTGACGTACCACATAGTTACTTGGACAACTCGAACCTAAGGTGGTTGCAGTTGGTAATGTTGGTGAACGGACAGTCATACTTAACTTACGACACGATTTTAACATCTGCAACAATTTTCCATTTTTCTGAGAAATAAAATTAACATATTTCTTTGGTGGCTGAAAATAATGGAACTAGTTAAAACAAGATTACACTACAAAGTGCAAAAAAAGATTAAATTATGAAATATTACATTTTGTGGGTTTCTGTTACATTCATAGGTAAGCTCTGATGCTTGTGCCGATCAGGATTGTAGCGTTCCTAGGTGCAGGATGTGTGCCGCAAATGGTTTGGTAGGAAAATAATATTGAATATTAGTATCAATTGCTGTTGAAATAGGAGATTTATACAGGCACCATGCATCTACTTAGCAGTTCTGCTGACCAATTGACTTGTACTCTCATTCCTATTTATCAACTCATTTATGATTGAATGGATTAAAAAATCTGTGGGAAACACCTATGTATGGATAACAGACATAAAAAATGCCAAAAAGGCAGAAACGTTTTTGATTTATTTATCATTAAAAAATTAACAGATAATTATTTGTTTAAAAGAAAGAGAGACTAAAATCAGGAATCGGAAAAAATTAATTTTCATATAAACAAATATAAAACGGTAGCATGGCTGAAGAAACCAATACCAATTAACTCGCATGGAAATACGATTCACTCTTACACCATTATTCATACATAAAATTAAAGTATATTTAATCAAAGATTGTTGTTAGTAAGTGAATAATGAGACATTTCCGATCACCCTGTCGTCTGTTTAATTATCATTACGATCGCGTTATACCGTGCTACATAAGTTAGTCCAGTTAGTAGAGTAAACTATATCTGATTGAACTGTTTAGTATTTACTATCTTCGTCTTCCAATCTTTTTGAATAATTCTCTTTGTATCGATTATTAATAATGAAGGAATAATAAAATAAACATGAAACAAAAACAGAGCCTGATGAAAGCGTAAATATCTGCAATAGACATATTTATTGCGGTATACAATTATGTACAAAATTTTATCATTGAGTAGATTTTACAGCAAGAAAATAATTGAAAAGATTGCCGAAAAATATTGTTGAGCTATGCCGAAAGAGTGGGTTTTTGTTGTCTATGTTTCATTCTATTTTGAAGAGATAAAATGAAACATAGAAAACAAGTATGGGAAAATCATACTGGTAAGTTGTAAAAAAGGTAAGTTAATAGTTTATACTAGTTTCGTGTATTATTATATAAGGTTACTAAAAAACCATTAAAGAAATTATAAGACTGAAGATGAAAATACTTCGTGAAAATGAAAACTAGAAATTTGGAATTGAGAAGAATGTGAAAAAATGTTACTGAGCAATGAATAAACAGCGATTTCTTGTTTTCTATGTTTCATTCTATTTTAAAGAAATAAAATGAAACATAGAAGATAAGGATGGGAAAATTATACTGGTAAGTTGTAGAAAAGGTAAGATAATAGTTGTTCCAATTATTAATATATAAGCTTACTAAAGAAGCATCAGAAATTATGAGATTGAAAATGAACCTGGGATTATGAATACTGCTTATTTTCTATGTTCCAGTTCTATGTTTTGGAGAAAGGGAATAAAACAGAAAATAAGGCCGAAGAAACTATTTTCTGGAAAGAAGGGGCTTTTAAGTTAACAGTTTCCAAAGTCTACAGCTACAAATGAAGAGAAAGTAATTTAGAAGAAAAGAATAAGAAAGTCCTGTCGATAGACCTACCACAAGAAGAATCTTTCAAAAAATTCCGAAATCAAATTTAAGAAATTTTTAAATGATGGAACATATTTATGAAATTCGACGAGAATCTTACGGTAGTCTGCATTTGTTTGTAGTCAGTGTAAAATTATATTGGGAAATTGTATGAAGACATTGCATAAGTGACGCTAGTTTATTTTTATTTAACCCAACATCTCTAAACTAATGTCTAATATTTATTCTCATTACCACTGGAAGAAAATAATAGAATAAAATCTTATCGATAAAATTTACAAAAATAATCTTCCAAGATTGACAAAAAATATTTCGGACTTTTACCGTAATTTTACACAAGACGAACCAGTCTTCGAAAATTCCAATAAAAATTTAAATGATGCGTAAGAAACAAATGAATGCATTTTTAAAAATTTTAAATTTCATACGCAATTAAATAATACTTAAATATGAATTTGTAAAAGAAAATGTGGAAACATGGAAAATATATTAAAATAAATAAAATATTTATACGTGCGGAAAAAATAATAAAAATGAAAGAAAAATTGAACAAATACTGGGTGTCTCAAATAGATACAGTCATTTATTTTGAATGAATACCCAGGTGAATTATTACTTTATCACGAAAATTCATTTTTAAAGATACTCCAGCCGATTTACTTAGAAAAAGTTCGAAGAAATGAAATATTTAAATACATAAACATTAAAATGGACGCCATTATATACTTTGACATTATAAACTAAACAGAAATATCAGAAATTTAGTGAAAAATTATACAGTCGAAGACCATTCCTAAAAAAAAAAAAAGAAAAAAATATTAGGAGGGAAATTTCAGTTGTCTCAATTTGACTTCCTATCTTTTCCACGTTACATAACGTAAAATGGGACACTCTGTACGAGGTGTAAATGGAAGAATTTAAAATATACACGGCAATATAGGTGGCGTTGGCGATGAAGATACATTCACACATTGAATTACACTTCCCCCACTTTTGAGAACTATATAAAGGGAACGTTTTATTTCGAATGAATGAACAAAAGGTGGATTAAATCGAAAATGGTGGGTATTTGTGAATTCATTTAATAATAACCCTCTTTCTATAATTTATTTATACACCGCTTTCTATATTGGTATGTGTATGTACATATATGTAGATGTGATGTTATATTAAAGGTGGTTTGAATAAATATTGTATAACTAACAATGCATATTTAAAAAAAAAATCGAACATATTTTAAATATGATAATAACCTTAAGTGCTTCTTCATGTGATATTGCTGTAAAAGGTGTACCATTCACTTCAAGAATAGAGTCACCAGGCCTCAGTCCGGCACGTTCGGCTACGCTACCCTCTTCAACCCGTGATATATATACACCGACACCTACAACAAAATTTATATAATGGATAATATTAAAAATTTAATGTGTGGAATTAGGTTGGAGAAGATTCTCGTTAAATATGGATTTAAATTAATAGGAAATTTGATAATGAAAAATATTTTTGTGAGTAAAATTTTCAATACATTGAATAAATCGAATATTCATAAGTGCCCGGAAGAAGCTTTTATTAAAAATAACAAAAAAATTAAAATATTTCCGTAGACGTTTCCGGACGCTATACCAAGTGTAGCAAAATTCCGGTGCTTATAAATAATAGAAACCCCTGGAATTTTTGATTTTTAATATATTTCCGTAGTAGCTGAAAGGCTGAAAGTAGGATTATTCGAGCTTACCTGCATCTTTCCCGCCTTTAACACAAATACCAAATCCGTGTGTGCCATCGGGAGGATCTCGAGTCATGGTGACCGTTCGCGTTGATAGTTCGTGAATATTCGGGGGTTGATAACGTGTGGAATTGTGATGTGTGGTAGAAGCGGGGCTACTTGCTGGCGATCTTCTGGAACTTTGCGTTTTCTCGCCATAATCGCCTCGACTCGTCGAATGACCATTACTATCCCGTCCAAATAGACGTAATACTTGTTCAGGACTAATTGGTCGTTTTTTATTATTCCCTGCACGATCAAATCAAACTGATTAGTAGAAGAATATTTGCAAGGAGTTGACAAGCAACAGTGAACGAATGATTTTGCTATCTAATCTATGTACCTAATGATGATGGTCTAGTGGATGAAGGACTTGTACCTAAATATGTCCCCCGTGGCGTCATTTTCGAACTCTGGTTATATTGATGGGTGTTCGTATATTCCCGTGTATGGTGATCCCGATCTCGTCCGCTACTTTCCACAGTGCCTGAACGTGATCTGGACGAATCCGGTCCAGCACTTTCAACGATTGTGTACGATGTGCCCGGCGGTGAATAGTATAAACCGGATCGTGGACGGCTGATACCGGCATAACGATCACCACCGTACAGTATATCTTCGGCTTCATAACAATTTGACGAATTTTGAAAACGTGATGTATGCTGTGGCGTTGTTCGATTCCATGTATGGCCACCTTGGACGGAACCCCATCTTGTCGGTCCACCCAAATACGTACCTCCGAATTCAGTTAATTCGGAGGTGTATTCATCACCCATTCGCATTGTTCTTATTTGTTGACTGTCACGTTAATTGGTGCTGAAAATTTTATTTAAGTTTAGGAAAAATAAAGTTATATTTAGACTCTACATCATTATTAAAAAATTTCATTCTTGCTGAAACATCATTGAATTGTAAAAATTTGTATGAAGTAACAAAATTACTGTAGAAGAATATACACTGCTATAGCTTTTACAAAAAAAAGTTCCCAAAAAGAAGTTACATTTTTAGTAAGTCAGCTAGATGTGACGACTTAAGAAATACGATATGTCAGGATTTCTTTAATTTGTCAGCTATTTCAGCTGAAAAGGCCAGGGTACGCAAAGTCAACTTAGATAGCTTAATTCCACGGCTGGTTATTCAATAAATGAGGAAGGCTTTTTAATCCTTTTAGTACCGCCATATATTCCAATATTTTAGATAAAAAATTTAATATCTCTATAAGTATAATTGCAAGTTTGGTACGTTTTGATTAATTTATTTACAATATGACCGCTCTTTACTATACAGCCTTCAGTTACCGATATAAGACAATGCACACCCTTCAGTTGAATTTTTTCTAAAAATTAGTATGACGAGCTGAGCTCGTCATTAGTCCTAAAGGCGTTAATATGTATTTGACAATGTCTGAAAAGTTTTTCTTATCATTTAAAAAAATCTTGAGCCTTTAAGCGATGGTCAATGGGATCGTTCATTCGTTCAAGTAAAAGAGAAAAGCTGGTAGCATATTGTTCGTTTTTTATGACTTATTTTATTTTCGCACGTGGAAAAGGGTAACGGCGATAGGGTAATTTGATTAAAATCGCTCCAGGACGTAATGAATCTAGTTACACCACTGCAGAAAATGTGACATTTACATAACCGTATCTTTGATATGGAAATTTACAAGAAAAACTTTACCCTTGAGCTTTTTGCGGTACCTGCCATGCTATATGTATATTGTAATTAAAGTGAACGTCAGGATAAATTTGAAGAAAAAAGAGCATTAAAAATTTATCCTTGTTTGGTTTGTAATCAAATTAAAAAAAATTTCCGTTTTATATAACCATAAAATAATACTAAATATAGGCGTATCATATTTTTGTTTCATAAGGGGATACAGCGAATATATTCATCACGAAATTATTATTTATTTTTTCATTTTTTCTTCAAATGATTTGCGTTTCATCCACGTTGGCGGTTTTTAAATTATAAATTTCCGATTGGTTTTTTTCAATAATATTAAAAAACAGGGTAGCTATTCTTCAAATGTACTATGATATGCTATGATTAGTTCCGAAACAAATAAAACGAAATATATTTTTGTAAATTGGTACGTATGAAATATTGTGACCATGGTGCCCACTGTCGACAAAATTTATTACTAATAAAGAGGAGTTATTAAAAACTTCTCGTCTTAAATTTTTAAAGAAAATATACTTTTTAACAGAAGTTTAAATTTCATTTGAAATAATTAAGCGTTTCAAATGAATCTAAAGCTCTAAATAAATAATAAACTAATAACATATTTTATGTAAATAGAAACCTCCCACCACCCTAAAAGGAAAATTCATAGCTAATTCAATTCAGATATTATCTATGAAAATATGGATATGTAAATTTTATTTAAATCGGTTTAACACAACACGGTAACAGGAAAGAAAAAGTAAATACAAAAAAATTGCGCCAGTGGCGGTTGAAATATATATCTTATCGTATACGTACGTACATGTAGACAAAATAAAAATAAAATTTCCAGTTCCGAACGTATATTATACGTCATGTCATGAACATTTAAACTTGGTTGTGTAGGTAGCGTTGATGCATATGTAGTAGTTTGTATGTGGGATTTAATAAAACGGTGTCGTAGACATTCGTAGATGGTCTGATCATTTTAATGTTACGATAAACCTCGCTATGTTATTCTATTCCACTTTTTTAACGATATTCCGGCTACTATGGCAACATCGTTTCAAATATTTTCAATGTTGTGCTTGGCTTGGGTGTGTTCATTATTCTACCTTATATCTATATAGATATGCATTCTATTGTTCGTACGGCAGGCAAAAGGTAAAGCGGGGAAGAAGTTTTAGGGAAAGAGTTTTTAATATAAAATAACATACTTAAAATATTGCAGACTAACGATAGAATGTTAGCAAAATATTAGAATATGGTGGTATAATATTGAATTCTTTTAGATATAACAAGTCACTGTTTACGTAAGGGCGTGGAAAGTGGAAAAGATACGCCCATGATACGTTTGAAGTGGTGATTTTATTACTAAATTTCATTTTTAAGGCACAGTAGTCAAAATCTTGGAACTTATAATTTTTTCATATCCCCATGGTTTTTAGATCTTTAATAGACATAAAATTCCACAAAGGGTGTTTTCGCGTTGGGGCTACCGTAGCGAGGAGCGACGCTACTTTGTGATCGTGTACTCGCAACCATTGATTCCGGTGGTCATTAGAGCTACGTTTAAAAATATTTTGACATGACTAACGCAATATGGCTCCCGTTGACACATAACTGTGCACATAACCCACATAACTTAAAAAAAAATTTAAATTTTTCAAACTGTTTATGTTTTAATAATTTTTGTATTATGCCACGTTAATTTTAATAATTCAAACATAAAATTTTTCTTCATTACATTAAAAATTGCAACCATTTTAAGATATTGTCAAAAAAAAATTTTGAATGACATTTGTATGCTACGCGAACAACTATAGCGCGTATCCATGGGAGCAATGCTTATGCAACGCGAACATCGCGAACATGATGCTACGTCGATCCGAAGTGATGTCCACGGAAGCGATGAAAGCCACAACGCGAATATGCCCAAAATCAATCTATATCCAACACTCACTAGACAAATTTTTATTAAGTTCTGTCAGTTTTTAAATAAAAAGACTCCTTAGAAGATTTATAAGATTTGATGATCAAAAAAGTTACTAGAGACAACTTAACAAATCTCAGAATTTCTGATCAAACAGATGTGTTTCCTTTTCTTATCCAATATCCAACACTCTCACATAATTTACGTGACCTGCCCGTGACCTAGAAATTTGCACGTAAATAGCAATTATATCACAATGAGAAAAGTATTGCTATCCATATATAGAAAGAGAGAGAGAATATGTACGTAGGTATGTGTATACCTGAATGGTAGACATAGTTAGTGACAATAATAAGTTATGTCAGTTACATAATTCAATAAGATAATAGCTTATTGAAATCTAAAGCAATAATAGATAAAGATGCATTATTGTCTCACAGAGACAATTCATTCCTAGTAATATATGTGTACTGAATGCTTGAATGGCAGTTAATATATTGGAAACTCTCATAGGAGTTGGAATAGTCTTATATTTCACTAATAATTGGTTCAGAGTCAACTAAATGTTCACATATATGTAATTATTAATCAATAGCAACAGTATAAGGTATTCAAACACTTCGAATTCGTCGTAATGGCAATATATTATATTATGTACTATAACAAAATGATGCCCTGGCATTCTTACATAATTTTACATTAATCGGCGACTGTTTTCATTCAAATGTTTTATGAGCAAGATACTTACTAAAGTTACGGTATTCACCCTGATAATGAGTTGTATAACTTTTTCAAAATTAGTAAGCCTCTGAATAAATATTAGAAGATCAATTGCTGAAAACCAATACAACGGTCAATGAGCAATATTCACCTATATTTTTAATCAGATTTACTAATTATTAACAAAAATCAACATGAAAGATTAAAATTCAACTTTTTTCACAGTTTAATTAAATTTTGAAAAAATATGCGTACATTATGTGAACAGCGTGTGCCATATTATCTTTCATTTGGAAACAAAAATTTCATTTGCATCCCTAAAAAAAAAATGTACATAAACAAACAAATTTGTGTAAAATTAAACTTTAATTTGATAAAATTATAGTCAGGACAACAAACTATAAATTATAAATAATTCACAGTTTATTTTGTGGAAAGTAAAATTAATTTATTTTAACACTAACATATTTAACTATTGATTTTGTATGAAATAAAAATATCTTTTACACTAGTGCGATCTGCGACACGAAAGTAATTTATTATACTGCACTATTTTGCACAAAAACGGGGCCTTGAAACATATTTTGTACAATAATATAACAATTTATTGCATTTTGTTACTTTTACAATGTACAAATTCTTACACTCAAGGATAAAATGACCTCCGATAGGATGGAAACGATTTAGCATTTCTGAACAAATGGTAGGTCCTTATGGGACTGCGGTTGTACAAAAAGTTACCAGCACAATATGTTTTCGTTTTAATATGGTTATTCTCGTTTTCTATGTTATAAAGTTACAATTGTATTGAAAAAACGTATATTCATATATGATTTCTATTTTGTTTTCGTAAATCACTGTAACTTTTACTACTTTTGGCACAGAACCGCTGTAACCTTACTACTTTTGGTACTGAACCGCTGTAACCTTACTACTTTTAGTATAGAAGCTTAGATTACAGTCGATTGTATAAGTGGTTGAGGCGTGAAAGAAAAACAAATAAATAAACAAACTCACTTTCACATTTATAATATTAGTTAGGATTTCAATTTTTCTCAATGCTTTCAACATTATTACAATTACATTATATGAATAATTATGGTTTATATCATAAATTAATTCTTAATATATTGAGTTATTTCATATTCCCTTACTTCATCAGAGTGAAGAATCATTTAATATTTAGATAAACATCACGAAAACCTTTCACTTATTCATCACATGCTTGCTTTAATATTCATCTTATTATAATAAGCTTACCGTTAATATTCACCTTAATTAGCTTATTAAGATTTACAGAATTAACGACAGGATTACACGTATTCTTAATCGTTCACTTAAATTCTAAAATAAGTACAACATTTAACCTCTTTTTATTCAGACATTTTTTGTGCGATTTGTAACAACAGGAATTGTTTTTTTTTTTTCTTTTTTTTTAGATGGTCACTACGTATTTCATTTTCAGAAGCATAATTATTCTTGTCAGAGTATACAATGTATTTTATTGTTAATCTTTAACATTTTTTAAAAAATTTAAATAATTTTCCTTTATTATTTTTTTTTTTTAATAATGGCAATTAGAAAATGTTGCAGTATTTACACATATAGCGTGTATTTTTATTCTCAAAAATAGCTCTTTACTGCAGTAAATACGTAATTTTTGCGTGTGGTACATATTTATTTATTTATTTAGTCCAGTTACAACCTGTATGCGTTTGGTTTAATAACAGAAAATTACAAACTTTTATAAGCTTTATGTATAAGTTTATTAGTCGAATTTTCTCCGAAAAATTAGACTTATACAGTCTATACGATAAGAGCTGCGAGAGGCGAGAGTAGGGGCGCTATCCGTTTTCGGACCCGTAGAACACGAATATGTAGAAAAAAAAAATGTCTGATATATATATATATATATATATATATATATATATATATATATATATATATATATATATATATATATATATATATATATATATATCCCGCCACCTTTTAATTTGTGTAGGGCCCCCCTATGGAAGTTAAGAGATGAAATTTGGTAAATGGGGCTCATTTTCGAGGCACCTCATACTATCAAAGTGGGGTCAAATTTTGGGCAAATTTTTTTTCTGACCCGGCATTTAAGGGGGTGGTGGGGGGCGGAAAAGCAATAAAACTTTTTCAAACCGGTTTTAAATAATGTTTCGGTCAATTTTCTACAACATATCCCAAATTCAGCTTCCTAGGATGATATAGTGGTAGTAGAGGGGGGAAAAACGATTTTCGCTGGATCTAACAGGCCCCCAGCCCCCCAGAATTAACGTAGAGGGTTGAAATTTGGTGTGTTGATAAAGTTCGTACCTAGGTTGTGCTTTTTGGAGGTTTTAATATTTTACCCCCACCCCCCTCATTTTTAAGCTACAATTTCATGCATTTTCGACGTTTTCGAAGTTTGTACCACTCGCACAGGTCACCCGAATAAACCTAGAGGGCTGAAATTTTGTATTCGGATTGAGTTAGTATCAAGGGGGTGCCTTTTGGGGGTCTCGACTTTTAACCCCTACCCCCACCATTTTTATACCCAAAAGAACATGATTTTTCTTGTTTTTTAACAGTTTCGTTCGGGTCAAAATCTCCCCAAATAAACCTAGAGGGCTGAAATTTGATGTACAGGTTAAGCTAATAGCCAGACACTGTTTTTTGGAGGTTTCAACTTTTAACCCTTACCCCCACGATTTTTACGCCAATATTTCCTTAATTTTTTTGCTTGTTTTCTAACACGTCTAGAGACTCCATAAGGAAACCTAGAGGGCTGAAATTTTGTACGTGTATTCAGTTAATATCCAGCTAGTACCTTGTAGGGAGTCCGCATCACTTTTCCCCCCACTTCTCCCATTTTTACATCGGAATTGAATGCTATTGTTAAATGTGTTTTAAAAGCATTATGTTTATTCTAAATACAAGTAGGCGAATAGTAATTTTAAAAAATTTAAAAAAAAGTGAACTTACTTTTATGACAAATGAAATACATACACATTAAGTAATTTAAAAATGTTATTAAAGTCACTGTTTATTTATAAATTAGGAATTTTGGATTTTTAGTATTTATAAAATAGAAATTTTGGATTTTTTTGGAAAGAAAAAATATCTTTATAAAGGCCTTCCAGTTTACTATTGAAGGTCCTTTCTTAATATTTAAAACTAAAACATAAAGGCAATTAGCGGATAAACATGGGCAGGAATGTCCTCGTACGAATTGTGTTGGCTTTTTTTCTGCTACCTGTTTTCGGCACAAAATTGAAATTTACTGAGATACAGCCCTTAAATACTTAAAACCTTTTTTTAAAGCCTCGATCAGCCGAACACTCATCACCGGTTTTGAAACCAACAAAATGACAATTCGGTTGTAGACTTTCAATCACATTTAGCTTGTAGACATTCAATACCGAAGATGAAGGGGAAAATTCGACTACCGTGATGGGGCCCCGCTGCTCACGGCGTTTTTTATTTATTATAATTATTATTTTATTATTTTATAGATTTAAAACAAAGATTTTATTATACTTAATAATGAATCCAATAACATAGAAGATAAGTTATTTTGAAACCATTTAAAACCTATTAGATATGAACTCTTTCTTTAATTTCTGTCATAGCAGAAGATGAAAACTGAAAAAACAACTAGTTTCATGAGATAAGATGAATTTTTCAATGAAAACTCATACTTTGGGTAGTAAAAATGAAAATTTTGTACGTAAATTCTAAAGTCCTAAGTTTAAATAATACAAAATATATCAAAAAAGGCTCTGGATAAGTTAATTAATTTAAACAATATAAATTTAATCACTTAGGAATGATCAACTAACACTTCTTTCAGCTTAAAACCAGACCATTACAGATTTCATTACGCTTTCACGTAGAGTTAGGCTATGCGCCCACGAAGGACATTTGTCACGGTGACAAAAAAGTTTTTGTCATTGTCGTGTCGCTGAACATTTTTTGTGTGCGCACACGGAGAGTGACAGTCGCCGGTAATTTATAAAAATTTATACTTCATTTGCAAACATGGATTTCTAGAAGACGGTTATGTTCACTGTACTTGTTATTAAACGCAGAAAAAAATATAGTGAAAGAGATTACTGAGTTCATCCTCTTTGGTGTGATAAGATATTAAGAGGAAAATTTTACACCGTGTATAAAAAATTGCGAGAATATTCGAAAGGAATATTTTTTGTATATTATACTTTAAATAAATAGATGGGACATAAGATTAATTTTTTTTCGCTTATTTGCATTTGCCTAAAGTCTTTCAATATTCAGTTTTCAACCAAACAAAATATATGTATATTAATTATTATATAATTGTATTTGTCTACAAAATAATATGTAATATCGCGCGTACTCTTTCTCAACCTCGTATCTGAAAAGTCCTAATTTTTGGAGACACAAAAAAAAATTTAAATCTGTGTTTTAATCATTATGAACTTAAGATTTATGCTAATTACACCCTTTGATGTTGGCTACCTACATATATAAAATATATATAGATAACTACATATATATAAATACAATATTTAATGTTTTTTGTTTGTCCTAAAACATGCAGTTTTTGATATACGAGGTTGAGAAAGAGTACGCGCAATATACCATCTATACGTCCTTTAAACTGAGTCAGAGTGACAGTTTTGTCACCGTAGTGCGCACTTGTATTGATACCAATAGATGCGGTGACAGTTTTGTCGTAGGCATGTCCGCGTACCCGCGGACAAAAAAGTCACCCAGCTGTCGTGTCGCTGCGTGTGCGCATCACCATACTAACAAATAGACTTGATAAGAGTGACAAAACAGTCACCGTGACAAATGTCGCTCGTGGGCGCATAGCCTTAACTCTCGCTATAGAAGTTTCTACATCAAAAAACGCTTTATCAAAGTGTAATTTTTTTTCGAGGAATTTCTATTATTCGAATAACAAAAATGAAAAAAATTAAATAAATAGTGTCCAGTTTACTTCATTGTAAGAAAAAGTCCTGAAAAACCTCTCTTCAATCCAACACTCTTGATTTTTTTATCCGAAAGTAGTAATACGTAACTCAAAATATTTATTCCAATTTCTCTATAAACGTATTCTATTTACTTATACTGGCCATAAATCATCTTACATAATTTTCTCGATCCCGAAAAAAATTATAATTTATTTACGAAAGATATTATAAATTTACGATCGTATTGGGTAACACTACGTATATATAGGTTAGGTAAATCTATATACGATTCACACATACGTTCGGTACGGTAGCAATTCCGGTAAATTTAATACGAATATATGTTCAAACGGATGTAGATGGCATCACACATATATTTGTATTTATGGTGTCATATTTGTCCGGTAACACCGACCAAATGCCGTTACCTACTAGTTTATAGAATAAGTTATTCGATTACGTGAAAATACGTGTTTTAAAAAGATTAAGTTTTCTAAAAGATAATTTTTCACTACATTAAATATTTGAGTTGAATTTGAACGGGTTAATTTTTTATGAAAGTTATTAGATTATGACACATGGATGAATGGGTTATAAATTTATAGTTGTTTCTATAGAATTTAATAACCGTATAAATGACAACAAATTTATATAAAACTAGCCGTACCCGTGACGTTGTTCACGCGAAACGTTGAGTAGTTTCTTTTTCCAATTTGTAGTTTCTTGCAACACAAAATGCATTAAATTGTCTCGAAATTGACAATTGTGTATTTATTGTATTTTTCGGTACACAATTAGCAACATTTTTTTTGATTTAAAATTCAGAAAAATTTCCAAACTACAAAATTTATTTACAATTTTTGTTACTATAGTTATGAAATTTTTTATGAAATATGTAAATTGGCGTAATGTGTGTAGATGCTCAAAATAGTTTTTCCATTTTCTCGCGGGAATGAGACATTTTCCCGGAATAAAAAGTATCTTAGATGTTGACCCAGGTATCATGGAATAGTAATTGTTACTTTTTCCAGTAAATTAATTTAAAAAAAAAAAGTTGGATTTTGAATGATAGAAGCACGTGGGCTTTTTTAACCGACTTCAAAAAAGCAGGTTCTCAATTCAACTCGTATGTTTTTTTTATGTATGTACACCGCTTTCTCCCTCATTTCTGGGCCAATTTACGCCATTTTTTTTTTTTTTTTTTTTTTTTTTTTTGATTAGTTGATAAAACTCTCCAGGTGATCCCACAAAAATTTTATTAACATTAGTTGAGTAATTTTTTAACATTTACTTTAAAAACTATAGTAACATATTTTTAAATTTAAAAGAATTAAATATTGCAATGGTAAAAGGTATGAAATTTATTTCACACTAAAAGGTATGAAATAAACCATATTTTAAAAAACCGACTTCAAAAAGTAAAAAATAATATATTAGCACGTATTTTGAAGTCAGGCGTAGTATTAAAAAAAATGTAGATACACGAGAATTCATTGATTTTACAAGCAGATTCGATCGCATTTTTACGCGATACTACGCCTGGGTTCAAAATACGTGCTAATACATTATTTTTTACTTTTTGAAGTCGGTTTTTTAAAATATGTTTTATTTTATAAATCTCCTTGATGTATAATTCTTTGAATACATTTGTAATCAATGTAATAGCTTACTGGCAATGATAAAATTCCCTAGCGACAAATCGCAAAACTAACGTATGACAGATAATTTTCACATAATTAGGCATTCTAAAAACCATTTTATAAAGTTTTTCGTAAATTTTGTGTATAATTATGTGATTTAGAGTGATGACATTTTATGAAATTTCATTCTTTGGTACTAACATACATACATCAACATTCTGAAAAAATACTGTTCACCCTGACGAAAAGATCTTACGATATACTGTCTCGAAAATGTCCAACAACAAAATCGCCGCAAAACTTGAAAACCTGAAACGTGCACCAAGGAAGTTCAATCGTTATAATTCCCCGTCGTAGCAATTTGCACAAAAATTATTATTTTTTTTTAAAAAAAAACCTGCTTACACAGGATAATGGTTCGAAAACGTATCTTATGTGATTTTTTCCTCTCTTTGCTATGATGTAAATTTAAAAAAAAAAAAAAAGAAAATTTTGGTAAAAATTGGTTTTGTTTTGTTTTTTCTTGTTTAAAAAATTAATTTTCTGAGGTTTTGGGCATCGGACGTGTCTGGTTGAAGAACTCACTCAGGCACAATATAATAATTGTTATCGTTAAAGTCTGATGCTAGCACGTTATTCAGTAACGGGACATATACTAGCATATAGATTTATTATATTATTTGAGTAGCAGTTTTTACTTTAATAGTATGAGAATTGGAAATTTTGTCACAAAATAACGCTTGCCAACAATGCCAACCGCTTGTTGCTCCCATACAGTTTTGCCAATTGCACAAGTATTAAAATAAATCAAATGTAGTATAGTATACCGAGCGTTCATAAAGTTCCGGAACAGCTCCGCAAAAGTTCCGCAAAATCTCAGTTAATATTGACTTTATCGAAAAATAACGCGGACAAAAGTTTCATGGGAAGAAATGAGGAACTAGGAAATGATCTCGAATTTGAACTTGACCAACCAGTATCTTGAGAACCAACATATTTTTTTCGTTTTTATGACCTTCACACGACTTTGGGATATGAAGTATGAATATGGTTTTGAACGTAGAATATCCCGCTCTTTCCGAATCCGAGGTCAAAAATAGGGGTTTCCATTTAAAAATACAAAGTTGACCTCCAAGTTTTGGTCAAGGTCATGTTCAAGGTCAAATTCGAGGTCATTTTCTAGTTCCTCATCTCTTCCCATGAAGCTTTTGTCCGGATTATTTTTCGATAAAGTCAATATTAACTGAGATTTTCAGTTGTTCCGGAACTTTATGAACGCTCGGTATATATAAATGGTATAATCAATTTAATGTTTATTATGTTTTGCTTTAGGATTAATATCAAGTTTTGTTTTATATATTTTTAGTATTTATGAAATCTATTTACTTGATTCAAGTTTAAACACTCTAAAATAATTTCAAATGTTCTTGAATGTTTACTTTAAATTGATTCACCAGCGCTACCACTATGGACATTTTAAAATAAATCTATTCAAGTTTATGTGTTTTTCTAACGTTTCAAAATGTTAATACACTGTGTGATGTCATCAAATTAGAATCAAAAAATGTATGCAAATAACAAGAACAAGCTATTTTAAAAAAATATTTAAGATTAATTTTTATTAAATTATAATATTTGAATTGTAAAAACAAATTATGGTCTTTATTTTCATTAAGAAATTAATTCATTTATAACTTCACCTAATAACTTCTCTTTTACATTTCTTAATTTATATTAAAGTGACAATCAATACAAAAAACAGGAAGAAAAACTTGATTTATAAATTCGAAGGTAATTTGTATTCATTAAAGTAGATTAAAAGGGAACAGAGAACTAACCGTTCTACAAAATAACTGTTCATTATGGATGCAAATGTCATACAACACGTTCTTTTTTTATTTAAATAAAAAAAAAAATTGGAAAGAAGACATTAAACGTAATGACGATAAATTTTACAACGACTAATTTGATTTTTTGTTACAAAATTTTGTCAAGATTTGTTCGTAGATCGTCACATTTTTTAGTCGAATTTTCTCCGAAAAATTAGACTTATACAGTCTATACGATAAGAGCTGCGAGAGGCGAGACCAGGGGCGCTATCCGTTTTCGGACCCGTAGAACACGATTATGTAAAAAAAAAGATGTCTGATATATATATATATATATATATATATATATATATATATATATATATATATATATATATATATATATTTTCCCGCAACCTTTTAATATGTGTAGGGCCCCCCTATGGAAGTTAAGAGATGAAATTTGGTAAGTGGGGCTTATTCTGATGCACAACAATACTATCAAAGTGGGGTCAAATTTTGGGCAAATTTTTTTTCGGACCCGACCTTTAAGGGGGTGGTGGGGCGCGGAAAAGCAATAAAACTTTTCCAAACCGGTTTTAAATAATGTTTCGGTCAATTATCTACAACATATCCAAAATTCAGCTTCCTAGGATGATATGGTGGGAGTAGAGGGGGGAAAAAACGATTTTCGCTGGATCTAACAGGCCCCCAGCCCCCCAGAATTAACGTAGAGGGTTGAAATTTGGTGTGTTGATAAAGTTCGTACCTAGGTTGTGCTTTTTGGAGGTTTTAATATTTTACCCCCACCCCCCTCATTTTTAAGCTACAATTTCATGCATTTTCGACGTTTTCGAAGTTTGTACCACTCGCACAGGTCACCCGAATAAACCTAGAGGGCTGAAATTTTGTATTCGGATTGAGTTAGTATCAAGGGGGTGCCTTTTGGGGGTCTCGACTTTTAACCCCTACCCCCATCATTTTTATACCCAAAAGAACATGATTTTTCTTGTTTTTTAACAGTTTCGTTCGGGTCAAAATCTCCCCAAATAAACCTAGAGGGCTGAAATTTGGTGTACAGGTTAAGCTAATAGCCAGACACTGTTTTTTGGAGGTTTCAACTTTTAACCCTTACCCCCACGATTTTTACGCCAATATTTCCTTAATTTTTTTGCTTGTTTTCTAACATGTGTAGAGACTCCATAAGGAAACCTAGAGGGCTGAAATTTTGTACGTGTATTCAGTTAGTATCCAGCTAGTACCTTGTAGGGAGTCCGCATCACTTTTCCCCCCACTTCTCCCATTTTTACATCGGAATTGAATGCATTTGTTAAATGTGTTTTAAAAGCATTATGTTTATTCTAAATACAAGTAGGCGAATAGTAATTTTAAAAAATTTAAAAAAAGTGAACTTACTTTTATGACAAATGAAATACATACATATTAAGTAATTTAAAAATGTTATTAAAGTCACTGTTTATTTATAAATTAGGAATTTTGGATTTTTAGTATTTATAAAATAGAAATTTTGGATTTTTTTGGAAAGAAAAAATATCTTTATAAAGGCCTTCCAGTTTACTATTTAAGGTCCTTTTTTAATTTTTAAAACTAAAACATAAAGGCAATTAGCGGATAAACATGGGCAGGAATGTCCTCGTACGAATTGTGTTGGCTTTTTTTCTGCTACCTGTTTTCGGCACAAAATTGAAATTTACTGAGATACAGCCCTTAAATACTTAAAACCTTTTTTTAAAGCCTCGATCAGCCGAACACTCATCACCAGTTTTGAAACCAACAAAATGACAATTCGGTTGTAGACTTTCAATCACATTTCGCTTGTAGACATTCAATACCGAAGATGAAGGGGAAAATTCGACTACCGTGATGGGGCCCCGCTGCTCACGGCGTTTTTTTTTTTTTGGTACCAATTTTAAGCGTCATATCCATGTTAAAATAGAACATTTTTATTTGTTAATTAAAATTTTGGCTATTTAAAGTATCGCCTACCCGGTTGGAGCTGTGTTAGAACTTTCAATGTTTTCACCACGCCAAAAATACTTAGCAATTATTTGGTATTTAACTGCTTATGTTAACAGAATATATGCCATATATTATGTTAAATAATGTATATTTTATGAGAGTATTTGGCAATTTGCCACTAAACAATCAAGACGTCAATGTTAATATAATGTTCGAAACTAGTCGAAGTGTTGAGTTGTTTTTGGATGTACGGTAATGTTATATGAGTTGTCTGTTAAAATTAAATTTGAATATTAAATTGGGGCGAAAATACATGATATAATTTGATTCGTTTCGTATAATATAGTGTAATTTTTACATTTTCATAGGGTGATTGGTGTACAGTCCGGTATGGTCTAGTGGCTAGGATACCTGGCTTTCACCCAGGAGGCTCGGGTTCGATTCCCGGTACCGGAAGCCAATTTTTTTAAAAATAAAGACTCTTTCAAAAATGTTTACACTGAGTGTATGCTGAAATCAATGTTTTTTGTTTTATTTGTTGCTTAAAATAATTGATAAAATTGTTTACTTTGTTACAATAAAAGTTATGGCAAAAATGCAATAAATGAGAAGGTAAGTGTATAATCCGGTATGGTCTAGTGGCTAGGATACCTGGCTTTCACCCAGGAGGCTCGGGTTCGATTCCCGGTACCGGAAGTAATTTTTTTTTTGTATTACACATACAAATACATATGGTAAGATAAATACTCTTCCAAAAAAATTTTAGGCAGAAGTTGTGCTGATACCAATGTTTTTTTGTTTTATTTATGGCTTGAAATAACTGATAATTTTTTTTTTCATTGTTACAATAAAGGCTACGGAAAAACTGCAATAAATAGGAAGGTACGTATAATCCGGTATGGTCTAGTGGCTAGGATACCTGGCTTTCACCCAGGAGGCTCGGGTTCGATTCCCGGTACCGGAAGTAATTTTTTTTTTGTATTACACATACAAATACATATGGTAAGATAAATACTCTTCCAAAAAAATTTTAGGCAGAAGTTGTGCTGATACCAATGTTTTTTTGTTTTATTTATGGCTTGAAATAACTGATAATTTTTTTTTCATTGTTACAATAAAGGCTACGGAAAAACTGCAATAAATAGGAAGGTACGTATAATCCGGTATGGTCTAGTGGCTAGGATACCTGGCTTTCACCCAGGAGGCTCGGGTTCGATTCCCGGTACCGGAAATTTTTTTTTTATTGTAGTTTCAACCAATATATTAACAAAAGGCTATTCCTTATCGCATCGTCTCCTAATATCATGATTAAAACAAGCAGGATTGAAAAAGCTTAAAAAATTTCAGAGTTTCACAATTAATGAAAGTAAAAGAACAGAAAAAGATAATAAAATCATGAAAGTTAACTAAATTTCAACATCAAATGACGAAAGGAAACAGAAACGCAAAAACGTTTAAATCCATCATTAATACTTTGTTCCGCTTTTAAAATCATATAAACCCTTCAAACAATAATCTATTTTAAAACTTATTACATAATGTGTTCGACTAGTATAGTAAAATTTATTACTGTAACTATCAGTTGTGTGTACCTAGATATATAGCTTAGTCGTAAAGATAATTAATTTATTACATATTATAATTTGCATACTTAACGTTTTGTACATTGACATTTAAAATGCCGCGTTCATGGATTAAAATGCGAGAGACAAAGGATGATAAATAAAATGTCAAACAGGACGTGTTGCGGGTGGGAGGAAGACGAACGAACTGAATATTGTCCTGGGACTGGGATAATAAACTAACTTTTAACATATAACAGTATATCAGCATGTTATATTATGTCGCTTCATTCATCATTGTGTAATAATTTTGAACCTACATGATGTCACAAGTATACCAATACACAAAATATGTAATATGAATTAGGGTAATGAGGAATAGAGAATATACTCTGTGACAAAAATATAGTATTTTCGAGAAATATTCCATTATGTTCTATTAATACATATTCTAGAATAAATATACCCTAAACGGAATTGAAATTTTGACATAACTTCTAGAGATGTCGATTCTCCAAAAAAAAAAGATCGATTTAAATCGAAATTAAAAAAATCGATTTAAAAAAAATCGGTTAAAAAAACAGATTATACAGATATAACAGATAATAAAATTAGACGATAATTTTTGTTAAGGAACTTAATGGATAGTACATGGGTAATATCGTGTAAAAGTGCCTTACATTATATTTGTAAAGGCGATGAGTTTACTTTTCAATTATAATTGTAGCAAATAACGCAATTGAATATGTAGAACGAATACCACGGAATGAACCAAGTTTATTCAAACATTTCAAACAAACTGACAAAAAAATGTTTTCTAAATAAGTCGCTTTTGTGGGAAAGGTATCGTTTGCCAGATAGGTGGTCTTCCTTCCTTTTGTATTAATAATCTTCTACTGGACAAGATAGTGCGTATATATGTATATGTAGTTATATAGAGCCATATGAGGGATTCGTTGATAACAACGATCAAAAAGTGACAATGGACAATAACGTTTTTGGTGTTTCATTTTAACACATTTTTCCTTGTAGAATAACAATTAAAATGAAATTATTTTTGGAAAAAATCGGTTATCGATCTTTTACTTTTAATAATCTATTCATGAATCGGTTCAAATGAAAAAAATCGAAAAAAGAATCGATTTTTTAAGCTTCGATTAATCGATTTAAAATTCACATCTCTAATAACCTCTACTTTAAATGAACAGAGAAAACACAATTCTAGCATTTCTAAAATTACCTGCTGCTTTAATTATTCTCTTTCATTCTTAATTCCTTTTTTTTAAATTTATTATCATGAAAAGCGATTTGAACGGATACGACAACTTGAATCCGTTTCCGAATCCACCCAAGTTCCCGCCCCCTTCACCACAACTGATAGATTTCTTCATTAAAACATTTATAAGCTTTATCAATATGTCATTTATTACATTCAAATCACCGTTTAATTCAACATAGACGTATCTATTGAAATATTCAAATATTATTATGCAAAAAAATCTAATTTTTTTCTCCACTTCTGCCGAAATATGTCATTCATTTTGATGTATTACTTTCTTCGGCAAACGAAAAAAAAATGGAGGAAATGAAAAATTCTTTTTACATACCAAATTTAACAATTTTTTTATTCGAAGATAAATCATTAGTTCAGTGACGGTTCGCTAAAACTTGATAGTTGCACAGAAGGATCGTCAAAAAAACAAAAAACAAGGAAATAGATGTCTCTTCACAAAATTGTAATAATTATTTACAATTTTGTGAAGAGACATCTTTATAAGCACGCCTGCTATTTAGAAGTTTAGAAATCTAACAGAATTTTAATTTCGCGCTCTGAATTGCTCAAGTAACTTTCTTCTTTTAACCGATTTTGGTTGGTGAATTGATACTAAAGCGTGTGTAAACCTCAAACAATTCGAACCTAGTTTCAAACCTGTTTTTACAAAGGCAAGTTTAAAATCTATCTATGAATATCTGTGATAACCTGTGTAGATCGTAGCTTATTCTAACGTTTGTCTATGAATTTCGTAAGTTTTATTTAACAATTCAGTTGCCTGGGGTCATAACGTATTAATATGTATTCGATAGTACCTTTGAGATTTTAAGGAATACATTGTTTTAGGTTTTATCAAAATATATTCAAGTAATCTCCTGTGAAGTCAAAGACTTCACCTGTAACAACAGAAAGTGTAGATAACCTCAAGAAAACAGACACGAATACACTCCAATTCCATTTGCCAAGAAAACTAACTAACGAAACACCAATTAAATAAGGCAGTAATTTCATTGATTAAAAAAATAAAATTATCTAAGATCACGCGAATGGTTACGATAAAGAAAGTTTCTATTTTTACAACATGTTTAATTTCATTATTATGGAAAAGTTTTACACCCTAACAGGAATAATATCGCCTCAACAGCGAGCGCATCAGAATTTTTGTAGAAAAAATAAAATATGTAACGAATTTCCGTTTACTAGTTTTTCTCTGAAACTACTTTACATAGAAAAATAGTTCAAACATCTTTTTTATGTGATTTTTTTCTCCTCTTTCTAATGGTATAAAAAAATGTCGCTACAACTTTTGAACTTGGGGAAATTTTGGCAAAAAACTTATTCTTTTACAAAAAATGCCCAAAAAACCATATTTCGGACATCGGACGTGTCTAGCTGAAGAACACATCCAAAATTTTTGGACTTCCAACATTTTCACCAAATTTAG
This sequence comes from Brachynemurus nebulosus, assembly GCA_035578155.1. Taxonomy (NCBI): domain Eukaryota; kingdom Metazoa; phylum Arthropoda; class Insecta; order Neuroptera; family Myrmeleontidae; genus Brachynemurus; species Brachynemurus nebulosus. The sequence continues at coordinate 138,811 of JAPWDM010000010.1, forward strand.
AGAGATAGAGAGAATTGTTTTAGCGAATTTGCAGAAGGAAAATTCAGCTATTACAGCCGTTGTCAAAGTGAGACTAGAGCTGGAGACTGTAACAGAAACTGGCTTGACAATTAAAGTTTTAGGGAAAAATGGAGCACTTTTTAAAGGGAGGTGCGTATTAGTCGAAATCGCTCCAAAACGCAAAATATGTAGTTACGCCTCTGTCAGTGGCGGTTTTATTCTTATCAAAGTTTACGCATTATTTTTCCATATCCATTTTCTTTCATTTTGTTACAATAAATTAAAAGTCAAAAATGTGGATATTTCCTGTCGATTTGTGAGGTAACAAAATAATACTGCCCTCATGTGTATACGTATCAGTGAGTGACTGTGTTTCATTTATAACGTTATCTCTAATTTTTCTTTTCTTTTTTTTTTTTTTGAGTGACATTTGTTTATTTGTAAGTAGAAATGATAAGACAAATAATTATTAGTACGGTCGATTTCTCTTTAAGTTTACCCTGTCAAATATAGAACGTACAAAATTACGTGTCAACCATTAATTACGTTTTTTCAGTTATTGATTTTCGACAAATTATTATTTTTATTGTCGAGTAATTGTCTTAAAGTTCCATAATAAATAAGAATTAGAAAATTACTATATTTTCTCTATTTATCTTTTTTATGTTTTTACATAATTATATAGAAATGAAAATTTGCTAATCATGTTGGAAGAGAATTTTCTAAATATTTATTTAGACATTTGCGAAGAGAACGGTACGTTAATTTAGAGGGAAGTCCAGCTCTTATTTTTTACCTAATTTTTACTCTAACAGATTTATAAAATGGATACTTTGTCTCTGGCGATTTTTGCCAATTACTTTAACACATTTTGGAGCTACTCTAACAGAGGAGTTTTGGAGTAATGCAGATATAAATTTGTCTCTTACTTATCATGTATGAAATGTATGAGTTGCTGTTAAGATACGTGGCCTTAACTACAATTTCGATGTTTAAAAAAAGAAAGTCCACGGCAAACCTTGTTGTCAGTTCTTCAGAGGACGACGACATTCCTTTGACTGCTTTAATACAGGATGAGGACACTAAACATACGTTACTTGCAAGCAATAAGTGTGCGGAATATGCAACAACGGATCCTAAAATCCCTCCTTCGAGTACGAACATGGTAAGGAAGTACTAAATATTGGTCGAATATTCCCATTACTATTCCGAGAAGTTCGTTTTTAGTAATTTTTTAAATTAATTAAACATTTCCAAATAAATAACACAAACAAGGTGTAGATTCATTAAAGGTTTAACTGTACCTTAAAATAAAATATCCTTAATAAAAATCTTATTGAATGTTTCACGCAACATTGACAAAGGACAAAGGAAAAAGTAAGTACTAAAATAAAATCAAGTAATTTTATTAATCCTGAAAATGTAAAGTCAATAGTTGGCGTTTGTGTGTGTGTGTCCTTTCGAAAAATTTATGTTACACAAGTAATATATTTGAATCGATCTATATACATATGTAGGTATTGACTTTGTTCAAATTGAGGGGCTTGACGATAGGTGGCCGAGGGATTATAGTAATCGAAAAAGGTCACAACTGAAGTATCGTATTGAACTTTTTTTTTCTTTCATTAGAAACAACAGTTAAAATGAGCACTGAATAACAGACACACAATAGAAATATGAGAACAAAACAAGAAGCACTTTTTTTTCGGGGCTGTGAATTAAACAAATGGGGAAATAATTCGAGGTGGTGGCAGTATGAGTTAGGTGGTTCAGTCAGTATTCATTGTGTGAAATATATTTATCTGTTCTGTGTCCAATTGCAAAGAGCGAGGCTGAAATAAGGGTGTGGTTTTTGATTTTAATATTGACTATTATTAACATTTCTGGGTGATGAATATTTTTTTCCTATTTTTAGACATTTCTGTGTTGAAGTACCTGATTATTTCCGATTATGATTGGAAACATATTTTAATTTTAGATAGTTGGTATACTAATGTCCAGGGCTGGGAACTATTTAAAATGATTTCATTTTATATAGATATTTAAAATACAAAATGGCATTTTACATTTTCTATTTTAAATAAGTTCGGACAAACCATTTTTCATTTTGTATTTAAAATGAAAATGCATCTATACTCAAATTTATGTGTGTATGTATGAGACTTATAACTCATATTAACCATAGGACTCAAATTGAACGCAGTTTAACAAATTTTAAGTTAAATGCATGTCCCTGCCACTTGTTTTCAAGGACGAACTTTTACTGTCACAGTTCGCTACGTGGCGCTAATGGTATTGGAGTATACTAAATAGAGTTGGGACATGTGAGCATTTTTCATCAAATAGAAGCCAAAATTAATTATCATGTGATTGAGTACAAAAGTATCGTCACCAAGTTATGCGTTAACGAAGAATTAAAATTTTTTAATTTAATTAATCTCTTTAGGTTGAATTAAAGTATTTTTTTTAATATTTAATTTATTTCCAATTTATTTTAGACTAGCCGTGACGTTGTTCACGCGAAACGTTAAGTAGTTTCTTTTTCCAATTTGTAGTTTCTTGCAACACAAAATTTATTAAATTGTCTCCAAATTGACAATTATGTATTTATTGTATTCTTCGGTACACAATTAGCAACATTTTCTTTGATTTCAGATTCAGAAAAATTTCCAAACCGATATTACAATATTCAATTTATTTACATTACATTTTGTTACTATAGTTATGAAATTATGAAATATGTAAATTTACGTAATGTGTGTACATGCTCAAAATGGTTTTTCCATTTTCCCATGGGAATGAGACATTTTTTCGAAGTGAAAAGTATCTTAGATGTTGATCCAGATAAATATTTATCATCACACCAAATTTCATTAAAATCCGTCCAATAGTTTTTACGTGATTTGTGAACAGACAGACAGACAGACAGAAAGACAGACAGACAAAAATTTTAAAAATCGCTGTTTTGATATCTACATCGATAACTATTTACAGCACCAGTACAATTTTCAAAAAATATTCCATGTACAGAAACGGTTTCGTTACAGTTTTATTATATGTATAGATGAATCTTTAATGAAAAATAGCCAACTATCAAAACTCATGTCCCGACTCTATTTTATTCAAGTATCATCAACGCCATCTGGTAAACTAGTTACAGCGGCGTCAGTAAACGGGCCATTTTTTTTTATAATGGACTATATGGAGAGTGGCAGGGACATGGTTAAATGTAAGTTGATTCAATTGATTCAAATTTTTTATTACTCGAGTTGCAATGTCACTTGATTTAAATTAGTTGCTGCAGATCTCTCAAGTCAAATTTTTCTGACTCAAGTTGTATGCATGGCCGGCCGACGAGGGGCCCGGAGAAAGTGAGGCGATGTTTCTTTTGCTCGTCAATTGCATTTTTGTCAATTGCAATATGTCAAGGCTTAATTAAATTTTTCAATATTTTTGAGTAATAATATTTCAAGAATTAAATTTCGTTTTCATATCATGCAAACTTTGTAAAATTTTCTCAAAAGACTGCCCTCATTTAATTTCAGTACGTTTGACATTTTCTGAACCTTTTGTTTTTTTATTAATATAAATAATATAAATAATGATAAAAAATTGATAGAATAAATGTATAGTGAAAAAAAAAATTGCATTTTATAATCCATTTTAAATAGCTATTTTCCATTTTGTCTTTTAAAGATGTTCAGCAAAACCATTTTCCATTTTGTACTTTAAATGCATTTTTGGAAACTATTTTCCATTTCCTATTTTAAATGGTTTATATGAACCATTTTTCCCACCCCTGCTAATGTCATCAAATCAATAAAAGAATAATTTAATCGAATTCTTTCATAAAATTAATTCACAGGAAGATTAAAATTAAATTAAACAAATTTCAGCAGCGTAATCTACAAGCTAACTTAAACCGTAATTTTTAGCATCAAAAATTAATGACGGTGTCGGAAAACAACAATTTAAATAACATTTATCAAGTTATATTAATAATATTTAAGGGGAGGTTTACTTGAGAGTCCTTAAAAATTATGTATTTTTCTGGAATTTTTTTCTCAAACTACGGAAGTAAATATCAGTTTCAAATTTTGTACAGATATTTATTTATTAAGTATTAGACCATACAAAAAAAAATTTTTCAAGTAAAAATAGAAAAAATTGTCCATTTTATAGATAGTGAAGTGTGACGATCCGAAAATCCGATGCCTTGTTAGTTGACATCATAGCGCCGGTAATAAACCACTGAAATCCAAAAACAAAAAAGATTTATAAAATATATGAAGAGTACCGGCACCTATACCTATAATATCAATAAATTGCTGAAAGAAAAAAAAATGGCGGATGTGTGAACTTTTGATTACGATTTTTGTCTTATTTTTAGCTCTTTAAAGTAAAATAAAAAAAAAAAAAAAAAAAAAAAAAAAAAAACAAAAAAAAAAAAAAACAAAAAATATTGAAAGTGTATCGGACCTAGGTGTAGGTGCCGGAGAATTGAATTATCTTTAAAATAAAAAATTTAAAAAAAGGATCCATCGAATAGTTTTTGAGTTATCGTGTCAACCAGTTCCAAAAATGTGGTTCCGAGAGATTATAAAATATATATAACGAAACGTATTTTCAAAATTTTATATTTAATACTCATTATTGCGTGAACTACGTTTTTTGAGTTTTTTTTTTTTTTTTTATAGAAAGCTGGATTCCGTTAATGTGCAAAAATCTTTTTTTTTAAAATTATTTTCAGCAAAATCACTTTGGGAACATATTCTACACATAATTTGCTATCAATTTCGGCAAAAAAAAAATCGGTTTTTTGATCAAATCTCAAGTAAACCTTCCCTTAAATTACTTTCAGCAAAATCACTTTGGGAACATATTCTACACATAATTAACTACCAATTTCTACAAAAAAAAATCGATTTTTTTTTAACGATGCTCAAGTAAACCTCCCCTTAACAAGAAATAACATTTTTAACTTGATCACGTCATTAAATACATAGAAATTGTGTAATCCCAATTATAATCGTCATTTTAATTTTTAAGTTTCTTTTATCGAACTTCCCAAAAAATTTATATTCAAACTCCAAAAACTGATCTAATACAAATTACATTTATAATAATTAAATAAAGATTATAAAATGTTTAACTTAATGACGTAAGTACTAAAATATTTAAAAGTTCTCATAGGTATAACGCAAACTCCCACTAGAATATAATTCTATTATATCTTCGAAAGCAGTTTAAAAAAAAAATATTCTCTTGATAATTTCAGTAAAATTTTATTACCTAAATCTAGAATAATGTTTTCACATTACAAATGTCTACAAAACGAATTAAGCAGATAAAATATTATATAATTTAAATATTGTTATTAGGCCTCAGTAAATAACTAAGATAATCTTATTAGAAATACGTGAATACTCACCCCCTCCCCCGCTCACCATCTTGTTTGCGCCTCGAGTTATATGAATAATATTTAATAATATCTACAAAATAATCTAAATAAATAATAGCCATCATAATATTGCAAACTATAACATCAAGATATTATTTCTCGTTCGTTCTACTTTCGTAACAAATATATTTAAATAAAATCAACGAACGGTTCTCTAACTAGATATTCTCTATAATATTCTGTGAGCTTATCAAACCGTAATCTACAAAATTTAATAATGTTGCTGTCCTCACCAGTTCCAATCTTATTTAATGTTTAATTATCAAAAGTATAAAAAAAAACATATCCTTTCGAATAACCTTTTTAAAGACATAAAGATGAACCGGAAAAAGGATGAGGTCGCTTGATAAAATCGTTTTATGGTAATGGAAATGTATAAACGGAAATGAAAAAGTCACCACTTTGTCGAAATTTTAGCTTTATATAGAACCGTAATTAAATATGGCAGTTTATACATATTCAGGGTCAAATTTTTCATAAAGAGACAATAATATAAAAATATAAAAATAATTTTTTTATTGGACAATCAAAAACGTAGTCATAATCACGAAACGTTTATAGTTTTGGTAATGTCTATCATCGCTTTAAGTGGTGTGGTTCAGCACGCATTTGACCATTTCTTAACAGTCTGTGACGGATCGTTAAAAATTGTTCAAATATTAGAAAAAGTATAAAATAATGAGATAAGAATTACTTACACGTAAAGTTCTATACTAAAAATAACAAGATTACAGCGATTCAATACCAAAAGTAGTCAATTCTGTACCAAAAGTAGTAAGGTTAAAGCGATTCTTTACCAAAAGTAATAAGATCACAGCGATTCTTTACCAAAAGTAGTAAGGTTACAGGGATTATGTACCAAAAGTAGTAAGGTTACAGCGATTCTGTACCAAAAGTAGTAAGGTTACAGCGATTTTGTACCAAAAAAGTAAGGTTAAAGCAGTTCTCAACCCCAGATCTAACTGGGGAGGGGGGGGGGCAAACCTGTCACAATTACTGGATTTATGACAATAATTTTTTATAACTCCCGCTTCTAAAGTTCAATATTTGAGCCTTGTGTGGCGGGCGTAAAGAGCCGTATTCACATCATGGTAAAACAAACGATAGTAAGTGTGCGTGAAAATACAATATCGTGCGTAAAAATAACTGACCGTGCGAGAAAATTATAATATTCATTTGTCAATGATAATAATCATATTCAAATTAACATGGAATAATAAAAACAAAAATGATCTACAAATTAATAAAAAAATTTTCTTATTACACCCGCTTCTAAAGTTCAATATTCGAGCGTTGTGTAGTGGGTGTAAAGAGCAGTTTTCATATCATTGTAAAATAAACGACAGTAACTGTGCGCGAAAATACAACTGTGCGTGAAAGTAGCTAAAACTATGCGAGAAAATCATATTCAAATTAACATGGAAACGACCAAAAAATTAATAAAAAAAATAAAAACGATCTACAAATTTTATTAATAAATTTTTTTTTTCATATAACATTATAAAATAAAATTAACCCTACTATTTTCTAAAATTGCTTAAAAATAATTAATTTTTTTCTCTATTAAACTTTAGAAGCCATCGTTATAAAAAATTATGTTCGATACGTATGCGTAAAGAAAGGTTTTCTAGTAGGCTTAAATTGAGGTACTCGCTAAAGGGACAGACGTATACACAACGAGATCTCGTGCGCTTACCCCCACGAGCCGTCAAGCGAGTGGGGACAGACGTATACAGCGCACTCGATCTCGTTGTGTATGCGTCAGTCCCTCAGACTCGTGCCCCAATTTAAGCCTACTAGAAAACCTCTCTTTACGCATACGTATCGAAAATAACTATTTCAGTACTTTTGTGATTGTCGCACTGTTACCATAACCAACTGTCATCATCATTTCTAAGTGCTAGCAACTGAGTTTAAAACTCTAGAGTCTACAGTTCCAAAAAGATTGGAAAGTTGGTCAGGTCGAAGGCACAGCTCTTGATCTAGTTTGACTCGCTTCAATAAGGAAATACATGATTATGTTTGCAATAATAATAAACTCCATACGGATATTTTTACAATAATAATCTTTATCTGTTTATTAATCGACAACACAAGTACATTTTTCCGACAATAGTTTTCCATTAACGTCAAAAATTCAAAGAAGAAATACGTGTTATATAAAAATTATGCTAATTTACGCTTACTATAGACTTTAGTAATAAAAAAAAATATACTACAATGTACAGACATCTATTTTGCACGGTTAGTGAGCGAAACTTTATTTTCTATGAATGTTACTGCATCTGCTGTGTAGGAACAATAGATAAAGTTGAAATGTTAAGAACCATTGTTATAATTTCTTTTATTTTGTTGTTGTTTGTATCAACGTGATATGATAATGTATATACAATAATATCACTATCCTGCCACCATCCTTTTCTTCCAGAATCCTGTAGATATTAACTATTTAGAAAAAAAAATTGTTATTACTGTAATATAGGGTACGGTAACAAACAGACTGTATACCGTAGATACATATAACTTTACCATATTTGTCGATTCCAATTTAAATAAAATAAAATAAAGTAAAAAAAATGTTTTTTAAGAAAAAGCTTTTATTTAAAAATGGCCTAAAAAAAATGAAATAACTACTGAGCGATGTTTGAAGCAATATGCAACATAATTTATAAAAGCTTGAGGCGTTATCATTAATTATTTCTGTTTTGGATATAACTGTAGCTATTTTACTTTTCAGTACTTACCAAACTTAATTAAACGCCTCAAGCTTTTATAAATTATGTTGCATATTGCTTCAAACTTCACTCAATAGTTATTTCATGTTTTTTAGCCCATTTTTAAATAAAAGCTTTTTCTTAAAAAACATTTTTTTTACTTTATTTTATTTTCTACTCTTTAGTCTGATTACAATTAATTTAAAAAAAAAATTAAGAAGTAATTTTTTTACCTATATTTTAATCGGTTAATTTACCCTAATCAGACATAAGTATGGAAACAAAAAATTGCAATCCAAAATCAATGGACAATATTTGACAATTCGAAATATCAAAAAGTAGCATAGGACTAAAAATCAACAATTTTGGTTTGGGGCAATTTAGGGGAAAACTAATTATACAATATTGTATTGTCATCAAGGTTAGACACGTATGCAAAATTTGAAACCTCTAGCTCAATTAGAACCTGTCTAAATTTTGATTCCAAGATTTGATCTAAACCAACATACTAACATAGCAAGTTAAATAGAAGCTTTTAATAAAAAACAATAATTCGCTATGAGCTTTTGCCTGGAGGGGATACAAAAATCGACTACAGCGCTCATGGTGGACAAATATATCTGTTTATCAGGACGGTATTTGTATATACTTTTACTATTTTTTGTTTTAAGAAAAAGTATTTTTTTTAGATACTTGTTTGATTTTTTCAAGGCGAGTACTTGTTACGATTTCTATTTACCAGATTCTACAAAATAATAAAAAAAAATGATTTGTAACCCTACTATCAAACGTGATTTTATTTTGAAATTTTCAAAAAAATATCATAAAAATTACCTCTTACGCTTTTTCTTGGTTAATTATTGAAATATATTTTATTTTTAGACATTTTTGAGGAAAAATGAGCAGATGTATGGCTTTTATTAAACAAATTTCAGTTTTTTAAATATATTTTCCATTTATTTAAATAGTAAAATGTCCTGATAAATTGTTAAATAATCATTTGATGTAAGTGGCTCTACTTTCGGCTCGGAGCGAATAGAGTAAGATAGAAACCTACAGTAACCATTGCTTAAACGAATTATTTTGTAATGCACGAATAAATGAATATGACAATTATTTTTTATTACTCATGCGGGAGAAGTACTAACTTGGCAGTTGGCGCACACATTTTCGAACGCAAAATAGCTATTTGCTCACTGTACTCTTCCCAGATACATTTTTGCGTCCGGAAAGTATACTTTCCACACGCAAATTGACAATAAAAGACGCAAAATTTAATCAAAACACGCAAAGCCGCCACAGCAAGAAACCACCAACAAAATAATTTAAACAATATCTAATTCAAAAAAAAAAAAGAAAAACACTCAAAAATATTATTTTAAAAAGGTTTAAAAAATAGTAATAATAATGGAAAAAAGTATGTGAAATTCGCAATAAAAAACAGTATTTGCAACTCGTGCAGGATTGTCAATTGCCCACGCGAGCGAATGAACGCACTCACTACGATCGTGCGCTCAAATTCGCTCTCGTGGGCAATCGACAACTTCCCGCACTTATTGCATAATATACTATTAAAATATTTATGAGATTATGTAATTTTTTATTGGGAAATCAAATGGAGGCCTGATTTAATATTTAGCCTACTGGCAGCAGTTTCTTCATTCGTCGTCAGATCGCAGAAATTTATACTTAAAAAAATCGTAGCAATCTGAAATTGTCCGTTTTTAATTAAAAACAGTAAATTATTAGGAAAAAATTAGAATGACATTCAAAAAAATATGCCTGTTTGTATTTTATAAATTGTCAAAATCTTATAAACAAACCTTGTCGACTGGCAGTAGTTATTTTTTTGACCATTAGTTGGCGTAATCAAGTTTTACGATTCCTAATATGATAAAATTACCTACCTAAATTTTTTAGTTTATGAAATATCAACGTTTACAGACTTTGTAAAAACAAGGATGTACCGTATAAACTGAAAAAAAGCTCATGATTTAAAGAAATGGCGACTGTCAATGTTTTAAAAATTTAGAGAACACTAATAGTTTATTAGAAATACCCATAAAGTGTGGTATGGTAAAGTTAGGCTCAATAGGTAAAGTTAAAGGATTTTACGGTATTTCTAGCATCAGTATCAAGTTGGAAAGTTTATACTGTATTGCAATTTTATTTCTCTATTTTCCTCCAGTGTATCTATTTCGTTCGCACCCTCTTTTCTTTATATTGTGTACGTGTATTCATTAGATAAAGGAAAATAAAAAAAATTCATTGACACGTTTACAGGAAGAAAAAACACTATTTTCTATTTCTCGGTTGTTGAAACGTATGTAAAGACATTCTGTAACATGCTGCCAAGATGTTAAGTGTAAGTATGGCTCTAAGGGGCACGTAATAAATAAATAATTTTTTCCTATTTAAAATTAAAGGATTGGTTTTAAATATTCCTCTAATGCTTAAGAAAGTGTCGATATTTATCTGAATTACATGGTAGACCACCAAGTGGTCACAAAACGACATTTCATATTACACAACCAAATGTTATTTCAACTAACGGTGGAAATGATTCTAGGTTGCAAAAATGTTACTTAAAATTAAAGAATTACCTTTAAACATTTCTCTAATGCTTAAGAAAGTGTCGATATTCATCCATATTTCCAAATGTGATTTTTCTCTTAATCTTTACCCCTATTTTCATTACATGTAACTTAGGTGGTTACAGTACGGACCTGGCATTTTTACTAGTCTAACCTTTCTACTTGTAAGTCGACAATCAACTATGGAAACTATATTATAAAAACTGCATTCACCTTGATTTTAAAATCGGTGTGCCTTAAAATCATTAATTTTCTTATTTGTTTATTTTTATTTTTGAAAGAATTTCCGAGAATGAATATTATAATATAATTAGCATATAGAAGCATTGATGTATGAAAAATATTTTCCATAAACTTCTTAAAACTTTCAAAGCATCAAGTTTTTTGTCTTGGTTAAACAATAGAACAATTTAAACAAAACTAATTGCAACTGTCATAATTAAAATAATATGAGAAATAAAGTGAAGAGGAAATAATGAAGAAATATTGAGCAAGACGCGACAGACACCGTCGTCCAAAACATTTTATACACGATATATATAAAGTACATATAATAAAACATTCAATTTAAATTTCAACAGATGCCATTTTTTGCCGTTGCTTATTTGTATATCAGGCTAACTGATATCTTTAAAGTGGCATGCCATTTACTATAACAAATGTGGTGTAATAAAATTGTTTGTCTACGTTGAATTTTGTCTGTCAGACGTACTGACAGTGTTCACCAGTTCACCTGTATGTAAATTTCTACATGTCATTTTCATATCTTATGTATTATTTTATTTTATTTGAAAAATATTCATCATTTTATCAAAATATATGCAAAAATATAATATTATTGGTCTGATATTACTTGATACAATTGCTTTTAAATAAATTACAGTACACCCATGGGAATTTTCAATAACCCGAAATTCAAGCGATTGAAAAAATAGCACGAATGAAAAAATAGCATAACGAATCTTCTCAGAATTAACCTATAGAGGCTGCAATTTTGTATATTTATTGAGTTAGTACCTAGGGTATACCTTTTGGGGGCTTCAATTTTTATCTATCACCCCCTCTCCATTTTTACACAAAAATTTCATGTTTTTTGGTGGATTTAATACGCCTCCAAGCTCTTCAAGTTTTTGCACCAAAATTTTTGGTGGGTCCGACACGCCTACAGGCTTCCTGAATAAACCTAGAGAGTTGAAATTTTGTATATGGATGGAGTTACCATCCAGGGTATGCCTTTTGGCGGTTTCAGTATTTAACCTTCACTGTCAGCATTATTACATCAAAATTTTTTAATATTTAAGCAGTAAAAAAAGTCACACTTAGGTATCTTAGAAATATCAAAGATGAGGGGAAAATTCGATTCGAGTGATGGAGCTTTACTGCTCACAGATTATTTTTAAATTTTTCTTGGAAACCAATTTACATAGAATAATCATTCAAAAACCTATCTTACCTATGTGATTTTTTTTGCCTCTTTCCGATGATACAAAAAAAAATGTGGAAAAACTTAGCAAAGGACGCGTATCGATAAGTTAAAAAAACTGACCCCTATATAACAAAAAATTGCAAAAAACTTATTTATTTAAGGTTCCGAACCTCGGACGTGTCTGATTGCAAAACTTATCCATGAGTTTGAGACTTCCAAAGTTTTCACCAAGTTTCGTAATACTGATGCTGCTAACAATGCTATGGTCCATTTCACTTAAGGTCCGTCCACACGGCTCAAGCTTTACCACCGACTTACTTGCGCAAACCAGGTTTGTGCAAGTAAACATGTACGTATGGACGGGAAAATACGTACATGTTTACTTGCACAAACCTGGTTTGCGCAAGTAAGTCGGTGGTAAAGCTTGAGCGTGTGGACGGACCCTTAAATTTAACCATGCTTTATCACTTATGTATTTAAATAATTTCCGTTTTATCTTGCACTTCCGTTTCATTATTGCATTTACGTAAATTTTAAAATTGCAGTTTGTTTTTAGAAAAGAATAGAAGATTGATTTGTTTTGAATATAATAATTATTTAATTTTTTCACTTTGACTCATGATCAATTGTATTTGAAACAGGGTATAATGAGTTACATTTCCCGAACATTTATCTATATCCATGTTAACTAAGAAATAACAGTGCGAGAAGTACATAATAGTGCGGGATGTAAAATTAGCTTAAAAATGATTGCAATTATTTATTTATATCGAGCAGACAATCCAATAACGAAACAAGCGCCATCTAATTCGGGTTTAATTTATAATAATATAACTATTTGAACTTTAAACTCTATTTAAGTTAACAAATTTTATTAATAGTTGGTAGCTCTCATAGTAAAAGTAAGATACCTGTACTCCTGTCGAATTACCTAATTGGTTAAAAACTACATACAACACAAAAGCATAAGGCTTTCAAAAAAAAATATTTCCATGAAACCCTACAAATTGATCGATGGTTTGCGTCTATCCAACACTTCCACCAATGCTACAATTTTATTATCTATAAATATTGTAGCCTGGTATATACGTAAATAAATATGTACACAGCAGAGAAAGTAAACAAGATATAAAAATAAATTAATCATAGTTTTTTTCTGTAAGTCAGTCAGTCGTTGCGGTTGTTTTGTCACAAATCCCATCGTACTTTCTATATATGAAAACTATAATATGACATCTTACTGTAACCTTGTGTTAATCCACTGACCATTATTTGTCATTAGTTTTTCATTCAAGTTTTCCTCACCCCGTTACCCGCTTATTTCGTTTGTCTGTGTCTGTAGCGACCGCTGTTTGTAATAACGTGACTTCTATGTTCCATTTCTTGTAAACATTAAAACCATCTTCGCAGTCTTTGTATCTCTGTGTTTTTTCTCTTTTAGCTAATATAAAGTTGTAAATGTCTTACAATATAAAATACATTTACAACATTAAATAAATTCATCAAGTGTGCGTTGAATACGTATTACATTAGGGTTCCTCGATTCTAAAAGTATTAATACTGATATCTACGAAAAGGTTTCAAGGTGTGGATTATTTTCGATTTATATGACAAGCTCGAGTGGAACGAAACACTCTAAGGAACTAATTTTATAGGTACAGAATTTCGGAATATCTGATTTTAGATAATTTTATTTAGATAATTCTAAGCGAGTGAAGCCGCAGGGCACAGTAGTTGCAGATAAAACATATTCATGATTCAATGTTTTTTCGGGTAGAAGAGGAAATTTTCTTACCTTTCACAGCTTTCGGGATACAATATAGAGCCTTTTTTATAGTTTATTATAAAAACAGGCACATATGTGTTATTAGTGAATAAAAACACTTTACTTTGCAAAATACCACTTTTATTGAATAATAGAAACTCTTATGGTATATTTCGGTCAATATGACCATTCTCAAACGTGTAAAGATTACATTCAGATACCCTAGTAACCAGTCCTGTCGTCAGACTGACATCAGATCTACGTACTTAGGTCTACATTACCCTTCGTCAGATTGACGTCCATTTGCGCCGTTTCTGAAGAATATACAGACGGCAGACTGTCGACAGAATCTGTCGACAAAAAATCATGTAAGCTTATAAGCTTACATGATTTTTTTAAGCTGAATCTGTAACAAAATTACCTTAAAATGTAAGAAAATTGTTTCATTTTTAAACGTTTAATAAAACTATATTCGTCAATAACTGAAAAAAACTTATAATTTTTCAGTTTTGTTTAATAATAAGAACTACTCTCATCTTTTTTATTATATATATTTTGGTACATATATATGGAACCAAGAATTTTTACAAAGGACTAACACTTTGAATTAACACAATTAAAAAAATGAAAATGAGAACCGCTGAAAACTTATGGGAGGGGGGAATTTAAAGCAGATAGCTGCCGTCTTCCTGCCGTAAGTCTGTCGACCGAGTTATTATAAAAAATATTCGTCAGACTTACGTATCTCTGCTGTTTTTTCCTAACGTTAGATTCTGTCGATGACAGTCTGCCGTCTGTATATTCGTCAGAAACGGCGCAGATGGACGTAAATCTGATCCAAATTTCTGACGATAGCACTGGTTACTAGGGTACATGCCTATTTATTCTAAAATTTAACTTATAAATTGTAGCAATGCATGATGGGAAATCCTGCATTGCATTCATGTAATTGATTTAGTTGACAGAGTCAAAAACAAAGAAAACAAGTTTAGTGAGTTAGAATCATGTGACATATAAACAAATAAAGTAGGAAATACAGATGTATACAAAAATTATAAAACAGAAAATAAAGTAGAATACCATAAAGTAACGCTCAAATCTATTAAACATATGTGTTACTTGAGGATCAAACAACATCTTTTAAAGAAACATATCAACTTCGAAGTCTCAAATGCGGTTTAAAAATAACAAATTTAAAGTGACCCCAACTTCATTTTCAAAGATTTTTTACGCAGTATTATTTCTAGAGATATTTACAAAAAAGGAAAATTTATCTCATTAATTTTCCATCATTTGCCTTAATAATATGAACATGGAATTTTAAATTTAAGCTTGGAGGTTGTTTTTTAATATCGAAACATACCTCGATGCTAAATTTCATTTAGTTTAAATCATTTTATTTTCTTCAAAATTCTTTCTGAATTTTCAAAAATTTCCGAAAGTCACTGGGACAACCGAAATAAAGGTGTCCCCGCAGGTGGGGGAACAAAAATTTCTGACTTAAGCAAACAAAACTTAAAATGGTAAAAATAATCTTAACTTCATTTTACGAACCCTTCCTAGTCCTTTCGTCCTCACTTTTCAGTTCGAAAAAGTATCACAAAAAAGAAAAAAAACAATTTATTTGCTGAATATTAACTGAGATATACACGAGACCTCAAAAACGGTTCCCAGATTTTTCTTCGGAACCCTAAAAAAGAGTACGCATCTATATAGATGTTTGTGTACAAAGCAACCCTCTTTCCTTCAAACTAAGTTTCCTTTCTTCGTATATTTTATTAGAGCTTCACTTCTACCCTGAAGCACTGTAAAGATCGTAAATTTCGAATAATATCACAAAAAAGTTTATGAACTTTTTCTTGGTGTTTGAAAAAATATGTTTGTTTTACAAAATAGGTAAACAGTTTAACAAGAAATAAGTTAATTGCTTTCTTTGTAAAGTAATAATGACAAAAATCCCCGGAGGACACTTTAGATATTGAAGTTTGATGCAATTAATTATGTAGAAACTCCATTTGGAGAACGGATTCAAAGAAATTCCCCAAGTTCCAACACCATTGTAAAAGTACCAAAATCTTGATGAAAGAAATGAAAAATTCGCTTACAGAAGCTGAACTAAAAATAATTTTGTACAAATCTTCCAATATCCATTATAAATTTATCATTTTTTGACTTTTATTTATGCTAAACTCTCAAGAAAATTTTAGCAGGGGAGGTTTTCCCCCTAATGAGAAAGTAACCAACTTAAATATTGACAATGTAACTACCTAATAACGTAATATTTAGCTCAAAAATTACTACGAAACACTAAAAAACAAAAAAAAACCTGTCGCAGCATCCTACATATCCTAGTAAATTTCCCAGGACTTACTTTTAAAGAAATAACCTCTTGTTACTTAAAACAGATATTACAGATATTATATATTTTCAATTGGGCAATCAAATACCAATTTTCTATTTGAAAATTCGCTAAAAAATTAATATTTTTTTTTTGTTATGGAGACATAAAACTTTCAAAATAATTCTCATAAAACCTTAAACTGCGAACAAAAATTACTAAATAAATATTTTTCGTTTCAATATTCAAAAAATAAAAGTTTCAAAACAATATTCTCCTATAAAATTAAATGACCAACTTAATAGGTGTCATTTAACCTAATATAATGTGTTCACAAAACAACATATCAACTATAGTTAACGAAGACGTTATAATAACACAATGTCGGATGATATAACGCAAAAAATTCAATAAACATTAATTATGAAATATCACCAGACAGCACAACAGTATCACCTTCAACGCCGAAAACAGAATGGATAACAGTCACCTAAGCCACCTAAATATAATACGAAACACATAATTGACAGTATGATAAAATGGTTACTGACCCTTAGGGACCATACTCTGTTATAACCGGTTTGTCGACCGAAACCTAATATTATACTATATTATGTATCTAACAAAAATATTTTGTTGTATAAAATAAAAATTATGAATAAGTGCCAAGATTTTCTAAAAATATATGTACGTATTTTGTTTTACACCAAAATTATGCTACCAATAAACTTTTATAACCCTGCTTTGCAGAACATTAAACAGTAAATATTTGTACGATAAACTTCCTTCTTCGAGGTCTTTCGAGGTCATGCGGTAAATGTTGCCTCGAACAATAAATCAACAAACTATATGAAAAAATATTTTTTTTGAGAATTTTGTTTCTTGAGTTACAATATTTTTCGGTGTAAAGTGCAAATTTTTATTAAAAAAGTTGTTGAATATGATAGTATTTTGATCGAATACCAGAAAAATAGCAGAAAATTAAAATTAACGTAAAATACCAGAAAACTAAAATTTCAAGAATTACATCAAGAAAATTTTTAATGGTGGCAGCATCGTGAAAAGCGTTTAAAAAACCTTAATAACTTCTCACACAGCGCTCCCGTTGCTTGTTAAATTTTACATATTTTGCGATTCTACAGCAAAAGTGGGAAGATCACAGCGGTACTATACCAAAATTAGAAAGTTACAGCAGGTAGCAAAATCACAGTAGATCGGTACCAATAATAGTAAAATCACAGCAGTTCTGTACCAAAAGTAGTAAAGTCACAGCAGTTCTGAGCTAAAAGTAGTAGGGTTACAGTAGTTCTGTCCCAAAAGAAATAAGATTACGGTGATTCTATACCAAAAGATTTACAAAAATAAAATATAAAAATCACATATGAATATAAATTTTTTCACTTATTATTACACGAGAGGTTTGTATTTTTTCGAATAAATTTGTGTTTATATATAACGAAAACTTGTTGCCTAGCAATTTAACGAAAAGAACTGTCAACTAACAAAAACGCAACAGCGAAGCTGAAGCGTTTTTGGGTTGACAGTTCTTCGAGTTAAATTGCTTTTTAGGCAAGAAATTTGAGTTGTAGAAAACACAAATTTATTCAGAAAAAATATAAAGCTCAAGTGTATGTAATACGGTAAGACAATTTAACGAATAAAATAAATTAGTATAATTCATATTATTATTTAATACATTGTTACTATGGTTCTGAAATAAGTTAAAGTTACCGATACTAATTTTCGTTTCGTTTCTATCGTGTTTACCTACAATTAAATAACCAATGAAATGTTTTGTACCATTTCTTTCGCTGTAAAACCTAAACCTTTTATCCATGGTAAAAATGAAAACACTATAATATTCTTATGGGACTTGATATGACATGAGTTAAATTGTCATTATAATTGTAGCTTTATAATACAAAAAATTTAAAAAAAAGAAACTAGTGGTTTAAAAAAATCACGGTTGCTAATGTCAGAAAAATTTAAACGAAACCTTTATTAAAAATTACCTAGGAAAAAATACTATAGACCAAAAAAACTATGTAATAAAGAAAAAAAATACAAATTTATACACAAAAATAAGTGAACTACATCTTTATTGACTGAATACACCTCTTCTATGGCTTTATCATTGTACAGATCACTAAATATTCTCAAAAAAAAAAATCTCTAGACAACCCTGACAGATGACAGATCATACGTGTTCAAACATCCAAAACTCAGGCACGAATTTATTTCCTAAGATAATAATATTCAACAAACCAAGTAATATCAACGAATGTTTTCTTGTAACATTTCTTTCTGATTTCAAATCCCAATCGAATTAAAAATGTCAAAAACAATACTCGTAAAAAAAAAGATTCGTTGCTCTATTGATTTTTTTTTACAAAACCGAACAACAAAGTAACAAAAACAGTTCCTTTCTATAATTTTTTTTTTTTGTGTATCTAAAATAGTTTATTCTAGATAACCAAAAAACGTCGTTTACATCTTGTGTATGTAACATGCAAAATTATGTATTTAGATATCTACGGTACTAGCTATGGTATAATAGCACAATAGGATAATGGAGAGCTTTGTTGGAGGGTTGTTTCAAAGAGTATCATTGTACTCGTTATGTGCACATTTTGGCCACGTGCCAACAACAGGAATAATATTTCGCTTATTCGTTTACAGTAGCTGCTACTACTACAGCTGTTATTGAACATTTAGATATAACAAATATAAATTTATCCCTTCATTAATTCCGGTTATTTCCATTTAATTAATTATTAATATTGCTCTATCTGGTGGTAGAATATGCAAATAAATTTTTTCTCTCGAACATTGTTCGTAATTGTATGTAATTGGAAATTACAAATAATAATTTTATAGACGTAATTATATGTATTTATAGTTGATCACAAATATGTGACGTAAATTTTAAAATATTGATCAAATTTAAATGTATTTATTTATAGCCAGCAGAGGGTTTGATACTTGTGAAAAAATTGTTTCAGAATCTTTTTTTTTTTTTTTTGAATTACATATTGTCTACGTTTCTATATTAAGGGGAGATTCGCCAAAAAATCGAACTTTTGTTATTATTATTTTTTATACAAATAAATATTTTATTAAAAAACTAAATAACTATACAACATTGTTTCTATTTGTCTTGAAATAACAAAAATTTTTTTTTTAAGTTCTAAAATGAGTTGAGTATTAGCGGCTTTGAAGTCGACACACGAGATTTTCCATCTTGATGGTTCCTCGCGTTCTGAAATCCCCAGTAAACCAAAATAAAAAATTAAGAATTTTCTGAAAATATACATACACAATTATGGCATTAACTACGATCTAAGAAAAAAATAAAAATAAAAAACCAGGGAGAAAGCGCATTTTGAAAATAAATTTTCAAAAATCACCGCTTTTTCTCAACTATAAACAGCCGCCATTTTGAAAATATATTACGGAATGAAAAGATCCTAGTTCCTGTCAAAATGATGGTATCGAGGAATAATATGCACTTTGATTTATGTCGATATCTGAAATACTTTTTTTGATACATGAGGAACCATGTCGAAAAATGTACTTTCGAGAAAAAAGCATTTAAAGGTTTTTATTTAAATTGAATTATAGTAAAGTGAGTGCACTAAAATGCCCAAAACTTTTTGATTTTTCTTTTTTTTTTTTAAATAAAACTTTAGGAGAATATTTCTAACACCTTAAGGAACATAATTAGGGAGAAAAAAATCGATTTCTTTTTTTTTAGCGAATCTCCCCTTAAGAATGAGAAAACTGGAAAAATCATTTTATATTAAATCTTATACTTTTGAGATTTTGTACCAAAAGTAGTAAGGTTACAGCGATTCTATAGCAAAAGTAGGTTACAGCGGTTCTGTATCAAAAGTATAGCTTGGGCCTTTTTACTTGCCAGTGGGCAGAAAACGAATTTAACACGTACATCTAATAGTAGGTAATAAAAGAGGAAACGAAAAATAATAATATGTTTGTTAAAAAGGTGTCTCTTTTTAATATGATTTAAACCTAGATATTTTTCAGATGTTATTGTCTCTTACTTGTAATGTATTTTCAAATATATCTATCTGTATCATGCGTAAGTTACTGTCAAGTAAAAAGGCCCCAGCTATAGTAAGGTTACAGCGGTTCTATACTAAAAGTAGTATTTATTTGTTGGATTAGGGTAATTTTGATGTAAACTTTTGATTTTTGCTATCAAAATAACAAAATTCTTTTTAGAAACATGATTGTTCCGACAGAAATCTTTTTTCTAGTTGGTCTATAAACGTTATCATATCAATGTTTGTTACTTCTTAATATCAAAATTAAATAAGTATGTTTAAAATTGAAATTTTAATAACTTAATTTTTAATTGATTAAAAAAATACGGTTCAATTAACTTTAATTGCAACGACATATTTAAAATAGAACTATGGCGTCTTTCACTTAACTATTGATATTATGGAGGGTAGATATCAGGAGCACCATCACTATATCAAAAAGTGTCCATAGAAAGGTGTAAATAGTGGCGGCGCCACTGTAGCAAAAGGGTAAATTTAGAGAAATAAACAAGGAAAGAAAAACATCCGCGTTGTTATGTAATTATTGTTTTTTTATTATAATTGTCACATATACCTAACAGTTTTATTATTTTAAAAATTTTTGTAAAACTCAACACAAAAAAATCACTATACTCTTTTGCTACTCTAGCGCTATTCTGGCGAGTTTTTGAACTCTTACTTAGTACTTAAAATATGACAGTTTTTGAACTATTTTTCTATTGTTTTTCGGCCAAGATAGTCCTCCTGATATTTACCCTCCATAATTGATATATTGTTTATCCGTAAATTGAAGGCATTCAGTGTAACGCCACTTTAGTTAGTAAAAATAGATAGAGATAGATTATAAACAATATTTCTCTTCTTTAGTCTTTTGCTCCCATTTAAAACTTCCATGAGTTGACATACAAGCAATAAATAATAATGTATAAAGCAAAGCTCTGTTAAAGTACAGCTACCCTTATGATGTAAATACATAAGCATTTGTGATGTCTTTGCTTTGTTTTACTTTAATTATCTACTTTTAAAGATCAAATTACAAGACAATAATTCAATTATTTCCCCCGTAAATAGAATAAATGATTAAATTATCTTTTTGTAATCGCAAGTACAAGAAGAATGGATACAGGAGGATGGCCATGGGGGTTATTTTGTCGTAGTTTATCTGATGACATCATCAAGTTTACTCAAATTTCCAGTGAGTTAAGAATCGTAAACAAAATGATGGAATGATGAAATTGCAAATGAATTATAGATTTTCGAAACCGTTTTTTCACGCTGTGTTAAACTATTTACAATATTTTGGCTAAAAGTGATTTAACGGCACTTATGTAATCACGCAAGTAAAAATTATGTTTCCCAAATATTGAAAAGAGATAGGTTTAGGCTTATAGTAGAAATTTCATTTTGACTAACACAATCACTACAAAATATTTTACTAATTTGTAAGTATTTAATTATCCAGTGTTGATCGGCTGATAAATTTTTTGATAATTAAATAATTTATTTTTTATTCAATAATTTAATTTTACATGTGAACTCAATTCGTCCCCACACATATATCTAGTACGTACGTAGAAACATGTCACAGTGTCACAATAGATCACGTCTGACCAAAATTTAATTTTGGTGAAATGAAAAATGAATTTTAATTAAATTCGAACGCTTAACATGTTAATTATCATAATCCATTTATCTTCGTCGATTAAATTAAAAATTTATTTTTAAAACACCAAATATTACCAGTAACGACAGCGCAATTCTAACTAAAATGTCAACGGAAATATCAAATGAAAGAAAATAAAATATATAATGTCCAGTCTACAGACTTTCCGTCTACAGAACTTAAACTTTATAAGTATTTATTAATATTAGGTCATCCGGAAAGTTCGTGCCGTTTTCGGAGCCGCTTGAATGAATTCATATTTCTTCAAGTAGTAACCGCAAACGAAACATGCAACAACATGTTGGTGTTAGGCCGATAATGTTGCTTGTAATATGTATCATAAATCTTTAAACAATGTTTAAATAATTTTTTTTTGTCAGTACTAGTGAGCAATCTTAGACATCAAAGAACATCATGTCGTATTATACGAGTTTAAAAAAAGTACTAATGCAGCTGACGCAACGAGAAATATTTGTAGTGTTTGTGGTGACGATGCGCTTTCTGACAGAACTTGTAGAAAGTGGTTTGCTAGATTTCAAAAGCGTAATTTTTCTTTGGAAGATGAAACTCCCTCCGGTCGACCTGTGTGTATTGACGATGAAACAAAGCGTCAAAAAATAAAGCGAAACCCGAGTCAAACTGTGAAGAATTAGCGGCAACTTTTGAGCATTCAAAATCCACAGTTTTCGGCAATTTGAAAAAAATCGGGATGGTCATTTACACTAAAAACGGCACGAACTTTCCGCTTGACCCAATAAATATCGTTCTATAAGGTTCCCGAATTATGCTCGAAACGTAACTCAAAAATAAAGAATTTGGGTTTTAACACGAGCTTTAAATCTAATAGATCTGAATTTAAACATAAAATAATTTTAAAAAAATTGGTTTATAAAACGTACTGATCGGAGTTTATTTAGCTTTTTTTTCTTATTTTTATACGCATATCGATTTTACTATTAATTCAAATACCGTTTCAAAATTTATGTAGTTTTGCCCAAAAATATATGATCTAAAATTATACTAGATTGAGAATTAATGTCAAAGTATTGTCTGTCGTAATTTTAAATGACGTGAGTCAGAAATTGCTTTTAATTTTTACAAAAATAGAATTTGTACGATGCAAAAAATATTTTTAAGCGGCCCCTACACGTTTAACCCTCAAGGGAAACACCTTTGTCAATTTGCGATACAAAAACATATGAGTATGGAATACTCTATTAAAAAGGTATAAGTTTTATTTGTAATAAATGAAAAGCTATTTTTTTTCAAAACGATAGTACTCACAAAAACGTTTAAAAATTTGAACTTTCTAAGATATAAAAGAAAATACCCCTGTCGCAGCATCCTGCATAACATAGCGAATTTCCGTTTACAAAAATTAGTTTTTCTCGGAAACTAGTAGACATAGAATAATAGTTTAAAGACCTTTTTTGTGTGATTTTTTCTACTCGTTTCAATTGTGTAAAAAAAATCTCGCAAAAATTTTTGAATAAGGGGAAATTTTGGCAAAAAACCAATTTTTTTCATGAAAATTGCCAAAAAAACCATATTCTGGGCATCGGACGTGTCTGGTTAACGAACTTGTCCAATGGTTTGAGACTTACAATATTTTCACCAAATTTCGTAAAAGTAAGACATTTTCTTCGAGTTATCGTGGGGAAATATATATATATATATATATATATATATATATATATATATATATATATATATATATATATATATATATATATATATATATATATATATATATATATATATATCCCCACGATAACTCGAAGAAAATGTCTTACTTATTTTCAAAACGATTTTTTAAAAGCAGTTTTTTTCAAAACGATAGTACTCACAAAAACGTTTAAAAATTGCAACTTTCTAAGATATAAACTCTGAAAAATTTAAGAATACTGCCCAGTAGTTACAGAGATATAGAATATACGGTACCCTGTACTTCCCCTGAAACTTAATATTGTACAATCAACTTGTGCAATTTAGATTTCTACCAGACAAATCAATAATTTGTAAAAGAAATTTGCACAACAAATTGAATATTGACATTAGAAAATAACAAATAAATCACTGGAACAAATTAAGTGGTTTGCACAATAATATTTTACAATATTCACTCATTGTACAATATATTTCAAACTATTTTCGCTCAACACAATATATTGTACAACTCTTCAATATAACAAACAGACGGTCCATAATATTGTGCAATCTTGATTTTGTGCAGTATTGTTAAAAGTGTAGGGGGCGTTTTAAACTAAAATAAAAAATTGACGTACAATGTTGTTGTCTCTCCCGTCCACATTTTCGATTCTGTGCCAAAAAAACTTCCTATCAACTAACCACAAAATCTAGTTGAAACGTTCAAGGTGTCATTTAATGTGAAAGTATTTTTAGAAAACCAGCACCGCCACCACTAGTGTATTAACTACGCCGTAGTGCTTGCCAAGTTTTGTCTTCCTTTTGTTACTCTATAATTCTTCGTTTTATGACATTTCTCTCTCTCTCGGGTGATCTAATATTGTCTATAGTGTTTATATTAATAGTTAAGTATGAACTTTAGTTGAAATTTTTACGACATTTAAAGTGACAAATAAAAATATTTCCCATTTCTGCCACCACCCATCTTTGTAACGTGTTCTATAGCGTGCCAAATTTCTTCTTTTTAGCGGTTTCCATTCTGGAAATTCAGCTATTACAGTAGCTCTTATGTAAGACCTAAGTCCGGGACTATGGTAGAAATTTATTTTGGAGCCTATAGAACTCGAAAATCTACTTCACTAAAATTTATATATATATATATATATATATATATATATATATATATATATATATATATATATATATATATATATATATATATATATATATATATATATATACGTATTTATGTGTGTGTACGATAACTCTCGGACGAAATGTTTAATGCTTATGAAATTTGGTGTGCGAGCTGGAATCCGGATTGGCTCGGCTAAGTTCGTTAGCCAAACACGTCGGATGCCCAGAAGTAGGCTTTCTGGCCATTTTTCGCCATTTTTAGTAGTTTTTTTGCAAAATTTGGCCAGAATTAAAAAAATTTTTAATTTTTTTTACACCATCGGAAAGAGCGTAAAAAATTGCATAAGATAAGCTTTTAAAACATCATTGTTCTAAGTGAACTAGCTTTTGAGAAAAACTAAGAAATTTGCTAAATTTTTTTACAATAAATGCTTTATCGTTTAATCAATGCTTTTCTAGATAAAACAAGTGCTAGTTAGTTATTCAATATGTATGTATGTGTTATAATAACAATAGCTCTGTCTCATCAAAATTAGCCAGATTTTTTAAGAGTACGTTATGAAAAAGAAATTTTTGTATGATGTCCTCCTTTAGAGAGAAAATATTATTTGCATACCTAGAAAAAAAATCGAAAACTATAGTTACGAGTATGTAATGTAATAATATGTTGTTAAATGGATATATTCTACACTATATGAGATTCGTTAGGGTCCTGAGGACCCAAAAGCGCCAAAAATTAACTACTGAACTGATTTTGAAAATTGTTTCACTGTTAGAAAGCTAAACTATTTTAAATGGATACAGGTCTTAGATAAGATCCGCCAGTGCCCAATAATTGGAAATTCGCTATGTTATGCAGATGCTGCGACAGGGGTATTTTCTCTTCTTGCAATTCTATTTTAAATACTTTTTTATACTTCAAAATCATTTTTTTTGTCTTATCTTAAAGTACATACAGTTTATGCCTGTTCTCTCAAAATTTCAAATTGAAATTCGAAAAATTACGGTCGCTACGATCACGGATCAATAGATTCAGTCTAAATAAAAAATTCTGTGAATCGATATGCGTCTTTTGGCGAGATGTTATACCACTTTACCATTCAGTCTTTCCACAACCAGTGAACGTATAAAATCAATTGTTATCACCACAGTATCATATTGTTGTTGAAACAAAGATTTGAAACAATTTCGAGACAAACTTTAAAGGCATTTGTCTCGAAATGCCCTAGCTTTTTAAAAACGGTACCCACTCTCAGAGGGGAAGTTTTCAAGCTGTAAGTTTGAAATTTTGACAGAATATTCTTTATTCCATTCCCCATGTAACTTTTTAAATCTTCCTATTTTTTCACTCGGAAAACTGTTGAAAAAAGGCCTAAATTTCGTACTTTTTATTCAAACCGCCGCCATTTTTGCAGATTTCAAAAAAAATAAAAAACCTCCATAGGTACATAGCGGCTTACCTACAGATTGATAATCTATTTGATTTTTCTTTTTCAAAGGAAAACTGTGGCCGCAATCGTGGGCACCAGTAGGCGATCTTTTTTAAAGACATTTTTTACAAAAAAATTATAATAATTATAAAAAATAAATAAAAATGAATAAAAAGAATATTTTTGTATTGTTAAATAGTGGTATTAATTGCAAAAAAAAATCATCCCCATTCTCCCATCCTATCCATCCAAAAAAAAAAAAAATTGCGAAAATTGACTATTTTTCCGACCGGTCACACTGTGATGGTATCTTAATGTGAAAATCTTTTTCGCATATACATGATATCTAAAACTATTAAATGGAAGTAATGACCAGCGCCTCCACCGTGATGTTGTATTAACTTTTTTTACAGTGTCTATGGCAACTAATCCATCTACTTAATAAATAACACTGACTGACTGACTGACTGACTGACTAACTGACTGACAACGCACAGCCTAAACCGTTGGGTTTAGAAGAATAAAATTTTGCATAGGAGTTCCCTATGTAATGTAGGTGAGCACTAACAAAGGATTTTTGAAAATTCATTCCCTAAGTAGATTAAATAGGGAATGAAAATTTGTATGGAAATTCATCATTTTTTAAGTTAGAAATATATAAACATATGTTACTATGGCTATTAAAATAAATAATATCTTATTTAGTGAATCTTTAACTTTGACAGACAACGCACAACCTAAACTGTTGGGTTTAGAAGAACAAAATTAAGCAAAATTAGGCGTTAAAACAAGAAATGAAAGTTCGTATGAGAAATTCATCATTTTTGAAGTTAAAAACGTGGATATTGATTTAGGCTTTTGAAAAACATTAAAAGTGAGCAGAAAGTGAGTACCTAATAAAAAGATGTTGTCGATGGGAAATCCCATCGGGTATATGGCTAGTACCTGAATATTTTCTCAGTAAGTCAAAGTGTCAAAGAAAAAAATGAAAGAAATTATTTATCTTTGAACAAGAAAATCGTTTTGAGCGTGTAATTTTTCAACCATGGGTCCAAAAATTTTGAAAAAAATAGAAATACTAGCACTTGATAGGAACACTCAATTAAAACTATTTTGGTTAAATTGTAACGATATAAGCGATCTCTAGTAAATGAAATTTTGCATGGCGATATTTTTCAGTATTAGAAAAAATTTTTCAAAAAGTCAAGTCCAAATCATTAGGAGATACTGGGAATTGCTAAAAAAAATAGAAAAAAATTTTTTGAAAATAACTTGTGAAATGATACCACGTACCCTGTCGTGTAGGATATCACCAAAAAAGGTTTTTTAAAATGAAACTGAGGTTTCTTTCTTGTGAATCAAAAAAATTGCACATGATAATACTTGCTAAGAACTTTCAACTAATTATTTCGGATAACTTGGATCGATTTAGCTAAGAAGTTAAATCAATGATAGAGACATAAAAATCCAAATTATCACTCAATTGACCCTATAAATTGTAAAAGATATACTTAGGTTTCCTTTATCCTGAAAAGTGTGGAAAACTCTAGCTATTGGCTACGGAACCTTGATTAATGTAGCTGCTCTGAGATAGTCAAGTACAAAAGTATATCTCAGTGAAAAAATTTTCTTTCATCAAAAATTAAATAATGTATTAATATTTTTCAGTTATTATATTAGTATACCACTTGTTTTTTTTGAATTTCCGTGCGCTTATGTTGTAGCAATATAAAAGCATTGTTGAAAAAGCGTTGTAAAATGATGTTTATAAATTATATTTTAAAAACGGCGTGGTTTTAAATATGGTTTGTAACTTTATATTTTATAACATATTAAATTTTTATCAAATTCCTTTGACACGTTTTCATTTTATTCAAAAATAAATAAATAAATAAATAAATAAATAAATAAATAAATAAATAAACAAATAGAGTTTTCCCATAAGAGCCCGTGTTAAAATTACAAAACTTTGAAATCGTTTTCCTCAAAATTAGAGTGGTCAATTTTTTTTTTTTCGGTAAGGGCTCGTATTATTGGAATTGAATTAAATAAATATCTAGTGAAGTTTCGTTAAAATCCTTGAAAAAAAATGGTTTTATCGACCAACTACCTTAACTACTTGTACAACATGCACTTGACAATTTTTTTTCTTTAAATACTGTCTATTGCCCACTAAATTTTCGTCACTTCATAAAGGTTATTTTTTCAAAAAAATGTCTTGTTAGAATGTTATAAATTAATTGTTAGCAAAAATTTTGAGCTCAAAATACTTTTCAATTCTGACTCCAAAGTTAATTTTGGCTTACATTGCAGTATTACACACATAATATGTAAAACAGAAAAAAACTTGGCAAGCAATAAGACGAGTTTGTACGGTCAATGGTGATAGAGCTGTGCATTAAAATCGAAAGTTTTCAATTGTCCCAAAAAAACACTGTTTAAACACCAACATTTCATATTCTGAAAGCCGAGAGAGCTGAAGCTCATTACAAATATCTCTATTAGATCAAGGACTAAACCTTGACCCCTCAGCCACCAATTAGGCGTTTTCAGACCAACACAAAAAAAATTTGATTACATTAAAAACATACATATGTCCCTGAAAAATTACTCCAATACAAATTTTTACAATTTTATGTCACAAAAAAGGAAAAAATGAAGAAAATACTTACATTTTCAATTAGAACAGACATCATTATGTCCACAATTTTTTGTATTTTCGTTTACGTCTAGGAAAAATCCCGTTTTTTTATAACACTAAAAAAAAAACTGAAGATAAAAGAATAACGTTATTACAAAAACGGATCGAAACAATTAAAAAATTACTAAAAAAATCATCAAAAGTGAATCAACAATTATTTTTCGAGATCGACAATTCCGTTTCACCTTGATCGGGCAATACGTTTGTGTACATTAGCGAGGATAACATGATACCTTTTTCCCAATTAATAAAGAAAAAATATCCCTGAATTTGGTGATATCGATTGCCCCCCTAATTTCTACATATTATTTAAAAAAAAAAAATTATAAAAATTCATTTTTTTGACACGCACTACACATAATTATTCAAAAAAAATAAAAATTTTTTACCAAAAGAAAACCTAAATTACATAACAATTATAAAAAATTTCAAAATACCCATTTTTTTATGAATTATTCATCACGCTTGCCTCAAAGAAAAATTGCCTTAACGAAACGAAAAATAAAATGAAAATCAAAGAAAATGGAAATCCACTGGGACGTGTAAACACACTATGACTATTAAAAAAAAAAATTGACGTCCTTTATTCGTTCCCTAACTATTTGCTCACCACCGAATATTCTCAATGAAATAAAACACGAATCACTAAAATTTATTTTCGTGGAAAAATACTCAAATTTTAAACTCGTTTTTCTCTTTTGTTTCAAAGAATTTTTTTTCGTTTTCTATCCAAACACCGTAGTAAAAGTACAATACGTTCTATTGATAATGACTAACAATACTCAAGAATTTTCACTCGACCAAATATGGTTGGTTAATAATAATCAATGTAATTGTTTATTAACGACATCTATTGATACGATTTGCTATTATTGCGAGTGTAAATGTGAACGCATGCGCGGAAATGTGAATTCTAAAATGGGAAAAAATGAACAGACTGAACAGATCAATAATTACGTGGGTATTATATTTTACAATATGTAATAGTTAATTGGAGATATTAATATACTTACCTATATGACATTTGGGACGCCTTGTTTCATTTAATTAATTTCTTTGGTTATAATTGTAAAATTTTTCACTACAACGGTGAAGCTATTATAATTGTTCCCAAGAAAATTAAATAATTTTCAGTAAATATAAAGCTTCCTAAGCAATAATACATTCATCTCTCATTTCGGTCATTTGTTCAAAACTATCAAAACTAATTTTTTGCAAATGTATCAAAAAAATATTAATTTCCAAAAAATCATAAAAAATTTTAAAATACAATACAATACTTTTTATGTTTTGCTAAAAACTAATGTCCTATTTCTGTGCTTGCTTCTCTGCTATATTTAACCATTAACCAATGAAGAAGTCGTATTTCTCACGTAGGGCTCCATTTATTACCAGTAACGGTAAACGCATTCGAACCATCTACAGGCTCAGACCAACAACACATATCGTGTGCAGCCAGTATCGCAGAGGCGCCAGAATGGTGCCCAGCAACGAAATCAAGCAATCAATCTAGCTTTTCAAGTGAAATATACCGGTCTACGGGAAAAGATATTTAGCTTGAACTGTCCTGTCACTTAAAAGTGTATGTTTTTCTTGTGCTGCTATTGGCAGATAGCAGCACTAGGCAATTGATACTGTTGAATCTGGTCGCCAAAGATTATATTATTTTTAACAACAAATTCAAAAAAATCGTCTAAAAATAACAAGAATCTACAAACAAACGAAACCCTATTTTAATTAATTTCTTTTCTTTTGTTTGCGCAGATATCCCTGATCATTTTTTATAACTATTTATTAATATTGTTTTTGAAAAGAAATTGATTGAATAATATTCCAATTCATATAATTAATTTTTTAACGATTCTTTAAAATTTTATTAACTTTACTCTTTACATTTAAAAATAGACAACTTCAATTATCACATATGAGAATTTTAAATAACATTGAAATAGTTCAATATGAATAAAAAATATGTCAATTTTAATAAAACATTAATAGATTTTAATTTATCGATTACTTTAATTAATTAATAACTGTTTAAATTTGTATTGATGAACTAAATAAATCCAGAACATATTTTTCCCTTGAAATTATGGATATGGAATTGAAGGAGGGGAGGAATTAGAATTATTAATGAAGAATACTGGAAAGGTAAAACATTCTAATGATTCTTCATGAATACCAACCTTGTAATTTTAACTGTCAGATCAGTTTTCAAACGAAACTTAGCACGTTATCTTATGTAAGCTACTCAAATACTTACCTATTGGGATTTGTCAAATAGGCGGAGCTTAAGAAAAATGGCTGACGAAAAAGTGCATTAACATTAGTTTTATATACTGGATGTCCTGGCCGGGTGTATACATACGATTTACATGTTAATTTTTAACATTGGATTCCCATAAGGAAAAAGTTATGTCACAAGAGTGCTTTGGATAAACATATTCCTATTTTTGGTAATTTTCTTTTATAAAATAATTTTTTCAACCAAATTATCTGCACTATTTCTTCAACAGAATATTTTTTTGGTATTTTTATTATTTTAATATTTATTTTCAAGAAAATAAAAAAATGCCTTTTTGAATTTACAGCAGATGACACAAATATTTATTATGTAAAAATGTGAACTGCTTAAAAACTGTGACATTCATTTCTTTATTTTACTGCATTATTATTGTTAAAGCTATAGTAACAGTAGTTATAATATTAAATTAGTATTATTAGTTTGTTGAAAGCACTCTTGTGACATAACTTTTTCCTTATGGGAATCCAATGTTAAAAATTAACATGTAAATCGTATGTATACATCCAAATGGGACACCTGGTATAGTAATCAGTGTTATATTAAAAAAAAAAAAATTATACATATATTAGAACTGTTTGTATTTGGGTTGACACAAATCCGAAGCAAAGGGATTTAGTTGAAGAGAAAATTTGACATCTGTGAAACAGTTAAAATGTGGTAAAAGTATGAAAAAATGGGTGAATGAGATAATGAATATTACAATTTAGAGTATACAAACGTCAAATTTAAATAGCAAACGTCATAAAATAACTGGAGAACTGTAAATGAATGGAAAAAATCAAATCAATTGTATGTATTTTCAGATCTACAAAATTCAGCTCATAAATGACATTTCAGCAAATGCACTTTAATTGTAAGAATAGTCTGATTTTTCAACACCAGATGTCATACCGCCATTCGACAAATCCCAATACTTATAAAGTTATAAACATAACCCAATTTTCTTTTTTTTTTTTAATTATAAAAATCAATATTAACGAATTTTATTTAATTATTTTTTATTTTTTTCGTTTAAATATAGTACATTTCTTTTTATAAAATTGTTATAAGTACAAATAGTAAAGATTAGACTAAATATCTGACAAAAATTGGTAATTCTTTTTTTTCTTTGTTTAAAAAAATAAAATACCAATTGTAACAATACTACTTAGACGCAACTAAGGCAAGAATTTAAAAATGTTTAATAAAATAAATTATTTGAAGCATCCAAAACACTACCCTGTTCAAAATTTTTCCCAAACCGTTTTAAAAATAAATTTACTCTCTGAATTCGATAAAAAATTTATAAAATCTTGCCTTACTAAAAAATAAGAACGAGTACGAAAATGCGAAGTTATTCATTAATTTGTTTTAAACAAAAATTTATAAACATTAAATATACATATAAATATTTTTTTTTCTTTTGTTACAAATTTATATACAATAATAATTATTTATAAAAAAAAAGGAGATTATACGAGAGATATTGGATATTATAAAAAAAATACTATCAAAATAGCACGTCTACAAGTGTTTTATCAATGTCAAAATAAAGAAAAACAAAATTGACTAATTACGTTTACATGTGTCACTTTATTTTGTAAAAAAAATATTCGTTATTGAATTAAATACTGTTATTTTCTAGTTCAGTTCAATTTAAAAAAAAAATACGTTTTGACAGAATTCCTTTTTAACACGTTAACAACCATTGTACAACTATTACAATGGGAACCAAATTGGTACTCGCACGTGTTAACGTGTTAAATAAACTTACCCTGTCTAATTTGTAAAAAAAATTCTTCGAATCTTCCGATTTGTCCACCATTTCCGAATAAATTAATAAGCGGAATTAATTAAATCACTTATATTGAGCCGTACTGTGGGCTGGATTATAAAGTTTTTCCCCTTAAAGACCCACAAAAAATATAAAATATTCGCTAGACCAGTTTCGGCTACTTTTGTAGCCCTCTTCAGTAGCATAAAAAAGCTTTATTAGTTATTTATAAAGTTTTATGCTACTCTAGATAGGGTTGCCAGAAATCTTGAATGTATAAAGAGAACAATTCAAATCAAAAAAGAGAACAAAAAGAGAACATTATGAAATTAATTGAAATAAACACATTTTTTTATATAAGAAAAAAGAAAAAAAAAGTGTGCAACTATACATCTAGAAATAATGTTAATACTTTTGAGCGTTAGTTTACGGTGTTGTGTATCTGTAAATAATAAAAGCAAATATTTTATTTTTGCAAAATACTAGGTACTATACATATTTATAAAAAAAAAACTTGTGACAATTGTTTCAAATATTTATTGTTTATTTTCAAACAGGATTTTGTTTGAAGAAAATAATGTATTAAAAAAGAAGTGGTTCTTAATTCTGATGTATATATTTTTTGGGCATAACTGCGATAAATGTGCACTGATTTGGATAATCTTTTTGCTTTTTTTGTTTGAAAGAATGTTCTTCCGAGATAATCCCATATAAGTTTGATAAGAATCTGACCATGCACTTCAAAGACGTGCCATGGGAATCTTTAATAAAACCAAGACCACTCAACGAGGAAAAATAAACTTTAAAACGAATTTAATCAAAAAAATTAAAAAAAGATTTTTTTTTTTAAATAAACACAATTTAACCTCCTTCCTTTAACGGTTAACCTAATATCGGTAGTGGTTTTTCCTGCCCCCTTAACATAGTGTCTAAATAAATGCTGAAGGAGGGGAACCAACTATACAATTACCAAACATTATTAAAAGCACTAAATAATGAGAACTCCCAGCCTTAAGTTCGAATATTAAGGGAAATTTATTAAAAATTCTCATTTCAAAAAAGAGAACAAAAGTGAACAACTTTCTATAAAAAAAGAAAAAGAAAGATCGGAATCAAAAAAGAGAACATGTTCTCTTTAAAAGAGATGTTCTGGCAACCCTAACTCTAGAGGGCTAAAAAAGTAGTCGAAACCAGTCTAGCGAATATTTTATATTTTTTGTGGGTCCTTAAGGGGAAAAATCTCAGTTTACTCAGAGATGGCATAAAAATCGAAGCCTCTATTATGAAAATGATATTAAACGCTATTTCAAAAAATTCCATTGCGTAATTGTATGTATGTATGTGTATTTATATAAAAATATTTTCCCGGGTCTATTTGAAAATATATACTATAAAATGATCGATATAGAATAAGTAGTTTTTCTAGTACTATTTCTAAAATTTTCTAGCTGCCTTCTAGTTTACACTCGAATTTATTCTGTCAGTAACAATTATCAAATCCATTAAATAAGAAACTTCTGTGTAACATCAATATTGTCGCGTTGTTTCGACTTATTTCGTATATATTCGGTATCCTCTTGACAAATAAAAATTGAATATTAATGTTACCACAGAAATCGGAGGAAAAAGTCAAAAATATCTCAAAAAGTTTTTAGAATGATGTTATGTTTACAAATATTGAGATCAATTAATTAATTAATTTAGAATATTTTCTTGAGTGTTATTTTTCTATAATTAGTAATAAATTTACTTAAATATTTTAAGTATGATCGATTTTAATTGACTATAATATTGGTTATGATATTGACAAATGTATTTTTCAGACTTGATTATACACGCAATTTGTTTTATTTTTAAAAATACGAATTTAACGACACATTTAATTTATGATTACGTCTTAATAATTATATTTGTAATTTCGCAACATTTCAAAATTGTTAATTTTATCACAGATGTTAATTTGTTATATTTAAAGTTTATAATTTATTACTGAATTTAAAATTTGTAATTTATCCGCCATTTTTTACGCATAAATATTTAATTCTCTTCTAAAATAGTTTGTGCATGTGAACAAACCACACAGTTAACAATAATTTTTTGTGATTTAAGACCTAGAAATACAATTTGTATTAAAATTTTATTTTTATCAATTTTGCTACTAATAAAAATATACCTATCAAATATATTTAACAATATGGCGGATAAAATGTCATGAGTATACATTAAGAGTAATTGTGCAAATAAAATGAGAATTTTTCGCGTAATACTCAAAAAATGTAAATATAAATAAAAATATATTCAAAAAATTTTTTGTTGGTACTTTTTTTTTAAAAATAAATATATTCAAAAATAGTTTTAAAAAAATAAACGTTTATATTTTTTTAACAATGAGTTAATAATTTAAGCTGCTCTATTTTTTACCCTTGCTGCTTTTGGACGATGTCGATCCGTGATTATTATTGACGCTTAATTTATTTGGATCCTTTTTTGGACGCAATATGAAATTTAAATTATAAGCGGTATTTACAGCATAATAAACATTGGCGTTAGGTGGTAATATCATTTCTGAAAACAAATAAAAAAAACACTAGTGGTGACTGATCTAGGTTGATATAATTGTTTTTTTTACAAAATGGCGTCTTTTAAATGTCAACTATTATTTAATATTCTATAAATTACCGTTTTTTTATTTAATTTTAAAAAAGGAAAACACTAGAAAAATACTAGGTTGGTGTAACTGTTTTTTTTTTTACAAAATGGCGTCTATTGAATGTCAACTACTTTTTGATATAGGTAATATTTATACAAATTTCTTGGATTACTGCATTTTTTTTTTAATTTTAAAAAATGAAAAGGACTTACCTTTATCTGGAAGAACTTGTGCAAGCGTATAATTCTCTGGATTCCCATCCAAACATAATTTAAGCATGGCATTACGAATTACTTGAGGCGTTCGCTCATTATTACTCAACATGATACTCTTGTACAGGACAATTCCATCGGTTTCAACGCTATCCGTTTCGTAGGTGACTTTAATAATATAAAAATCCGGTGAACCTTTCTGTGAATGATTTGGACTCAGTGCATTTAGTGCACCGGTCCCAGTGGTGGATGACGATGACGCGGTGGATGGTGGCGCCAATTTATTATTCGCGCTACCCGAATGTGAACTGTTCAATGAAACGTCGAGAGATGGCAGTGATGATGTACTGGATGAATCGCTCATTTGTGATGGTGACAGTTTTCGATCTAGACTATTGTGCGGACTGCTCGGCATACTATCTAAATCGCAATAAAATTGTGAACTATTTGAGCTAGATGTGCTGGCGATTGAGTCGTTCTTTTTGTGGCCGGACAAATTTGATTTTTGTTTGGTTTTTGTGGTCTTGTTTGACGACGGTGGACCACTGTTTGTGGACATTGGTTCAATTTGGCAACTCAATTGGTACGCTTCCCGATCGTCCAGTACCAGGATTGAGTCGAACCAACGATCAAAGGCTGGATCCTCGGCGATTTGATAGGCGTTCGCCGCGCCTTGAAGCAGTTTAATTTGTGCGAGTACTTCAAACTCTTTGCGTCGTTTATCGAAATTGATTAAGCCATCGCAAACGGTATCCGGTATTGCTGTATCGATCATTGTTAAGTCTGTTAGGAACGTCCCCAAATAAGGTATTGTGCCAAATGATATGTTTGCGCTGTTATTGTGTTGTTTTTGAATAATTTTTTGCAATTGTTTATCATTTTCGCCCACGGTATCGGCGAATTTTGCGGTTCCCTCGCGCATGAGGAGTTCCCGTTGTGCCCACTGATTATTATCCTCGCTAAATATTCGTGCGAGTTCCTCGAATAATTCGACTTTTTCTTTGGTTAGTGCTTGCCACGTTTTTTGTAATCGATAAATCGGATTACTCTGTAACCCTGAGATGATTGCTTTGAGCGAAGAGAAATTTTTTAATACACGCAATTCTTGCGCAATATCGATCCAACACGCGATAATACTTGCGCGTTCGGCAAGTTTCATCGTGGGATCGACGAGAATGGACGAGATGACACGAAACGACACGGCATTGAATTGATTTACGGTCGCCACAACCGTGGCAGCTTCGTGGGAACGATTCTTGTCTCGTCGCGACCAAACAGCACCCAAACACTGATGCGGAACCAGTTTTTTGAACAGTTCCATATCCATACGGGTCAACTGTTCGGCAAAATGGCGAATTGGTACGTTTGGTAATGTATAAACGGGCCAATGGGTGTGGCCATTACGAAGTGCAAGCGTTTGTGGTGTGCTACAATAGAGGAGAGGTTCTTTTGGATACGACGGTCTTGACAATTTATCTAAACGATGTCGAACTTTTGTAACTAACTCGGAACCGGGTAAATGTTTATTGGCGAATGTTAAGATTTGTTGAAGCATTGGATGATTTGGTGGCTCCCGGAAATCTTCGGGATAAGTGTCCAGCCATACGTGGAGTGCTGACACCAAAGTTCTGGAAGGGAAAGATATCAAATAAGACAACCAAAACTACTTTACATTCGTAAGGGGGTATTCTGGTCTAGAAATTCAAAAAAATTGATCGTTTTTTTTTGGATATTTTCAAAGTTTGGAGGAAAGAACATTGACGAGGCAGAAATTGTCGATTAAAAAAATTTAATAAATGACTCAAACTGCCCGAAACGAGACTTCAAACTTTAAACTCGTTTTTCTCGAAAGTATGTTTTTTGAAACGGTTGACATGATTCTTAAGTTCTAGATTCCTAAAACTAAAAAAACGATAGGAAAAGAAAATTTTTTTTCACATGGACGCCATTTTACCAAAAAAATTTTTTTTCCAATCGCTCCCATCAAACGAAAATGACATCCTTACTCTCTAAGAATTCACTAAAATTTTGTGTTTCAGGTCACCAAGGGGATCGGAATCATGTCAACCCCAGGGGCCAGCTTTTTTTTGAGTTCCTACTTTGCCGGCCTGTACTGTTTCCAATTTTAACTTTTTTATACGTTTCAATTGTTAATAAAAAAACTGATGAAAAAAACCAATAATAAAAAATACCCCTATCGCAGCATTCTGGATAACATAGTGAATTTCCGTTTACAAAAATTAGTTTTTTTCGGAAACTTCGGAAAGTTGACATAGAATAATAGTTTAAGACTTTTTTGTGTGATTTTGTCACACAAAATGTCGCAAAAATTTTTGAATAAGAGGAAATTTTGGCAAAAAACTAATTTTTTTCATAAAAATTGCCAAAAAACCATGTTCCGGACATTGGACGTGTTTGGTTAACGAACTCGTCCAACGGTTTAGGACTTCCAATATTTTCACCAAATTTCGTAAAAGTAAGACATTTCGTTCGAGAGTTATCGTGCGGACACATATATAAATTTTAGTGAATGTTATTTTCGATTTCTAGGGACCTTAAAACAGATTTCTGTCATAGTCCCGGGCTCAAGTCGCGCCATGACAATGGCTGTAATAGCTGAATTCCATTCTGGAAATTTGCTAAAAAAAAATGTTTAATGTTTTTTATTTATTACGCCTGGAAAAACACCTAATATTTGGCGCCATCTAGATCAGAATACCCGTTTAAAGCTATCACTTACTTCCGGTGCTGTTCAATCGTATCCGTTTGTCCATTTTCAGGCGTTTCCAACAACTCCTCATACCTTTCCAATAATAAATCGAGAACCTGTTTCGGCGTACTAAAACTTCGATATGTCGCCAAGAACACGTTGACGTAGGTGCTCTCCAATTCTCCATCGTCCGTTGCCAACGCGGCAACCAACTTCTTCAGCGTGCCCGCTTTCACGAATCGCACCCGTACCGTTTCCCATTCCAAATGCGAAATCTCATCGTCACCAACCGGTCCATCGGTGCTATCATTCGCACGAAGGATACTCTGTGCCGGCCTATGATACCGTACTTTTTTCAAGTATACAGTATATAGCGCTCCATCGGTCTTCTCTTCGCCCCAAAGACGCCACGTGGGCTGCTAACATATACAAACATTTATATAATTAAATTACTTCACAATTTTGAATCATATTTAAACGGTCGCAACAGTAAAAGTCTGAAAATATCATAAATTCTCAAAGTTCAATACTCTCTCTTCAGTTAGTAGCAACTTTTAAGTTAAGAAACAGAATAACATTAAAAGAAAGTTTACATTTAACAGGAATACTTAAAATATGCACCTTGAAAAATTTTAAAGAGGGACAACCTATTTTCCAAAACAAAATAAAAGACCCTAATCAGGACCAGATTTACCTCTGTGGAGGCCCCGGGACACTTCTAATGTGGTGACGCCTGAACACTTCCCATGTGGAGACCTCTGAGAGGCCTTTTACGGACGCCCCATTGGAAAATTACAAAAATTTTTTAAGATTTTTCCGAATAATAGGGTTGGCTAGGAAAAAAAAGTGCCCCAAGTGCCTTTTTTGTAAATCCGGTACAGACTCTAATGATTTTTAGGAGGAAACAATGTTTGTAATACGTGGCAATAATCACACACGCTTCTTTTTGGGCTCTAAATTCTTTTATAAAAATTAACCCCTTATCGCATACGAAGCCATATATGATTCTAAGTTTTACTATTTTTTTTCAACATATTTTTTTTTTTTTTTTTTTGAAACTAATGTTAAATCCTAACTTTGTACTCTTTCGAGTAACGGAACGTAATTTTTGTTGTCTTTGGTAAGTGCGGGTTGTCAAATTATTTGAAGTTATGTTCAAAGTGTCCGACCGTTACAGTGCAATTAATTGGTGCTAATTTTATTTGTGAAAACTAAAAACAATATTAAAACGGTAAGTACTAAAATCAAAAATTTTCAAAACAGATTCTTTATATATTCAAGAACATGGAATAGTTGTGATTCGTGTGTGTTTTCTTGTTTTCTTCGATTTTTGGGGCTTATTTTGAAGTTGCCATATTTGGCTTCGTATGCGAGTAATTTCTATACAATAAGACTTAATTTTTTTTTTCTTAATTTGACTACTAAAATAAAAGAAGTGAGACATTTTCAGTAAAAAAAAATTTTTTCTTCACCTCCTTCATAATTCATGCAATAAGGGGTTAATAAAATTAAAAGTTTGTTCTAAAATTTTTAAAAGACTATTATCATTGAAATATTTTTGTATTTTTAGTGTATCTACATATTTTCTAACAAAACGTAGTAACAGTTTCTTAATAATATAATTTGTAACAAATCAAAAATAAATATTGACCAATCCAATCTTTCAAAAAAAAAAAAAAAATTATCAAACTATGAATTTGCTAAACATTTTACACTTGTTGCAAAAATTATGACGAAATTACTTTGATAAAAAATTTTCTAAATGAATAGTTTTCAAAATAAAAAAAAAATATACAAAATTAAAGTATAATCAAACAGTATTATTGCTTAGTATTATGATCACATAATAATCAAATAATTTCACAATTGAATACAAAAGAAAGTTCTCAACAAAACTCCGTTTGTGTTCAGTTATTTAAATAGTTTAGTACAAGTTGTAAAGGTGTTAAATATATTAACAATATTAGCATATGAAATTATAATAAATATATTTAAAATCTTTTGTATTTATTTTTGAAAGAAAAAATTTTTTTCACACCTTCCAAAATGACAGGCCATCAAAAAATAAAATAAGTTACGGAATTAAATATTAAAAAATTGTACTATTCATTTGTCTAGTCTGTTACAAAGCAATATCTTTTAAGCGATTAATCGTAACAAATTGTGTATTAAACAAGCATTAAGTGAGAATTTTATAGTTCAGTAGCTAGAGTTTTTCACAATTGTCGAAATAAATGCATTATAAAAATATTCATAGAAATATTTCTAAAAAAAATGCCACGACTCCTACTTTCTGCAACTACTTCGACGTAATTTTGAAGACAAACACGAGAAATCAAAAAGTAATTTATGTATAAAAAAAAAAATGCAGCTCATTGGACCCGATAGTTAACGTTGAAAATATTTTTGAACTACATATTTAAGTAATTCCAACCTTCATTCTTTGTATGGAGTATAAACGTTTCCACGACCAATTTCATTTTCAGCCGTATCTCATATTTTGAATTGGATGAAACTCAACAAAATTTGAGTTTTTTGTTCAGACTGGGCCGTCGCCAGTGTACCAGCGTTAAAATATGAAATTCATTTTAAAATTCCATTACGATATTACTCTGTTATTTCTTATCTTCAATTTCATATCAATTAATTAAATAATTAATTAATTGATAATAATTAGAATGTTATTAATTTTTTATTTTTATTTTATTTTACTACAATTTTGGTAGCAGAGCGTGGTTTTATCAATTTCAAATGAAATGATAAATTAGTATTGTTACACTATAATTCGTAGTCTTCCCTGTAATGTTATGACATTTCTTTTTTTTAAATATTTTATATATTTTACAATTAAAAAATAATATACTTTAAAATTTGTAATAAAAATAATAATAGCAGTGAAGAATTCAACATTGTCAATTTATACAAAATATGTACATACCGTAAAACCGTCTAGACCCGGACACTTTTTTACATTTTTTGGTTAATTTTATATTTATACATGTTTCTTTCATAGATATCACCAATAAAAGTATTACCATTAGAAAGAGTGTATATTATTTGTTATATCCCTGACCCATTTGTTTCATTATAAGTAAAAATAAAAAATAATTAGTAAGTGTCCGGGTCTACACCGTAAATCGGTCTTAACCCGGACACTTACTTAAATAATGTAATAACATTCAAACTAACCTCTCCCGTCGGAACAGTGTTTTATATCGTCTGATGTCTTTGAACCTGTCAAAGACTTCAAAATATTTTGTAGGAAGGGAGGGGGGGCAATGCATAGTACGCCTCTCTATGAAGCAAACATACGATATGACACCAGAAGGAGGTATAAACCGCGTAATTCTGGGGGGAATATTAACGTATGGATAGTAGGAGTTACAGCTGCTGCGAATCGCGGCCATAGTGTAATAAACTGATGTGTCCGGGTCTAAACGGATATACATATATAGCATGTATTTTTTTATATACATATACATCGAATATAACTTCAAACATCATTAATAATGTGCGAAAAAATTCTGAACACATATCAAAACTAAAACAATATGGCAATTATGACGAAAATTACATGTCTAAGTTAGACACACATTTTATTTTTTTGAAAAACTGTAGGATAGTAATCCTGTAAAATGAGATAGTAATTTTTATTGGTATGGCTGTTTAGAGGATGTTTTTCTCTCTCTAATGACGTCAAGAACAAATGTTTATTGTTGTAGGT
Source organism: Brachynemurus nebulosus (assembly GCA_035578155.1). Taxonomy (NCBI): domain Eukaryota; kingdom Metazoa; phylum Arthropoda; class Insecta; order Neuroptera; family Myrmeleontidae; genus Brachynemurus; species Brachynemurus nebulosus. Next base: position 181,105 of record JAPWDM010000010.1, read on the forward strand.
TCATGTAGAAATTATTTACTTTGAAGATTGGTGCAAAGTGTCCGGGTCTAGACCCCCTGTCCGAGTCTAGATGGTTTTACGGTACGTATTTGTGTACATAAATAATTATACGTATTCAGAAAATTACATAAAAAGGGCACAAATAATTAATCGGAATATTTCAGTCAAAATCATCTTAAAAATCTTTTTAGGTTCTAGCACTCGTAGAAATACCCTAAAAATATGATTAATATGATATTAAAATTTGAAATAAATCCTCATTAAAAAAATTACTCATTTATATTTTCGAGGAACAACACTTTCTATAAGTCATGAGCATGACCAAACTCTGACTGTAGTGACTTTAGGTCATTCTTAGTTCTTATCAAATTTTATGGTGAACATAAAATGTTTACGATTTATCTCTAACTAGATACGTGTGCAAATCATGCTCTGATACCATAAAACAAAAACATAAAACTACAGTACAACACATAAACAATACTACAGTAACAAACAAGAAAGCATGTACGAGTACATATAGTATCGTAAACATGAAATTTTACGATGCACAAGGTCAGCATATTATATTATCAAAAATTGGTTTTATCGGTAAGATATCATTTATTTAAAAAAAAAAAAATGGAAAAGTGTTGTAAAACAAATACAAATTTTATTGTTTATACATATACGATTTACAAAATCGTTAAATTCAAAAAAAAGTCGGTGTTATTCCACCCCTCTACATTTCACCCCTGTACTTTATCTCCCTTATTACTGAGTTTTGGAAAAAATTGCATATAAAAAGGTACCATTATTTTTGCAAACGTACTATCAGCTTTATTACAATTACGATACATAATTCTGGATCATCCTGTGTATTCGACTTTTAGGAACCTCAAAACAAATTTCTGTTATAGTCCCGGGCTCAAGTCGCGTCATGACAGTGGCTGTAATAGATGAATTTTCGATTCGAAAATTCGCTAATAAGCTAGTATGGACATAATTTAAGTGTTATTACCGCGTGAAACATATTATACCCTATGAAAATACAGCTAAACTTTTTTTTATGCGATCTTTTTTTGTGCCGTTTTGAATAAAATAGTCATTAAAATGCATAATGTGAATTAAAATCAAGACAAAGTAAGAAATTTAAACATTAACTATAATAACTTTCTTTAATAAAAAGTACTTTTTAATGATTTTTAAACATTCAATCAGTACATTGCATAAGAATATAATAAGTTATTATATCATTAATTTTGTTTACAGATATAATTTTCATAATAGTATAAAAATGAAATAAAATGTTCCCACGTGTAAATTAATGCTTTATCTTGTTTAGAAAAGCAACTTCTAAGGAAATTGTGAGGTTTTGAGCGTTTTGAGTTATGCGTATTTTCGGTAAAAATTTTTTTATGCGGTCCCGATCCACCGCATAAAAAAAGTGCAGCTGTAGATGCAAAAGTTGGTCCTCAGACAAATCCTCCTTACAAATAAAAATATAATTTAAATCACTTCCTTGGTCAAATCTGCATATGTAATATGTAATATCTTGTTATTAGCGACAATTGTCCAAGTGTAGTAGGTGTCAACTATTAGTAAGAATTTACGTCATTTTTTCACAAAAATGGAAGAAGACCATTTCAAAAAACTAAACAACGTATATTTCAACCATGAGACCCAATACATACAATTATTATTAACTTTGAGAAATAAATTAAGAAACAAAGTAACAATTAATTGCTTTTTCTTACTTGACTAATCATGTAATTAACATCAATGGTATAATTATTAAATAATAAATAAATTTTATGAAAATTGTAACAACAATTAGTTAATTTATGGAGCTAATTATTTCATTTGTGAGCAGATGATGTGACCTTTGAAAAAAGTTTTGAAAGTTAAATCAATAAAAATAATATATACCTAACTTAAAATGAAAAATCCCACAAAACACACGCGCTTGCTTTTTGTACATATTTAAATATAAAAACAAAATTAAATTAGAATTTATATTCGTAAATAATTCATTTAATTTTTAAAACATAACAAAAATAACGAAAGCAAACTATCACATTTAAAAATCTAAATCAGTGTTTCTCAACCGTTGGTCCGCGAACCCGTGCCGGGCCGCGAAGGTATTTCACCAGTCCATAGAAAAATGTGTGAAATTATTCATTATAATTTTTATTTTAAGTCCCCTTACTGCTTTCCGGTAATCTCTGACTCAATATCTACTTAACTCTATTAAAATCAAAATTCCAACTTTAGAAGTCTAGGAGACTAGAAGGCCGTCATTTTTAGCAAATTTTGATCATTAAGATCACTGGACCAAAAATTATAAAAAAAAATACATACATTTTTAGAATCTTTAGAGACAGCTCTTTTAAATGACACCTGACACAATATATTAACCTTTAACCGGTAAGGTGATGTCTGTGGAGTCGTATACAAATATATTCTTTCAGTTTTCTTCCTCCCTGCTTGTTTTTGTTAACTGAACGTTTGTGTATTCTTTTATGGTTTAGGGCAAATTTTACCCTGCTGGCATAAGGGGAGTGTTTGATACATGCATATACGTGTAGTCTCCAGTTTTGGCTATCTATGTTACCAGCCCGCGGTATGTTAATTTGTTGATGTCTCTCAGACATTACTTTACCGTGAGTAGGTATTATAAAAATTCACCTTACCGGTTAAGAGTTAATTAAAACTTTTTTTGGGCCAAACTCCCCCCCCCCCCCACTCCAGATTTTAATCCAATTTTTTTTTCTCAAATCCCAAAATCTCAAATTTCTACTTTACATAGTTTTTGAGAAAAATCTCTGTGACAAACTGACACGAGAGTGATCTTAGAAGAGTTCCGTTTTTCCTTTGAAAATATAGGACCCTAAAAACTCCCCCACCTTAACCAGGAAATGAACCTGGTACAACCACGATCAAAGGCCAATCACCTGATAAACACGACTAAACCTCGAAAAAACCTAACATTTCCAAGTATTAACCTCGACTCTGTCAGTACACAAAGAAGCTTTTGTGTAAAAAAGTGTTGAAAAAAAAAAATTACAAAACAAAGGGGCGCATAAAATACGGGTACAATTACACAATACATAAAATATAGTAAAATATAAAATATATACATAGATAAACACAAACAATAGTTTGAAAGCATCAGATATTATTGACGACCAATTAACATAAATTATAAAATAATATTTGGTTAAATTAACATAATTTAACAAACACAACAGTATAATAGTCTGTTGCTTTGCAGCTGTTTATTACGATCGTTTATTGTTTACAATAATTATAATTGTGTGTATCGATTGAATTATTAGATTTAATTGTTTCAATATTATTGTATTCATTACACAAAACAATGTCAAGTCATTTATTAAACAGTTGCATGTTAAAATTAATGTTTATAAATAAATTTCCCTGAAAAAATTAAAAAAATTTCTTTTAAACGCTCCAATGCAACGTTTTCCTTTGACGTTGTAGATGGCAAAATGATACATTTATAATTCTTGGAAAAATATAAGTAATTTACCGAATAATTCAAATACTGATATGTGACTGATATCACTTTTGAATTCGCTATAACAAAATTAGCGTTACTGGCAACGATTAAATCGCCCTGGTGGACGTTTGCGGAACTAACGTTTATGACAGATTGACAGATACTTTCCGACAACTATGTGATAAAATGTAACAGTGTCCAGGCAACATTTATAACATTAAAAAAATTAAAAAGTTAAGCTAACAGGATTTACTGTGCACTTGCAAACAAAAAATGTGAAAACATTTATAATATTTAAATTAAAAAATAATTCAAAATACATCGATATATAACATAAAAGCTACCAAACTATACTCTGTCTATACCAAATTGACGATTATACACAAATAAAAATGCAAAGATATGTAAGAGCGGTGACAACAATTCAAATTGCTTGCTCAAATTTAGGGTGCGTATGGCGTGTATCTTATCTTATTCGTAAATTGCCTCTACTGGCGACGCAGGATTCTCACTCGCGCCTTTGGCGGTAAAATTAGAACTAGTATCAGGTAAAAATATACGTATATTAGGGATGATCGATATTCATCGATAGTAGAAAAACATCGATGTTTAGAGGGAAAACATCGATGTAATGTCCTCGATAACATCGACACATCGATGTTACGAGAATAACATCGAAACATCGATATTACTCTAAGCTATCCAGTATTTAAAAAATCCTGTAGCTGATTTAAAACAAGATCCATTACTTTTATGGCAAGTTCTAGGATCCACTTATCCAAACTTGAAAAAAATTCCCATTAAATATTTGTGTTGCACAGCAACTTCAACAGCTTCAGAGAGACTTTTTTCAAAAAAGGAACAGATTAAACTTCTAACAAAGTGACTTTTTTGCAAAGTGTACCAAATAAATACTGGCAATGTTAATTTTTAATAAATAAAATAGTAGATTATAATGGTTGTTTATTTTGTTACATAAACATCGATGTTTTTCTTTCGATATATATCGTATATCGATACTCTTGAATCGATGTTAACATCGATGTTTTTCTAATATCGATCATCCCTAACGTATACCTTTAATTGGGGACATAATTTGTATAATACATATTTCTATCAACAATTAAACGTATACAAAAAATTTTACTTGATACAGCTTCTAATTTAAAAAACTAGAGGTGCTCGCGTTATCTTTGCGTCGCCAGTTAAAGTGGTTCCTATCCTAGTTTGTTATCTTTTAACTTGCTATTAAACATAAAATAGCTGAATTCCATTCTGGAAATTCGCTAAAAGAGAAGAAAATAAGCTAAAAATGACTTCAAGTCCCTTTTGAAGTAGTTAAGATTCGGATATCTTTATTCAACTAAAGTAACAAATCAATATGGTGGACAATTATGACATTTAAAATATGTTTTTGACATTTTTTTTTTAATTTGTGACAATTAAAACACAAATTGAATAAATTTTTCGATTTTTGTACAATAAGTGAAAGCATAAAATAACAAATAACTCAATACGGTACTTGACTGTATTCAAAATTTGTTTTAAATGTGAAATAATTTTATGTATTATCCTTAAATATATTCAATTTTAGCAGTGACCAATAAAAATATTCTTTAGTTATTTAAAAATTCTATTCTGAAAATTACAAATTTTTAGCCTTCATTTAAATGACTAAAAACGCGGTGGTATTTGAAAATGACGTCATTTTTTTTATCAAATATTATTACCGTAGTTACAATTTGCATTTTCACATTGACATTTTCACAATTCTAATTGACCAAGTGAAGTTGTTTTTCTTTTTAATTTATTTTGAGTTTTTTGGTTTGTAATTAATTTTGCACTCAAATTATATTGATGGAAGAAATACACCGTCACTTAATATGTAAAATATCTTTATCAACATGTTGTAAATATTATGTTAAAAATGCTTTTATTTTTGCTACAATTTTAAAGTTACGTAAAACTGTTTTCTTAAAGTGCATTTAATACTTGTAGGGCTTTATGAAAATCTTACGGTGATGATGCTATTGGTTACATCCAAGTGAAACCAGAGGGGATCATCTGTACTGTTAAGTGTAAAATATTTGCTTGAAGATAAAATAAAAATCCGGAACATATTCTGGTACATTAGCTGTAAATGAAGAAGATAAAAAAGTAAAAAGTTGTAAATACCACTAAAAGTGAGCATAATGAATGCTGAATATTGTATAAAAATTTGACATGACACCGTGTACCGTGTTAACATGTATGAAAGCGACATCTGTTTGAGTCAAATTGTGACGTCATTGCATACGTCACTACGACGAGTCGTTTTTCGCGCCAATTTGTTCATTTAAAATTGAACGGTGGTTTTTTCAAGATTTTAAAAAATTTGACAAAAATTAACTAATTTGTACGTAAGAACAAAGCATTTAGAATCATTTTTCAATTGCAGTCAAGTACCCTATTTGCATGAAAATGGTACTCTCTGTTAGGTTAGTAGCAACTTTTAAGAGCAACTCATTGAGGTAAGAATACTATTAGTTGTACCCACACTAACTCAGTCTGAATAAGGCTTAATGTCAATTTTGGATAGACAGAGTACAGTCTTTTTACACATTAAAATTAAATTTTTTAAAGCAACATAAATTACAAAATATTATACGATTACAAAACAATAATTATTCACATAAGCCAATAACAATTCACATTATTCAGTACGGTTCAAAATATTAAGGTACCTTCGCTTACCTTTACATACCACTTAGTAGTCGATTTTTTAACTTTTGGAACGCCTTTACAAGCGCACAGCATACCCTCATTGAATTTGTCACACACATATCAATCAACTCAGCCTATAAAATTATTCTCAATTGAAAAAATTGTAATAAAAATATTTGGAAAAAAATAACTTTTAGTATGATCCAAATAAAAAGGGTGGTTGATTAGTAAAATAAAAGCTAAAAATATAACAATAACAATGAAAGATCACGAAAAAAAGCTTCTATCGGAATAAATCCTGTAAAGCTGGGCCTTTTGTGAAAATAATAGCTTTTTAGTTTTCATAAAATTTATTATATTTAATCCTCTGGAGACAGAATAGTAACGTATTTGAAATAAATATGAAAAAATTCATAAATGTTTGGCCTAAAAGTGATTCAGTTCTCCGAGATACTCACACTTCTTTAATGACTTCATATTGCTTAAAATTAAAAGAAATTGTATTGTGTTTTGACCGAAAACCCATAAAAAGTATAGCTACATTTTCAACAAATCTAAGACTCTAAATAAAGAGTCTAGAATAAAATTATAAAATTTTGTTTTTATCTGCGTCTAGAAAAGAAAGAAGAGTCAGGAGCCACCGAATCACTTTCATATATCCGGCGGTTCATTCTGCCTACCAAATTTTGGCAAAAATGTAGAGAAAGGATTTCGTAAACCTACAATTTATTTCTAATTGTATTATTCTAGCATTTTATTTACGATTTTTACAACATTAAAAATTTTTAGTAAACATAATGACGTCATGAAGTTAAAAAAAATCCTCAAATCAAATTTTATGACAGTAAAATTAGGATGATTAATTAAATTAACGTAATTTTGATGTAAATTTTCCATTTTTTCAATCAAAATAATAAAATTCCTTTTTCCTATTTCATAACTACGTCTATTTCTTTTGTCTATCCACACGAAATTTTTAAACTGGTACAAGGTAAACAATCTTGTTAAAGTTAACATGTGAAAAACATATAACGTCGCAAAAACTATAGATATCGATGACGTACCACAGATATAACGTACGTTAAATGTACTCTAATATGATGCCCTCTTTGTATAGAAATCATAATTCATAACAAACATTAACTTACTCCCGTAATTCCCGTTTCCCTCCAAAATTTATAATAAAAAACACTTCACAAAATTCACACATTCATTAAAATTTCATTAGTTACATTGTTAATAAACGTTGTTTTAACAATCCACAACCAAACACATATAATTTACAAATCGGTGAATCAATTTTCAATTGAAAAATTTTTCACATGAGCAATTCCATGTATAAACCGATCACCCAAAAATGGCATGTTCTCCAAATTTAATTTCCCTGTGTATATAATAAGTTTAAGTGGTGTTGAGCTATGTACTCAAATATTATTGAATTATCTTCTACTTTGTCGGAGTTATAATTATTCAAATTTGCGTTCAAGGTCACAAAATGGGGATTCCCCAAAATATTTTATTAATTTTTTCAGAGTTTAAGAATAATTAAAAAATGATTACATGTGGCATTGAATGTACTTTACATACACTTTCAATCAGACCGATTTCCATTCCAATACATGCACATATATTGAAGTAATTACAAGTTTTATTTTTTTCTTTAAACGCTTATACTGAAAATACCTTATCTTCGATTTTTGATTTTCTTTTTTTAAATTAAAGTACTCAGTCCCCTCTATAACGTGGTACTCTATTTTCTTTGTTTTTTTGAGTTTTACGGATTTTACGGGGCTTAGTTTGGAAAATACGTGAATTTTTTAACTAATTGGTACAATAAAGTATTAATTGTAACATTACCCCACCTTTGATTTTCGATTTTCTTTCTTTAAATTAAAGTACTCAGTCCTCTCTTTAACGTGGTACTCGATTTTCTTTGTATTTTTGGGTTTTACGGATTTTACGGGGCTCAGTTTTAAAAAAAATATGTGAATTTTTTAACTAATTATTAAAATAAAGTAATAATTATAATGTTACTTCATCTTTGATTTTCGATTTTCGTTCTTCAAATTAGAGTACTCGGTCCTCTCCTTAACGTGGTACTCGATTTCCTTTGTTTTTTTGGGTTTTACGGAGTTTACAGGGCTCAGTTTTAAAAAATACCAGAATTTTTTAATTAATTGATAAAATAAAGTATTAATTTGAATATTACGCCACCTTTGATTTTCGATTTTCTTTTTTCAAATTAAAGTAATCAGTCCCCTCTTTAACGTGATAATCTATTTTCTTTGTTTTTTTGAGTTTCGCGGATTTTACGGATCTCAGTTTTAAAAAAATACGTGAATTTTTTAACTAATTGTTAAAATAAAGTAATAATTATAACATTACCCCACCTTTGATTTTCGATTTTATTTCTTCAAATTAAAGTACTCACTCCCCTCTTTAACGTGGTACTCGATTTTATTTGTTTTTTTTTTGAGTTTTACGGATTTTACGGGGTTCAGTTTAAAAAGAATACGTGAATCTTTTAACCAATTTTTAAAATAAAATATTAATTTTAATATTGTTTCATCTTTGATTTTCCTTATTTATCTTTTAAATTGAAGTTTAGAGTCCCCTTTATAACATGTTACTCGATTTTCTTAGTTTTTCTGAGTTTATCAAAGTTAAGGTCATATTGAAATTAATACCTTATTTTATCAATTAGTAAAAAAATGAACGTGTTTCTTTAAAATTTAGTATCGTAAAATTCGTAAAACTCAAAAAAACTAAGAAAATTGAGTAATACGTTTTAAAGGAGACTCTAAACTCTAATTTAAAATATAAATAAAGAAAATCAAAGATGAAAAAATATTAAAATTAATACTTTATTTTAAAAATTAGTTAAAAGATTCACGTATTTTTTTTAAACTGAACCCCGTAAAATCCATAAAACTCAAAAAAACACAGAAACCCGAATACCACGTTAGAGAGGAGACTGAGTACTTTAATTTGAAAAAAGAAAATCCAAAATCAAAGGTGGGGTAATGTTATAATTATTACTTTATTTTAACAATTAGTTAAAATATTCACGTATTTTTTTAAAACTGAGCCCTGTAAAATCCGTAAAATTCAAAAGATAAAAAAAAATGGTGTATGTCGTTATAGAGGGGACTGATTAATTTGAAAAAAGAAAATCGAAAATTAAAGGTGGGGTAATATTATAATTATTACTTTATTTTAATAATTAGTTAAAAAATTCACGTATTTTTTTGAAACTGAGCCCCGTAAAATCCGTAAAACCCCAAAAAACAAAGAAAATCGAGTACCACGTTAAAGAGAAGACTGAGTACTTTAATTTGAAGAAAGAAAATCGAAAATCAAAGATGGGGTAATATTATAATTATTACTTTATTTTAATAATTAGTTAAAAAATTCATGTATTTTTTTAAAACTGAGCCCCGTAAAATCCGTAGAACCCAAAAATACAAAGAAAATCGAGTACCACGTTAAAGAAAGGACTGAGTACTTTAATTTGAAGAAAGAAAATCGAAAATCAAAGGTGGGGTAATGTTACAATTAATACTTTATTGTATCAATTAGTTAAAAAATTCACGTATTTTCCAAACTTAGCCCCGTAAAATCCGTAAAACTCAAAAAAACAAAGAAAATCGAGTACCACGTTATAGAGAGGACTAAGTACTTTAATTTAGAAAAAGAAAATCAAAAATCGAAGATAAGGTATTTTCAGTATAAGCGATTAAAGAAAAAAATAAAACTTGCAATTACTTCAATATATGTGCATGTATTGGAGTGGAAATCGGTCTGATTGAAAGTGTATGTAAAGTACATTCAATGCCACATGTAATCATTTTTTAATTATTCTTAGACTCTGAAAAAATTAATAAAATATTTTGGGGAATCCCCATTTTGTGACCTTGAACGCAACTTTGAATAATTATAACTCCGACAAAGTAGAAGATAATTCAATAATATTCGAGTACATAGCTCAACACCACTTAAACTTATTATATACACAGGGAAATTAAATTTGGAGAACATGCCATTTTTGGGTGATCGGTTTATAGATGGAATTGCTCACATATTTTTCCCGAGTATGAATAATCCATTTAATTACATATATGATGTATTAACATTATTATATGCTATATAAACAAATCGGCCTTGATTTTGATCTTTCATTTTAAACTTGTCTAACCATTTTTATTCGCTGTGAAAAACTTTCATAGCAAAGTAATTGTTAAATAAATAATAAATCTTAATTGCAACATTTCTAAAATTCTCATATTTATTATTATTATTTGGTTGAAATTATTTCCCAAATCAAAATACATTAAAAATATTTTTTTAGAGAGAACGTCATCAGAGTCTACCCACTTAGTTTAAACTTTTCCAGTTCTCAGGTGAATCTCCAAGGTTGTTGAATAAATTAAAGTTTGTATAGAATTCATATTAATATCAAATCGATACGTAATTATATTTTGATTATGTGGGTGGAGTGACGTCATTTTAAACTTGAATGGTCGTTGGCCGTGTTCGACACGTGGTAGAAACAGTATGCGTGCGCATTTGTAGTACTAAGCCACGCACAGATGGGCCGATGGGAGAAATGGTGAGCCCAAGGGACTTATAAACAAAATTTTTCAAAAACTTTCCCCTCTAAGAACAATTTCGAAAACGGTTTTGAACTTGGTTTATTTACGGTTTCTTAGGTTGCGAAAAATTTTTGTGAACTTGATGACGTCATCAAATTAAAAAATTTCTTATTTCAGAAATCAAGCTCAATAGAAATCTCAAATCAATGGAAGTGATTCAAACCACCATATTTTTTTGGATTTGAGTAATTTGGGTAATTTGGGTGTGAATTTTTCATTTCTGGTATCAACAAGACCAGTGATAGTCATCTTACATGCCCAATTTTGCGAAAAATCGAAACAACGACTTTGTAAACCTAAAGTTCCCTTCCAATTTCATCACTTTATGATTTTATTTACAATTTTCCGGATATTCAAAAATTTTCCAAATTCAAAAAAATTCCTTTTTCTCAAATCAAACTTTAAGGAGATGATTTGAATTAGGGTGTTTGATTCAATTAGGGTAATTTTGATGTAAATTTTTAATTTTTACTATCAAAATGGCTAAATTTCTTTAAGAAGTATGACTGGTTCAAACGGAATCTTTTTCCTAGAGTGATCCTGAATGCCTATTTTTAGTAAAAATTGAAAGACTGGCTTCCGAAAACTTAAAATTCGGTTCCAATTTCATCATTTTAGTTATGGTTTCTAAGGCATCGAAGAATTTTAGTAAGCCTGATGACCTCAAACTAAAATTTTTTTTTAAATCAAGTTTTATGAAACTATAGAAGCTTTTAAGCTAAAATTTTACAACTTTGGAGCAATTAAATCCAAAATATACTATGTTTGTAACTGAAATAGTTTCCGACAATATGTATAAATGGTTAAACTTCTTGAGGGGTCCAAGAAAAAATAGTCAAGTGCGTGCTCGACACGCATTACGTCAGGATTTCGTAGTTCAGCAGCTAGAATTTTCCTACAATTCTCAGCATAAAATATTTCTTGCTTTTATTTAATATTAAAATTAGTCTTTAATTTGTTAATAATACAATTATCGAAACCTTTTACTTTCTATATGAGTTTAAAAAATGTCAATACCGTGTGAGTTTTTTGAGAGTTGCCATTTTTATTACAGCCAAATTTGTATGATAGAAATGGTACTGGAAAAGGTTCTTTTCTTGGATGTAATAGAAATATAACCAACCAGAACACCATCGGTTGAAGTAGCTTCAAGTACATAATATGCATATTTTTACCACCTAATTGATAAATTAAAGAAAAATTCAAAAATTAAACTTGGGTAAAAATTTTTTTTCTTCATTTATGTTGTTAATTAATGCATTAGATCAGTTTTATCGAAAAATTAATATATAGTCTCATTTAAAAATTTATAAGTTTGTATCATAGCTCGAAAACCATAAGAGCTATAAAGCTCCTGACTATAGCAATCAGTTGCCTCCGTCGATACCTACAACTCTTATTTGAACAATTTTTCGATTAAATCAACGGTTTGGCTGTAATCAAAATGGCAACTCTCAAAAAACTCACACGGTAATAGCTTTTAAGAAACTATCTCTTAAATTGTCTCTTAAATTGCGTCTCTTTGCGACACTGTCTCTTAAATTGCGTAAAATCGCTACTGACTCGATCAAAGTGGTCAAGTGCAGATAGACCACCTAATACGATAACAGAACTGACGAATTCATAAGGTTTTCGTCGTTGTTAGAGCGACGAAATCTTAAAAATAAATATATAACTGTATTACGTAATTTTTAACACCAACTACAGAAGATAAAATCCAAAAATGAAAAACGACCACCTACAAAAAATGACCGTTTAAAACAAAAATGAATAATATGAACCAAAAATTAAAAGTTCACTAGTCGAATGACGTCATCCAAGTGAAAATCCGTTTTTAAATACAAAATATATGTACATGTAAGCACTCGGCACAGATGGTGTATTGAACTATTGGAACGGCTGCTAATCACTTTTTTTTATGTTATTTTATTACATTTGAGTCACGCGATTGACCAACAAAGAAAATCGATTATTTATTAAGTAAAGCATTTTAACTATTTACAGTAAAATACACTCCTTGATAATGAACTTTGTCAGTTACTGGTGGAAAAATTGACCTTTCATAGCAAGCAGTTATGTAAATGAACTAGAAAACAAAGTATCGGTACGTATAAAGGAATTAAAGGGTGCCCTGGTGATTTAAATAAATAATACCCCTGTCGCAGCATCCTGCATAACAGCGAATTTCCGTTTATAGAAATTCGTTTATCTCGGAAACTAGTTGACATAGAAAAAAAATTTTTATGTAATTTTTTCTTCTCTTTTAAATGGTGTAAAAAAAAATTTGTAAAAATTTTTGAATAAGTAAAAGAAATTTTACTTATTAGAAATTTTGGCAAAAACTAATTTTTTGCAAGAACAAAAAGCATGTTCCTGGCATCCGACGTGTCTGACTGACGAACTCATCCAAGGGTTTGGGACTTCCAATGTTCTTACCAAGTTTCGTAAAAATTGGATACTTCGTTCGAGAATAGTCGCGCGGACACACACATATATATATATATATATATATATATATATATATATATATATATATATATATATATATATATATATATATAAATTTTAGTGAATATTATTTCCTCAAAACCTCAACACAAATTTCTGCCATAGTCCCGGGCTCAGGTCGCGTCATGACAGTGGCTGTAATAGCTGAATTCCATTCTGGAAATTAGCTAATACGAAAAAGGAATTGTTTAAAAAACAAGTACAGTTGAACCTTTTTTTATGCCATTGAACCGATGCCATTTAAAATGTCCATTAAAGTACATAATGTGAATCAAAATCAAGAGAAAGTAAGAAACTTAAACATTAACTATAATAACTTTCTTTAATAAAAATACTTTTTCATGGTTTTTAAGCATTTAATCAGTACATTGCATAATAATACAAGTCGTTGCATCATTAAGTTTTTTTACACGTGTATTTTTCAAAATTTTCATAATATTATAAAAGGGCCATTCTCCTGTTACGCACGGGACATTTGGAAACTTTTGAAGCATATAAAAAAAAGTAAAATAAGATATACATTAATTTTTTTTTGCTGTCGAATCAACAGTAGAACTGATTCTTAAATTTTATGTTGAAAACTAAATAATAATTGCAGTTTAAGTACTTAAAAAATCACTTAATTTGCTTGTTATGCACGGGACTCAGAAAAAAAATAAATATACACCTTGACTTCAATATGTCATAAACTCTGTGAAGTTAGAACTTATATATTGCCATTATATTTTTTTCTCAACAGCTAAATAGTAACTGTAACCAATTATGCTAAATATTTCCCTAATACCTTACTCAATAAAATTTAAAATTTAATTAATTAGCGTTACGCACGGGACATGGCTAATGTTATGCACGGGACATGTCTGAATTTTGCTCCATCTTAGTTGGAGGAATTCAAAAATAATGATGATTATTATGCTTCTAATTAAGTAGCAATTACTATAAATTACATTATACAATTCAGGTAACATTGCTGGCGTTCCAGACGAAAATTTTGTTAGCCTTCCGTTAGCTAACGGAGCTTTCACCGTTACAAACCAGAGGGCACGCATTCAAAAAATTAAACAACAATTTCTAACATGGTGACTGATTATTTTTATTCCATAATTTTTAAATGTGGCTTTACTTCAGAAATTAAGTATTTATACCGTGAAAAACCGTGAAAAAATATTTAACGTGCATCAATTTTTGGATTAGAGCCTTCTGGTTTGTAACGGTGAAAGCTCCGAAATATCCAAACTGCACTATTAGCTTTTCAACATTTTGCAAGTTACGACCAGAAAATGTTTTTCTTATGCATCAAACACCAGAAGATCAATGCAAATGCATGATATGTGAAAATTTTTTTCTCCTACTAAAAGCACTAAAAATTTCATATGATTCAAAATTATTTTGGAAAGAAACTCTTTGTAATGATTCTCTTAACTCTCTGTGTTGGCAAGGAATTTGTAAAGTTTGCTGCAAAGGACAGAAATTAAAATGTACTGAGGATGTATCTAATATTGTTTGCTGGAAAAGGTGGGAAAAAAATCAAGACATGAAAATAACATGCAATGTAAAACAGACGTACATCGGAGAAGTTTTGGATTATATGAGTGAGAACTTTTCAATAGTAAGTTCACACATAAACACCAAAAGGATACAATTTCAAGAATTTCAAAAGGATAAAAATTCTCCTCAATCAAGAGTCTTACAGCTAGATTTTGCCATGAACTACAGTTGTTCATACCAGGATGAAGTACAGAGTGCACTCTGGTCACGAAATAGCATAACCCTCTTTACAGCTGCAGTATTTGCACATGGGAAATGCGATACTTATTTAATATGTTCCGATACTTCTGAAAAAGAGAAAAATACTGTAAAAGCTTTCATTGAAAGAATTTATGAAGTAATTCGGCCAAATGCAACAGAGAACAAACATTTTGAAGAAATAATATGGACGGATGGCCCTTCATCTGAGTTTAAAAACAGATATATGACCTTTCTGCTGCAAGAGCTTAGCACTAAATTCAAAAAAACTTTTCACTGGAAATATTTTGCATCTGCCCACGGAAAAGGTGTGGTGGATGGGATTGGTGGCAAGGCAAAATGTTTGGTACGAAATGCTGTACTGTCAAAAAAATCAACTGCTCCAGTTGTGCAGTCAGCAAAAGATTTTGCAAATGTTGTTAAGAAGGCAATGCCATCTACAACAGTTATCTTATTTTTGGATAAAGACATAAATAGGAGTAACGATGTATGGTGTGATGCGAAAGCAATATCGGGAATTTCAAAAATGCACGGCATTAAATGTTCACCTTCTTGTGGTCTAAAATTTTTTATAAATGCTCTAACACCCATAAAAGAAAATTTTAATACCATTCCAAGTAATACAGCTGTAAATGTTTCTGTAGGAAATTGGGTTGTAGTGAAATATGATGAATGTTTGTATGCTGGAGAAGTTACACAAATTATAGGTAACGATATTGAAGTTTCTGCCATGGAAAAGTCTGGAAAGTTTTGGAGATGGCCTAAAAGAGAAGATAAAGTATTTTACAATATCACGGAAGTCATTAAAATAATTCAGCCGCCTACTGTTATCAATGGTCGAGGAGTTTTTGACTTTCCAGATTTTTAGAACAATTTATGTTATGCACGGGACAGGAAAAGACTCCTTAATATTAAGCTTAATTTTCAACTTACAGAAAATTTTTTTGTAGTATAAATTAATACTAAGATAATTAAAGTAAATATGTAATATTTTCAATTTTGGTGAAAAAATAAATCTATAAACTAAAAAAGATCGTGTTTTTCCGTTATGCACGGGACATACAATTTTTGTTTAAATAAATCGTCCTTTTAAAAAAAAAATATTATGATATTTTAATTTTTGTTTTTATTGTTAAATAAGACCATTATGTAGATATATTTAAAAAAAAAAAAAGAATTGAAATAGAACAGTATTTTTCTAAATAAATAAAAATTTCTTGATACATTGGTTGTAATGAAAAAATGCAAAAATTACAATGCTAATTTTCAAGCACTGATATCACATTGAAAAATTTATTTTAAACAAATAATTTATCTCATTTCCTAAGGTTTAACTCATATACTTTAATAAATCATAAGCAAAAAACATGTCGAAGTAAAAAAAAATTTGGGGTTCAGAGGGTTTACAGCGGAGAATGGCCCAAAAATGAAATAAAATATTTCTACGTGTAAATTAAGGCTTTATATTGTTTAGAAAAACAACTTCTAAGGAGTTTTGAGTTATGTATTTTCTATGAAACTTTTTTAATGCGGTCCCGATCCCAAGCATAAAAAAGTTTTTTTTTTACAATCTGGAGCGAACTATACTTTTTATAGCTATTTATGAAATTTTTTAATATTATTTTTTGTAGGATTTAAAAAAAAAACGATCATTAAAATGCAAAATGTGAATCAAAATCAAAAGAAAGTAAGAAACGTAAACATTAACTATAATAACTTTCTTTGATAAAAATACTCTTTCATGATTTTTAAACATTTAATCAGCACGTTGCATAAGAATATGTTATTACATCATTAAGTTTTTTTACAGATGTATTTTTCACAATTCTCATATTATAAAAATGAAATAAAATATTCCTACCTACGTGTAAATTAATGCCTTATCTTACTAGTTGTTGACCAAATAGTTGGTCAAATATTTGGGAACTTAGGTTTAAAACATTATAAAAAAAATTATTATTTTGGTTGACATGTTCCCAAATTGTTTCTGAATAAAATACAAATTTGGAAGGAAATCAATTTTGTTTTCGAGTCTATCAAAGTAACGAAAGCAATGTAATAACTTTTCAAAAGTAAAAATTTTGTTCCCTCCAAAATCAAAATTTCCACTCGCCGTGTTTCAAGTTTTAAAGCTTCCTGTACAATTTTGATTCCAAGTCAGTGTGCCTATTTGTCTGTGCATCTGAAGAATGTTACGAGTACGAGGAAGCTATGTGCTATAACCTTTGGTTGTGTATTTTTACTTTTCATCAATATTTAAAAAAATATGTATAAATTCGACTTAACTATTGACAATTTTGTGTCGAGCACGACTCTAACGATTGTACTGAAAATTTGTCTAGTTTTCAAACTATTCAATGGAAAAATTTACGAATTTTTTTAGCCAATAACGCTTACATATTAAAACGCCAAAGATTATTTAAATTTGTAAAATATAATAAAATTAAAAAAATTCAAAGTAGTTTAAGTGAAAAAATTCATGTTAACGTATTTCCTGATTAAATTCCTCCATAAAAGTATATGTAACCGTTTTCACCGTAACACTTTTAACATAAAATACTTACTGCACACAAAAATTCTCACAAATCGAATTAAAATTTAAAAAAAAAAAGGGAATTTTGTAGAGGCCCGGTTCATGCGATATTTTTTTTTTTAACCGATAAAAACGAAGCAATAGTGGTGGAAATTTTAAATTATGAAAAGTTAAAGCGCGGAAGCATATTTTTGTTTTGGAAAACTCAAATTTATTAATATTTTTCACAATTTTTTATAATGACAACTATACGATATAGCACATATTTTAAAGCTAGTTAGTGTATAATTTATTTATAGGAAACGGTAAAAATAATAAAACACTACGAAAGACACTTACATATAACTAGTAAAATAAATAAAAAAAAATTTAATTTAAAAAAAAAAAAAAAAAACAAAACAAAACAAAACGGAAAAATTTTATTTTAATTATGACATATATGTAGAACATTGATTCCATAGAGAACATCCAGAACATAGGTACTCACAGAACACTAGAAGCAAACTAAAATTATTAAAATCCAAAAAGTGTAGATTACTTGGAGTGATTTGTTGGTCTGTCACAGCTTAAGGTGATAAGTCGTGCATCAGCTCCACCAGAGCAAACAAGCATTGTTAGGTCGTGGTTACTAACAAAGATAAATACATATAATTTTATGATGTGTAATAAAATTTGATTTTGTGTTAATAAATAACGGCAAGGGTGTAAGGTAAGGGTGTTTGTAGTTCAACATAGTAATACATATACATTTATACCTGCAATATATTTCGTATACAAAATTAAGTACCGTTTTTTCAAAACTGCATAAGTTTAATATAATTTATTTTTAATACAGCCGAAAAATTTTTATACAAAATTTATAAATAAAAAACAGCATAAAATTATACGGTTTACACTGTATCAACAGATCGGTTTGATTTATGTAAATTTGGGGCGTCAGTGGGTGGCGTCGGTGGGCGGCGCGCGCCACCCACCGACGCCACCCACTGACGCCCCAAATTTACATAAATCAAACCGATCTGTTGATACAGTGTAAACCGTATAATTTTATGCTGTTTTTTATTTATAAATTTTGTATAAAAGATAAAGGAAAATTATAATTACTATAAAAGGTCATCTCAGTGCCGCGCCTGGGACCCTAATTTGTAGGATGCCATGCGTCATGCTAGTAACGGCGCTTCGCGCCGTAATTTGTACGACGCTACGCGTCGTTCTCATGACGGCGCTCCGCGTCGTAATTTGTACGACGCGTAGCGTCCGGGCCACAACGGCGCTTCGCACCGTAATTTGTATGACGCCCGCATCATTCTCATAACGGCGCTCCGCGCCGTAATTTGTACGACAACGTATCTGACACACTCAGACACACTGCTATCCACAATTTTTTACACATACGCTTAGGGCTTGCATGTATATATATATCACAACTGGAGTATATTCTCTCCGAATAAGAAACATACATAATATGTCGTTCTTTTCAGACGTATTAAAATAAAAAGGTTAAAATTATTTAAAAAATTTTTTTTTGTAAACTTTTATTATAATTTTCTTTTTTTTTTTAAGATTTAGTAGTTTTACGGTTTTCTCTTATTAAATAATAATAAATAATGCAAGTAATTGTGTTAAATTAATTGTTATATCAAAAATGTGAGTAACATTTAAAATGTAATATTTAATAATAAAACGCAATTATTTTTAATAAAAATATGTGACCGCGCTTTAACTCTTTAAGTACAATAATTCTCAGCCACATTTGTTTTTTTTTTCCGGCAAACATCGAAATTACAGCATGAACCGGTCCTCTACAATTTACCCAAAAAAAAAAAAAAAAAAAAAAAAAAAAAACAACAAAACTAAAAATTTTAAATATTTAAAATTTTTAAAAAACAAAATAGAAAGTAGAAAACACTGACCAAGCAATCGCCTGCATCAGAAGAGTTCATATTTTCCTCGGCATATCGATAATCTTATATTTTCATAACGTTTTATCACATTCAACAACCCCAACAACCAGCACTTTTGATAAACACCACTAATTAAATAAAAATACATTACTCAATTAAATAATTGACTACAAAAAAAATCATTATAGATCGAATTAATGATGATTTATTGTTACACGGGGCACTCAAGAACCTCAAGAATACTCCATACTATAATAAAACATATGTATATAACATTTCGTTACACGGATATGCGTTTTATCAAATATATCAATTATAATTAAAACACACGAACGAATTATTATAAATAAATTGACAGACTTGACGGAAAAAATGTTATTATAAACATGCTTTCTCTCATTTCTCTGTTCTGTCTGTCAACACTGAACACAATCACAATAAAATGTCATTAATGACAGCACACATAGCACACACACAAAATGCCGGATGCACGCAAGCGCCAAATTTATATGTCAAAAATTATTTTTTGTCGTATTTTTTGCTCAAAATTAAATAAAAATTATTTAAAAATATTTGAGTTATTGATGTTACTTATTTATATTTGTACGTGTTAATAAATAAACAATAAGAATCATAATAAATAAAATTAAAAACAATTTTTCCGACTAGATCGCATGCGTAAGTAAGCAATCATACCGTAGCGATATCAATCGGGACAGCCGGGTGAATAGAGACGAAACGAAAAATATTATTCATGAACTTAATTTTAAAATACTAAACGTAAATGCAAACATATATCTTACTTAAATTGTAGTAAAATCATTATTCTTTCGGGTAACAGTAGTGACTAAGCTTAAAGTTGGATAAAAAATATTAATAAACCAGTTTAGATTGACGTCTTCAAACAGTGCTATTTTTTGTTTCTTAAAACTATTTAAAAACTATTTATTTTGGTAACTACTGTTATGAATAAATTTTTGTTTAATTGAAATTTTAGTTATGGTCCATTTCAGTTAAATTTAACCATACTTCGTCACTTTGAATTTAAATAATTTCCGTTTTCTTGGCTTTATCTCTTTCATTATTACATTTACGTACATTTTAAATCTGCAGTTTGTTTTTAGAAAAGAATAGAAGATTTATTTGTTTCGAATATAAGAATTATTTAATTTTTTAACGAAAACTCATGATCAATTGTATTTGAAATGAGGTATATTTTAAAACATATCTGACAAAAGAAGACTGCAAACTTTTAGTTGTTTTTATTTTTCTAAGAAGAAATAATGAGGACTTGACATTTGGGCTAAGTTGGAGGTTAATAGGGACGGAAAAAGTGTGAATAGGGACAGTATATAGGTTAATAGTGACGTTAATATCAAGTATAAAGGGGCGAATGTGGGGTGATTAGGGACGAATGACGGATGTATTGGAACATAGAACAGAGTACTTTCAAGGTTATCAAGTCATTCGATATTTTTATAAACACTTTCAGCATAACATTTCTATACTTTATAAACTTTAGATTCTACGTTTATTTTTACAGAAAATCGTGAAGTATTATTTCCTTTTTGAATGTATAAATACAAAAAATTCGAAATTATTTTTATTAGAATTTCAATTTTGGTCGACCTACGGGTTATCCCCATTCACCTTTGTATCGTCTCTTTTGACCCCAATTTTTCATAGAGAAGAAATTGTATAATTTTTGTTATTTTTTTAAAAACCACCGATATTTTTAAAATTTTTTGGATACTGTGATAAAGTGACCATCCTCGCATAAATTTTTAATATATTAAAGATTAGGTACTCATAAAATAAATACAAAAAAAAATACGATGTGGAGTCTGAATTCGTACCTATTTATTCCTCTCTACGGTAGATTATTAAACTACAATCATAGAGAAAAACTGTTGCGATCATTCTGTATTTGTAGCTCAATTCGTGTAATTCGTGTTTTGCTTGGATTATTAATTGTCATCGTAAAAAATGTCGTCTGTTTTAATTCCCGATATTCCGGCTCCTGGCTTTTCTTTTGATAATTGCAAGAGGTACGAAATTATATTTTATCTGCTCAAATCATTTTTCAAAATTCAACATATAATTTAAAAGTTTATTTTGGGTACATCTTCGTTAAATTGCTTTGTCATGATTCTAACCTCATAAGTTTTTTTGAATTTTAGGAACGCTCTTCTGGTAAATAAAGGTTTTGTAGCCCCAAAGGCTGTTAAAACTGGTACCACAATTGTTGGTATAATTTATAAGGATGGTGTCATTTTGGGAGCGGATACGCGAGCCACAGAGGATACAACGGTTTCGGATAAGAATTGCTCGAAGATTCATTACATAGCGAAAAATATGTAGTACGTATTTAATTATTTTTACTTTTAAATGGGTGGGGATACTATAATTCGGACGGCGCCAATATTTGATGACAGTTCCTTGTAGAACTCGGCAAAATAAAACGAAAAACAAGAATAAAATTTTTCGATATGTCGCTTCGTTTTCGAGATATTGAACGTTAAACTTGTGTTTAAATTCGGATATTATATTGTATGTATAGTATGTGTAATATTTTGACAACAAGCGTGTTCCATTTAGACAACACAAATGACACAGTGCACAGGGAGAAAGTAATGTCAACCAAATTTCAGTGATTTTTGTACTTTCTTTTTTCAGAAAGAACTATTTTTTTTAGCTGGAGTTCCGAAAATAGAAATGCTCAGAATCACTTGAAATTTTTATCAGATACTCGACGGTATTAGTTACGACCAGGACCGGACCTAGAGTTATTAGGAGGGGGGGGCCAAATTTTCCTGTCAGCGTCCTCCGCGACAAAAAAAATTTTTGAAATCAGAAATGGGTACTGTTGACCTTTTTTTTTCTTTTGCTCATCATTTCCTTCTGCAGGAACAAATTCACCTGAACCCTATCAGAAATGGCCACTATTGACTTTTTTTTGGTCATCACTTCCTTTCCCACAAAAATTTTTAAAATATTACTGCGCCAAAAAAAATTTTAAGCATTATCACCATTTTGGCGCCCCTTGCAGGGGGACATATGCCCCCGCATGTTACGACTCGTTCGTTTTGACAATATACTTCAACTTTAATATAAAAACTGGTGAGGTTAGTTAAGGTTAGGTTAGTTTAGTTAATATTAGTAAATAAAAACACTTTACAAAATAGCACTTTTATTGAATATAAAACTCTTATGACATGTTTCGGTCAATATAACCATTCTCAAAAGTGATATTTTGTAAAATAAAGTGTTTTTATTTACTAATATCAAATATGGAATACCATAAAGTAACGCTCAAATCTATTAAATTTAGTTTAGTTAGTTTTGACAATATACTTCGACTTTGATATAAAAACTAAGTGGTGAGGTTAGTTAAGGTTAGGTTAGTTTAGTTAGTTTTTACAATATACTTCGACTTTGACACACATGCATACAAAATAAAAAAAAAATCTAAAAAAATTGAATTTTTTCAAATTTAACGATAGTTTCCCAGCATTTCCAGTACTGATATCGAGTTGAAGTATTTTTTTAATTAATCCGGCGTAGCGGCGAATATTTAAAGAAAAAATCATTAAAATCGGATCATTAGTTTTTCTTTTAGAGCCAAAATACCCGACAGTATTAGTTACGACCAATTAATTTTGACAATATACTTCGACTTTGATATAAAAACTAGATGGTGAGGTCAGTTAAGGTTAGGTTAATTTAGTTACTTTTGGCAATATACCTCGACTTTGATATACAAACTAGGTGGTGAGATTATTTAAGTTTAGGTTAGTTTAGTTAGCGAGATAACGAAAAAATTGATTCCTGTTTTTCGTTTTATTTTGCCGACTTCTACAAGGAACTGTCAACAAATTTTGACGCCATACGAATTGTAGTATCCCCGTGATCATAGTCTCCCCCAGGTCATACGAAATATTTTTTTTCCCCCATTTTCAGTTGTTGCGGTGCTGGTACAGCCGCTGACACTGAACAGACCACGGAGATGATCGCATCACAAATGGAACTCCACCGTTTGAACACCGGTCGAATTGTGCCAGTGGTGACGGCCAGTCAAATGTTAAAACAATTTCTATTTCGACACCAAGGATACATTGGTGCAGCGTTGATCCTCGGCGGCGTCGATAACACCGGACCTCATCTGTACAGTATTTTCCCGCACGGATCAACCGATAAACTGCCGTACACCACTATGGGTTCCGGGTCGTTGGCCGCCATGTCTATTTTCGAATCACACTGGCGTGCAGACTTGAGCGAGGAGGAGGGTAAAAAATTGGTACGCGATGCTATTGCCGCGGGTGTGTTTAATGATCTTGGATCCGGATCGAATATCGATCTGTGTGTTATTCGAAAGGGGTCTGTCGATTATTTGCGTACTTACGATGAAGCCAATAAGAAGGGAGTGCGTCAAACTTCGTATGAGTATCCGAAGGGTACTACGGCTGTATTGTCCACTAAAGTGATACCACTTGATGTGGTTGATGAGGTGGTTACAAGAGTTCATCCAGAACAAATGGATACGTCTAGTTAAAAGTTATTTTTAAATTATTTCGATTATTTTTTTTGCTATATAATTTTTTTTTAATTTGGATTATTTGTAAACACAATTGTTTAATAAAATTTTTGGATAAATAAATCTTTTAAATTGATTAATAAATTTATTTTGAAAATAAGTCTCATTTTCGATTAAGTCCTCTCTTTCCTTGGTCACACCGCACTTGGGGATACATGAAGTACTGTCTCAGATCATCATAGCGGACTATTTAATGCAATGTATATAACTATTATTGAAGTCAGAATTACAATTTTATATCGGGAATCGTAAAACGCGTAAAACATGAGTACGCGAACTAGTGGTAAAAAAAATTACTACCGCTAACAAGATTTGTTTATTAGGCTTTGACAATTCACAAAATTTATATTGTTTAGTTTACAAAATACAAACTAGCATATTTTTTTGAATGTCATTCTAACTTTTTCATAATAATTTACAGTTTTCAAATAAAAACGGACAATTCTAAATTGCTACGATTTTTTTTTTTTTTTTTGTAGAGTTTTTTGTGTCAATTTTTGCCATTCTGTTGACGAATGAAGAAACTACTGCCAGTAGGCTAAATATTAAACCACGCCTCCATTTAATTTCCTAAAGGGTCTCCACATTCTCGCCGAGGTTGAACGAATCGAGAATGTAGAGGGTCCATTTCGTTGTGCCTCGCGGTTGGTGTTTTAATGCTATTCATATACCTGAGCCAACCTCGGCGAGAATGTAGAGACTGCTTTATACTGCGAAAAAAAAACTGATGGGTCATACACAATCAATGAAATAAGGAATAAGAAGTATGTCATCTAGTGACGTTGAATGGAACTTTAACGTAACTGCCCATAGGTATATGTATTTAGGTATTTTTGTACATCAAAATTCATGAAAAAATAACGTTCGTGATGACTTTTTTTGTCACTAAAGTGAAAAAAATCACGATTTTTGACGTACAAAAGTACCTACATATTTTTATCCATGAGCAGTTACGTTAAAGTTCCACTCAACGTCACTAGATGGCATACTTCTTATTCCTTATTACATTGATTGTGTAGACACCCTAAAGGCTAAATGTACGACTGCAGTGACAAAAGGTCATCACTGTTTTAATGTTTTGATAGGGACTCGATTACAATAACTGGTTTTTAACTTTTTGATTCACTTTTTGTCACAGCAATCGTGCTTTTTAGGGTTCCGAAGAAACACATGTTCTTCGGAACCTTATGATTTCGTGCCAGTTCGTAGTTTTGGATCAACAGGATAATTCCACAGTAGCGTGGCATTTAAATTTTTATTTAATATATTTTACGATTAATGACAACGCTTATGTACCTAACCCATAGATTTTCTTTAAGACATAATCTAACCTATATTATGCGGAATTACGTTAGGATTTCATATACCTCACTCATGTAAATGAGTTCAGGCTACATTTAGGCACTTTTTTCATACACATTTAGGCATTTTTTTCATACATTTTTTTTATACACATTTAGTTTATGAAGTAATGTAAAGCTACAGAAAAGGAATTTTAAGAATGCCATGAAGCTTCTTTGTGGATGCTCCATGCACGTTCCTGTAAAAGGTCACCATTAGCTGTCAGTTCTCAACTACTACAAGATTCTTGTTTCGATAAAATCAGACTAATAAGTCGCTAATCTCATTCCACAGAATTATTGCGACAGTACTTACCTCACCAAAACATCTGAAAATTTCTTTTACTGGAATTTTTAGTAAAATGGAAAAAAAAATTCATTAAAACAAAAAAAAAAAAAAACAATTTTTAAAAAAATATTTTTTAAATTTATTTAAGCCCACAACCATCTTACAACAAATGAAAAAATTGCATTATAAATTTATAAAACAATATTTTTATAATATAAAATTTATTCCAATTAATAAATAAAAAAAAAAAAAACTAATTAACTAATCAATTTGATTGCACAATTAAATATTTTACAATATCTGAAAATAATTGTTAAGGCACAATTGAATCTACATTAAGTACATGACTGCTCTACAGTTAAACTTAATCACACTTTTTGGACGGATTAATATATAGTAATTCAGTGATTTCACTGTAATTCGTTGTTTTAATATCATTAAAAATTAAAATAATAAAACTTAAAATTTACAATTTGGTATCTAAAGGGTTAAATTTTATTTGTAAATTTTAAGATATATTTTAAAAATACGTAATGCCATTTAAAAATTCAGAATTTTACGTGACAAAATACTGAAATTCAATAAATAAAATAAAATAATACGTAACATTAAATAAATTGTGATGCATTTGAATGCGAGTATACACGAATATAAACGATAATTAACGATCATAACAAATTAACTAAAACGCCATCTGAAAAAATAAATTTAAAACGTATTCGTATTATATTAATAAATTTTTAAAAATATCCAAAAAATTTCAATTTTTTTTTTAGATATGTCGATGAATAATGAAATCCCACGTATCTTTCCAACGTAAATTTAAAATATCATTTGTACTCAAATCGCTCAAACCGTAACTTAAGACAATAAATTTCAAAAATACTTGAACAACACAAAAAGTCCAACCGAACACTAAACAAATATATAAATATTCGAAAATTTGAAATTTTAAACGATATTTTACCAAATAATGCGCATGTTCAATTAACGTGACCAATAGGAACAATTTAAAAACTAAGGCGGGTAAATAGTGATGCAAAAATAAAGTACGTTCAACGAAAAAGTAGGGTAAATAGTGGCAAAGGTAACCACCTAAAAATAATTCACCGTGGAACACAAATTTCTTCCAAACATCCTCCGGGATATCATAAAATTTACGTTGCCTTCGAAGTAGATAGAATATTAACAGTGCACTATAGATAACGATACTTATAGTGGCTGAATACCATAAAACAATATTCCCAAGTAGGTGAATTTGAGCCTACAAAATCAAATAATAGTTACTACACAGGTTTTACTGTAACGTCACAATTACTTACATTACTTTCATTAGAAATCCAATACGCGATACCACGAGTCATTAGAGGCCATTCAAATGGCTCGCTACTATACATATGCGATTGATCCCCGGAATTGGGTGCCGAAAAAAATAGCATTTTTCGTTGTAATTCTTGAAATTTCGCCCAAAAACTTAATTTGGTCGGTTTCATTGGGATCATTTCCGCGGTCACTAATTGCCGTTCACGTTCTTTCTGGTCGTCAGCTGAAAAAAAACAAAATGGAGGTTCAGTGCAAAAACTGGCAGTATTATAAAAGATGAATAAATTCATACTTTTTGTATATCGATGCTCTTCAACGTTCCAAATATTGTGAAGATTATTCGATTTATCGGCGACAACTTCATGCTGATAAAAACCCCATTCGGGCAGTTGTCGTCCGGAAAAGGATAACGCTTGACTAAAACAAATATTAAGTATATTTTACGTTTTCAATGGTTTGTATCAATCAGGGCCTTAGATGGATGAAAAAAATATTTATTTAAAACACAATCGCCATATTTGTCTACAAATATGGCGGTTTTTATAACCTACAATATCAGTGGTAATGGATCTTTCTTAATTTTTATGTGATTTTTGTTGTAGTTTGAAACGATTTATTAAAAATTTAACAATATTTATAACAATAAATATAGAAAAAATTTAAATTCAACATTGATTAACCGCCATACTCTGAGGGAGTGTAGGAACCAAAAAAATGACAGGTGTTGACAAATATGGCGGTTAAATAAGGCTGAATTTAAAATTTTTCTACATTTATTGATGTTATATTTGTTGTTATAAGTATTGTTAAAATATTTATTAATAAATACTTTCGATTTGCAACAAAAATCATATGCAAATTAAAAAATATTCATTATCACCGACACTTTGTAGGTTATAAAAGGTGTTAACAAATATGTCGATTTTGTTTAAAAAAAAAAAAAGTAGTGAACTCCATCTATTGTATGGTACATACATATTCTAATATCAGTGCCGCCATATTTCTCTACAAATTATATCATCTCTCTCTAGTGTCTCCCTAATATACTTAACTGAACTTTTAAATTAACTGCTTCCGAGACTACTCAAGTAGCGGAAACACTGTGATCACTTTTGAAAAATAAAAAATTGTTTCCCTCCAAAATAAAATTTTTTATGGACATTTTACGTTTTAGAGCTTCCTGAACAATTCTGGTTTGATGTCTGTCCGTCCGTCCATTTGTGTGTCGCCAGTTTGCACCAAGTGGCATAACTTCTTAACTATTCGATTATTTTAATGAAATTTTCAGAAATTATGCAGTTTGGTTCCTAGATGGTCCCCTATGAATTTAATCGAAATCGGAGTAACGGTAGCTACGCCGCTACCATGTCATTCCATTAGTATACTAAATTGCACCAAGTGGCATAACTTCTGAACTATTCAATTCTATTTTATAAAACTGTCGAAATTATGCAATCCGGTTTCTAGATGACCCCCTACAAATTTCATTGCATTCGGAATAATAGTATCCACGGCGCTACCATAAAATCCCATTGAATGTCAATATCTTATTTACTGCTAATCCCACTTCGCCCAAATTTTTAAAGTAATTTTGGGGGTTAGTTTCTAAAATATTTTTGCTATTATTTTATAACTTAACCTTTAAGTATTTTGGGTTACAACAATTTTTTATGAACTTTAAGGCGAAAATATAATTTCACGGTATATATATTTGGTAGAATACTGTTTTTAAAGTCTTTTACGAGTACGAGGAAGCTGTGTGCCACACCCCATTGGCAGCGTATTTTTAGTTGTGATATGTCACGAAAATAAAAATACATTTTTAAACTTTATCTTTTGATACAACTAAAGCCCTGATATAATAAAATCCCACCTGTACCTAGAATTGACATGGATTAACCGCACATGAGACTGAATCGTCTGCCATTCATCCCCATACTGATCCCTATTAACAATCTCAACGCGCCAAAGATTTTGCGCAGGCATCGAAACATTATAATCAATGTAACACGACACTTCTTGGCACTGCGGTGACATTGGGGCCGCCACATCATGTGAATTCAGCGCCCTACTCGTAATTCCGTGAACCAATTGTATAATATCGCCATGTTTGATTACGTCAACGGTGTCGCCCACGACCAAATCATTTTTTTCCGGTCGTTTAACGATCCACCAATTATTTACGTCCTTGTACGAGTAACAGGTAACTTGCTGTTGATGACTGGAGCCTCTGTTGTCCGAGTATCGGATCGGGTAGACGTGATGATGTGAGTGAAGCCAACAAGTGGCACCATAAGTATGTCTAAAAATTAGTACATTTCCCTTACTTAAATTATAAGGGTACGTGTACACTAGGCGATATTTGTTCGCCAACAAAGATCGTTCAGTGTACAATACTCTCTATTTAGTGACTACTGGTGACGAAAAGATTATGTGCGTGCCGCTGGTAGTGAAATTAGAAACTGTAATAGGTATGCATACATCTAATTGATGATCGAAATACGTATGTACTGATTACATGCGGATTACTAGATTTTTAGCCGACTATTAAACGTGTACGTTAATGTTTGACCTAATATAGCTCCTAATTTTACTACCAGAGGCGCTAGTGAGAATCTTTGCGTCGTCAATGGAAAATTTATTACTAAACAATTCGTTGCGTATTCCAGAAACGACATATTACGCAGAAAAAATCACGCAGATTTCAATGGCACAAATAAATTTTTTTTCTACGTCATATAGTTTTTTATTATTTTCAGTGCCGTCACATCCTCGGGCTATCGGGGCTTAACGTTAGTAAATGGTTTTTCAATAGCTTATTAAATTTTTATAATATTTATATTTTAAAAATATTTATTTTTTTCACTTGAACTAATAGTGTACTTCTAAATATTTTTGAAATTATTTTTATTTTTATTACCAAGCAACTGCTTTTTTTAAGGAGGGTTGGCTAAATTATCCTTTTCTAACACATAATGTGGAACCGAGAAGGAATATTTTAAGCTCTAAGATTACAATTATTGATTTAAAATCTATATGACGTCACTTTGAAGGGCGTTAACCAATTGATGACGTGTTTTCCAGAAGGAACGGTCCGGCTATAAATATTGATGATTGGTTTAAAAAAAAAGTTACTGCTTACATTTGTACCATTATATACTACTACAAAAAATTAAGGGAGCAAAAAAAAAATTGTTAATTTTTAGTGATTTTTGAAGGGCTGTATTTACGTGAAAAATGGTCGTATCGAGATGATTAAAAAAGCATTTTGAAGCTTCAAGATTCCAGTTTTGAGATCTTCCGTCCAAAAATTTTGCGTAAATACTCTTTAAAGTACGCGGCACAGCCTTGTAGAAAATTTATTCCAGATTCCAAATATACCCTTCAATTTTCTGTCCAATCACTGATTACTGAGATATCGATGGTTAAAGAATCCTTTTGCATTCAAAGTTGGATATCTCCGGAACAATTCAACATAGAGAAAAACTTAAAAAAGGAAATTGCAGCTGAATAAACAGGCTATCAAGTCAATACCATGGCTTAACTGTAAAAAAGTTTTTCATGCCCGTAAACCGAAAAAAAAGCAAAAAATTAAAAAAGCAAAAGCGCCCTTAATT
Organism: Brachynemurus nebulosus; assembly: GCA_035578155.1. Taxonomy (NCBI): domain Eukaryota; kingdom Metazoa; phylum Arthropoda; class Insecta; order Neuroptera; family Myrmeleontidae; genus Brachynemurus; species Brachynemurus nebulosus. Next base: position 211,813 of record JAPWDM010000010.1, read on the forward strand.
TTTTGTAGTAGTATATTTGTACCAAGAATACGTAATGAATTTTAACTATATTCTACTTACGAAAGACTTACCGCAATGTAATCTGCGACCCATGACTAATATACAACGGTTGCCCTTTAGTGATCGACGCCAATCCACCTTCTAGCGACGCTTGAAAGGCACTTGTCATGACACTATCGTGTGGACCAGCGTTCGTCAACACTTGTAAGTGCACATAAAAAATACCCAAATATAACAGCACGCTGACACTCACCGAGACAATTGTCTGAACAATAAAAATCCCTTGCAGCATCCGATCTGAATATTTTGAATTCGCCAACAGATCCCAAAACATTTTCACTATCACGCCCACACCCAAAAACATGGCATAAATGCCCGAATATTTAATACACAAGGCACAAGTGAATGATGCGAACGCCAAAATTAACCAAAAATACCACTGGACGCAGTAAGGCCGATCGTAATATTTGCGGAAATATAAAACGCACAAGACACCAAATAGCGAAAACATAATTAACATCGATTCCATCAGAATAAATCGAGATTGCGTGAGTAACGCGTTATCGCAAAGTATTAAGAGACTGGCTAGAGCTGCACTTGGAATCGATAATCCGATTTCTAACATTATATTATAAACAATTGGTATTAATAGACTGCCACAAATGGCTGGGACCAGTCGCAGTGCGAACACCGGGACATTATCCGGATACGGATTGCCAATACGATCAAATGTACAGTTGCCATCGTAGCCGGCTAAATATGCCACGGCGGCAACCATTTGTTTGCCCAGTGGGGGATTTGTGTCGAAGAAAAATGTTCTTTTCATATACAGTGATACATATTTGCCATAATGGAGTTCGTCGAACCTGAAAATTTGGGAATTACAGATTTTTTATAGCCTCAAGAAATTATAGAATGTGTTGGAAGTGAAACTTCTTTAGCATGAATTTTATATTATTCTCAGTAGTGATGTCGAACTAAAGAGAAATTAGTCGATTAATCGACTAAAGTTGTCTTTTTAGACAAAATTAGTCTTTAGTTGAAAATATCGAGCACGCAACAGTCGACTAATCGACTAAATTTTTAGTCGAATTCATAAGTAGGATAACCTAAGAAATTAAAAAAAATGTTTTCTTTTGAATTTGATTATTGATTTTTATTATTTTATTTTTCTTTTTTTTGGATAATTTTTTAGTTTTTGATTTTTCGAATTTTATATAACTAAATAACAGAAACAAAATTAAATTAGTCGTTTTTAGTCATTTAAAAAAAAAAATTAATCATTTTAGTCATTTAGTCGAGGGTAAAATAGTCTATTAAAAACTGACTAAATTTAAATAAAATTAGTCGACTAAACTGATTAATCGATTAATCGTCCGACATCACTAGTTCTCAGAGCAGGTTATTCACTCTCTCTCTCTCTCTCTCTCTCTCCCTTTCTCTTTCTCTCATGAGATCACGTCATTCACACAATTATGAGAATATGGCGGACAATGCTTCTATCACATTTAATTTTCAAAACGAATTTTCTATTTTTCTATACATTGAAACGAATTTTCCATTTTCATACTGTACTTAGCTGTCATTTTTATATGATAATATATTTTCTTAATCGTCTTAATTTCTAATGAAAGACATAATAATTATCTATTTATCAATTCACACACACACACATCAGATTTTGACAAGAAGGCACAAGTTTCGTTTTGAGTGTTCTTCCATGCCATGTCTCATAATGTCATAACTTTTTGTAAATAAATCTCCAGATTTAATTACATTTATTTTTTTAATACTATCAACTTCTCTATTATCTCATTTTCGATGCAAATTAGTCAAATTACATAAAAACTCGTTACAGTCGGATCTAGATAAACGAGAGTTCGCTGTAATTACATTCTCACTTATACAGGTGCGACTGTAATTGTCAAAAATGTCTCTCTGCTTGTACTAAATTTCCTATTCTCACTGGAATACTAATCACGATTTTCACTGTTTCATATTTTATCATTTGCGAAAGATAAGAAGTTTCACTTCACAAACAAAAATTTAACAAACTCCACTTACACAATATTTCTGGGTTCTTCAAGTCTATAGAGTCGTAAACATAATGCGATAAAAAATAATACTAAGGAAATAATATCGATTTCGATACGTATCCGAAATTTTTCAAATTTATTCACTAGATCAGTCTTAGGTTCAACATTTTCTGGACTACTTTTCGGAATATTTGTATTCTCGTCCGTTTGATTTTGATAACTATTTTCATTTTTCGTTTGTTTCTCGTTCTCTAATTTCTCCAAACTGCTACTCTTCGTATTTCCATTATTTACATGTTTATTCTTTTTATGTTTTCGATTCCGTAATTCATTTTCTAAACCCATTTTATGGATTCTAACCCAATTTTCAAGGGCTTCATCAACAAGTTATCTAAACAAAAATGACATGTGGCACATTGTCTTTGTCTTCGCAATCTTCTCTCTTTATCATGCAAAGTAAACAAATTTTTACGTAGAAAGACCTTCAGAAAAATTAAGCGGTAAAATTCTAAGAAATTGAAAATGGACAAGGCGAATTGTAGCACAAATATTTCGTGTCCTGTTTGTAATAAATTTTTTTCAAAAACCGAAATCGATAAACATGTTGATAAATGTTTATTTTTGAATTCCGTAAATACTGCAGCTGCAGATAATAAACCAACATCGACAGTCGGTAAAAGGCCCAATAATAATTTTAATGATATCGAAAATATAGAAGCAAGTCCATCGAAAAAACCAAAGAGTGAAAATACGAAAAAGGGAAAGGTAAGACACAAAAAAAAATATTAAAAAATTAATTTCATTAAATCATTCTTTTTTTTAAATTAAAGGTTAATCCTGATCCTGCACCAAATGTAGATACCAAAACCAAAAATGTTTCTATTCCACTGGCGGAACGAATTCGACCAACTAGTTTATCCGAATTTGTGGGACAAGAACATTTGACGGGACAAGGTAAACTGTTTCGGACACTGTTGAATCGAGTTGATATTCCGAGTATGATTTTATGGGGACCACCAGGATGTGGAAAAGTAATTTTTTTTTTTTATTCAGTGTGCAACAATTGTTTCGAATAATAGTTGTTCATTTTCAAATTAATTTTTCTTTTGAATCTACCAAGGTGGCATAAACCTTGTAATCACTTTTGTGGAATGAAAAAATTTTTTCCTCTAAAATCAAATATTTTTTACTCGCGTTTCCCGATTTAGAGTTTCATGAACAATTTTTATTCCATATTTGTCTCTGTCTATAAAATTTCGTTAGAGTCCCTTTTTTCCAGAAAATACAAAAATGGTTGAAAGTTCCCTTACAGAAGATACTGCACATATTTTAGAGACTAACAGACTAAAATTATAAAAGAAGTCTTGTTTGTTGAGAAACTTTTGTCGCGTATGTACCAATTTGAATACCATATCTCTACTTTTTGAGGTGGAGACGGTGGAGACTTCCATAAAGAGTTTTTCCCTAATTCGTCATGACATGAAACGCTTATTCCAATAAACTCGGGTTAAGGAGTTATAGTCACAAAGTTTCACATTTTTAAAAATTATTAAAACAAATGAGGACATCGTTTTAGTCACAGACCAATGAACATATTATATATTATATAGATTACTTATATAAATGTATAATTGACGCAGGCAATTATACATTAGTTCGAAATTTTTAAAAATTATATTTGAATCCAGGATGTTAATTCTAAATGAACGTTTTGAGCACAGACCAATAAACATATTATATAGACTAATTATATAAATGTATAACTGAGGCAGCCAGTTACGACCAAGTTCCGACCTTAATAGTATTCTGTAATATACTAATGGATTGTATCCGTAGTAACGTTTTCAAATAATTATGTCAAAATATAATATTAATAATAAAATTTTACTTTTTTGAGAAGAAACTGTAAAATTTTGAAAGAAAGAAAGTGGTATTCGCTTTATTTTCAAAATACGTACGTATACAAATTATGTCCTGCAATAATTATAGTCGCATTTGCTCAAAAATTGGCATTATACTATATTCTTTAAATCTCACCCGTCTCACCCTGTTACTTGCTTCAAGAAAAATGCTTACAAACTGCCTTTACGCTTTGTCTAGTAGTATAATTTAATAGTGTTCATTGGTCTGTGGTTTTAATGTTTATCCATCTGGTGACGAATAGAAAAACTACTGCGAGTAGACTAAAGTTAATTAATTATTGTCAAAATAAGAATAACATTTCAAAAAATATACCAGTTTGTATTTTGCAAACTAAACAGCATAATTTTTGGCGAATTATCAAAATCTAATAAGGAGACTTTAGGCTTGTTTAAGCAGCAGTTTTGGATAGTACAAAACTGTCAGGATTATGCGGAGAGCAATTTTCGCATGTGCAGAGCGGTCTTAATAATGACTAAAAACGCTTTGCGCACAATCCTGACAGTTTGGTACTATCCAAAACTGCTGCTTAAACAAACCTTTTGTCTACTAACAATAGTTATCTTTTTGTTCACTAGGCGGCGTATCAAATTTTTTGATTTCCAATACTTTAACCGCCTTCCATTTTTTATTAATTTTTTTTCGTTTAGACAACGATAGCAACAATAATATCGAAAATTTGCAAAGAAAACTCACAGCGCATGCGTTTCGTAACAGTATCAGCGACAATGGCCGGCGTGAATGATATTAAAGAAATCGTGAAAATCGCCAAAAACGAAATGCAAATGAAACGCAAAACGATTCTTTTTATGGATGAAATACATCGATTTAATAAATTACAACAAGACATCTTTCTACCTCATGTCGAAAGTGGGACAATCACATTAATCGGTGCCACCACAGAAAATCCCTCGTTTAGTTTAAATAACGCCCTACTGAGTCGTTGTCGGGTAATCGTAATGGAAAAATTAACCGTCGAAAATTTAATTCAAATATTAAAAAGGGCCTTAGAAAACTGTGATGTAGATATCCTCGAAAGTAACACGAAACAATTAAAAGATCGAAAATCGATTGAAAAGAGTGCTGTAGAATGGCTGGCGGAAATGTGCGACGGAGATGCAAGAATTGCATTGAACACGTTGCAGATTGCACTGAATGCAGCAGAAGATGAATCACAGTTTATCTCGCTGGAAAAAATTAAACAGAGCCTAGAAAAATCGCACATGCTCTACGATCGTAAAGGCGAGGAACACTACAATTTAATCTCGGCCATGCACAAATCAATTCGCGCGTCCGATGACAACGCGGCACTCTATTGGACCACACGAATGATTGTCAGCGGGGAAGACCCACTATATATAGCGCGAAGACTGATACGAGCTGCAAGCGAAGATGTCGGTAATGTTTTTCGCTAGTATTTTCCGGTGAAAAATTTTATAATCACTAGAATGAGGGCATTGGTCCGCATAGATGTGACCAATTTATTTTTAATAGTGGGTTCTAACACGACACACTACGTCGTCAAAAGTATGGGAACACCTTAACCCAGGGGGTGCGGTAACTGGGCCAAGGTGTCCTTATATTTTTGACGACGTAGTGTGTGCTAGAACCCAATATAAAAAATTGATCACCCGCTTGGGAACCCGTTTGTGCGGACCAATTAGAGATGTCGATCTTAAATCGATTAATCGAAGCTTAAAAAATCGATTTCTTCCATTTCTTTTTCGATTTTTTCCATTTGAATCGATTAATGAATCAATTATTAAAAGTAAGAGATCGATAACCGATTTTTTCCAATTTAATTTCATTTTAATTTATGTAATTCTCCAAAGAAACATGTGTTAAAATGAAACACCAAAAACGTTATTGTTAATTGTCACTTTTTACTCGTTATCAACAAACCCCTCATAATATGGCTCTATATAACTACATACCGTCTGTTTCAGCAAAGTAAGAACATACAAAATTTAACATGAGAAAAAATTATCGGGATCAGAGTATGCTTGTTTTTTATGGGTATCATTTTTATATATAGGTGTCCATAGCTGTTAAAATTTTCTTTAATTGTAAAAAAGTAAATCTGAAAATAAGACAGGTGTCCAATTTTCTACTAAGCAGTATTATTTGTTAATAAACATTTCAACATTAGATTAAGATTTATTTATAGTTATCTCAGTAAATTTACTGCTATTGTCTTTTAATTGCTTTTAGACTTTATTTTGACGCGATATTATTTAAAGTTTTGCTAAATATTTAATAATAATAAAATAAAGCACCCCTCGATCATAACAAATTTTCCCTGTGTTAAAATTTATATGTTCTTAGTTGCTTGAAACACCCAGTATATATACGCAATATCTTGTCCAGTAGAAGACTATTAATACAAAAGGAAAGAAGACCACCTATCTGACAAACGATCCCTTTCCCACAAAAGGGACTTATTTAGAAAACATTTTTTTTGTCAGTTTATTTGAAATTTTTGAATAAACTTGGTTCATTCCGTGGTATTCGTTCAACATATTCAATTGCGTTATTTGCTATAATTATAATTGAAAAATTAACTCATCACCTTTACAAATATAATGTAAGGCGTTTTTACACGATATTATCCAAGTACTATCAGTTAAGTCCCTTAACAAAAATTATCAGCTAATTTTATTAAACTTTTCAAAATTTCGATTTTAATTTCGATTTAAATTGATTTTTTTTTTTTTTTTTTTTGGAGAATCGACATCTCTAGGATCAGTGTCCTCACTCTAATAATCACTTTTTTTTTTAAAAAATAGGTCTAGCGGACCCAAATGCTCTGACGTTAGCCGTCTCCACACTGCAGGGATGCCAATTTATTGGAATGCCGGAATGTGATATACTACTCTGTCAGTGTGCAGTGTATTTGGCGCGTGCGCCAAAATCGCGCGAAATGGATATTTCGATGAACGAGTGTAAACGATTTATTAAAAATTTCAAAGGCCCACAACCGGGTGTTCCGTTACGTTTACGAAATGCGCCAACGAAATTGATGAAAGATTTAGGTAGACCGCTAACTTTGCCCGGTTTTCGAAACGATTGTAAATTTTTAATAATGTTTTATGTTTAGGTTACGGAAAAGGCTATAACATGTTGGAAAAGTCAGTGAGTAATGTGTCCTCGATGCCTGAAGGATTGGAAAATGTTGATTTTTTTAATCGTAACAAAAAATTATATTGAATTGTTAATTATTATTATTTTCTATTAAATAACATTTTAAAAAATTAAGTTTTGTTTGTATTTTGTATCACTCAGTTTGAGAATTTTACAGTTCATAAAAGGGTGAGTATACTCGATGACGTCATAGGGATAAATGTTTGTATTTTTGATAGATTTGAGCGTTACTTTATGGTATTCCTTTTTAACTCTTTAAATGATTAAGACGAGTTAACTCGTGCTGCAATATGGCGGCTTAAAATGCTGTAATATGTATATATTCACTGGTATAGGTACCGCCATCTGTGACAGATTTTCCGAAATACGGTATAATTCTAAATAATGTTCAATTTTATCAACATAGTTTAGTATAATTTATATTTTGTAAATTCCTAGGGTTCACTTTTTTGATGTTCAGATCTTTGATTTTTTTCTTTTTCTTTTTTTGTAACCTTATCTATTGTACTTATCACTGACAGTAAAAAGTCCGGCATTTTGAGACAAAAAAATTTTTCCATATGGTTTATTTAAAAGCGTTAAAAATAAAAAGACTATTTTGACGTTACTAATACCACTTTATTTAAAGTTTTAAATGTCTGTGACATGTTTCGGTTCGTATAGCCATTGACGAACAGTTCGTCAATCGCCATACGGGCCGAATCGTGTCACAGACATTTAAAACTTTATTATAAAGTGGTACTAGTAACGTAAAAATTGTCTTTTTACGTTTATATTTTTCTTAAATAAAATATTATCTAAAAGATTTCCTCTGGTTTTGTTGCTGGAATTTTGATAATTTTAAAATAAATTTTCAACTTCTGACGTAAAAATCACGTAATTCCTTTTGAAAACATCTGCCAGAAATCATAGTCTCTCCCGACTATTAACTTATTTAACACGTTAACGATCCAAAGGCGATTTTAGGATTTTTATTTTGGGTAGGCTCGAATTTTGTATACATACCATAATCAGGGCCGGCGACCGAAAAAACGAGCCAGCCCCCGGACCCAACAAAAAATTTTCAAACATTTTTTCTCCAAAAATACAATTGACAAGAAAAGTCTTCTCATTTTCTCCGAGCCCCCGGGCAATTGCCCTAGCCTCTCGCCGGCCCTGACTAGGCCAGCTGCGAAGAAAAATCAAGGGCCCCGAAAAAGAAACAAAAATTCGTCATTTTTATCCAAAAATAGAAGTTGAGAGGCCAAAAAAAGACGATAAATCGGTTAATTCGGTAAATTTTTTTCCATTTTTCAAAATTTTTTGGTACCCTGGTCCTACCCACTGAAACTACCACTGTCAGAAATTATGTGCGGATTACTAGATTTTATATCACCAATTAAACGTATACATATACTTTTACTTGATACTAGTTCTAATTTTACCCCACCAGAGGCGCGAGTGAGAATTTTTGCGTCGCCAATTGTATTGCATAACTAAAATATATACAGCTGATCCTTTTTTTTGTACGGTGGATAGGGAGCGCATAAAAAAAAATCGCACAAAAAAATATACTTAAAAACTTCATGAATAGCTATAAAAAGTATAGTTCGATCCAGATTGTAAAAAAAACTTTTTTATGCGGTGGATCGGGACCGCATAAAAAAAAGTTTCATCGAAAATACATAACTCAAAACGCTCAAAACTTCGAAATTTCTTTAGAAGTTGCTTTTATAAACAAGATAAAACATTAATTTACACGTACAAACATTTTATTTCATTTTTATATTATGAAAATTGTGAAAATTAATACATCTGTGAAAAAACTAAATGATGCAATAACTTATATTCTTATGCAATGTACTGATTAAACGCTTAAAAACCATTAAAAAATGTTTTTATCAAAGAAAGTTATTACAGTAAATGTTTCAGTTTCTTACTGTTCCTTGATTTTGATTCACATTATGCATTTTAATGAACATTTTTTAAAAAAATCGCACAAAAAAGGACCCTATAAGAAAAGGTTTAGAGCTGTATTGTATCGGGATTTTCAAAGGATGTTAAATTTAAGGACAGGGAAAAAATTAAAAATTATTTGAATAATAAAATATTTAATACAATTTTTATTAATTAATTATGTATGTATAATATGTATAAGTCTGTAATATACAGAATAGATCTTGACGACACTCATAAAATATTTTACCTACTTAGCTTATAAATAATTATAAAATGTGATTTTCAATTTCCACAGACTTACATTCAACTTAATTGTTTTATTTTGTTTAACTAAGTCCGTGCAATCAAAATTGAGAGGTAACCAATAAGTATTCATTTAAAACATGGATGGGCTTCTATTAACGTTGGGAAAAGTACTAATGTGTTTTTGAAAGGAATGTGAATGATGTGCCATCTATCGATAGATATTAACGGTGGGTTACTTTCTGCCGCCCAACAATTTTGACAATGCGACATACTGAATGTTCTCCGTAAATAATAATTTTTTAAGGGGTTATTCTAGTCTAGAAATTCGAAAAAATCGATTTCTTTTTTTTCATATTTTCATAGTTCAGGTTCAGACTTTTAAGAATAAGCCTCTAAAAGAATTCACGCAAATTCGAATTATTTTCGGAGTTATGGTTATTTTTCTCTGTGTAGTATATCTTTTCAGTGTTAAATTCAAATTTTTAATATAAATTACTCGAAACTACTGATACAGTTGACATGATATCTCAAGTTCTAATGGATCGATTTACTTGAAATTTGGTACAGACCTTCTTAATACTATCAAAATTGGTCCGACGTAGGGGTTTTTAGAATTTTTTTTTTACTATTTTTAAAAAATCTCCAAAGTTGAAAAAAGGAGGCGAAAAAATGATTATTCTTTTAAATGGACGCCATTTTGTGAAAAAATTTATTTTTTCAAATCGGCTACGTCTAACTAATTCTACATCCTTGTTTATTAAGAATTAACTAAAATTTTTAGTTTCAGATAACCAGGAGGGTCGAAATCACGTCAACCAGGAGACATCTTTTTTTTTTTGAGTCCCCACTTTGCCAGCATGTACCGATTTCAGTTTTGAATTTTTATACATTTCAAATTGTTCAAAAAATGGATACTAAAAATGTTTACTGTTTTTTTTTTTTTTTTTTATTTTTTTTTTTTATTACTCCTGTAAAATCACCTCAAAATCGAGCCTATAGAGTGTAGACTATAATACCCCCTTAAATCAAACATAATTACCTCAAACTTCACGTACAAATTCTTTTACTTCTGATATGTTTCCACATTAATTTCCCACAATTAAATTTGTGATTTTCAAAATCGCTTCAATTCAAAATACTTATTTGCCTCTCATTTTAAATTTACGAGTCAATTTTCAAAAATTTTTAAATATAAAATAATTAATATTGGTCTAACTTTATTTTATTACTACAAAATTAAATTAATAAATGACAAATTTATGCAATAAACAAATGTAGTTATTTCAAGATGTCACTACTATCTGTTTATTTGAATATTGCAACCAAATTCACTGACGAGACGCATTTTGAAAATTCATAGTCGCAAAAATTGTATAAAAATTATTGAATCACACGTAGTATTGGTGCCCAGCACAAAAAATTTCCACTTTACGATTTAATCGTAAAAATTAAAATAAAAAAATTTTAATTAAATTTACCGCATAATTTTAATGTTACTATGCAAATAAAGTATATTTGAATACAGTGAAAATCCAAAAATTCGGACTTTTGCGAAATAATGCAGCTTGATCACCTGTTAGTTTACTAGATAGATAAAATATTAGGAGAATCAACACACAATTTTATGAAGAATTTTAAATTCTTTACAAAAACGTGTGTTGTCCCCTTAAATTTTATCTATATAGTACATTAACAGGTGAAATACACAACATTTTTTACGTTTACTATAACCGAAGATTTTGGATCTAGAACTAGAATTTAGAGTCTAGAATTGTGTTTGAAGAGTCATCTGTTGAGAAAAATAGCGAATTACTGTGCTCGGATTGTTGGACTTTCATTACATTCAAACTTACTGGTAAGTTGGTGTTGAAGCTGCGTTATCTAGTGGTTAAAAAAGAATGTTTTACTTTTTTAAAAGGAAATCTTGCTTCAGCTACTTAAAAAAAAAAAAAAAAACTGGCGCAGTCGTCATCACCTCATACCAATAAAATTGCTGACAGTTTTTGAATTGAGAGAGTTACCTTCGTTTACATAGATGGAGTTCATAAAATAAACAACATATCAAAATCTGTCAGCCATTTTTTTTTTTCAATTTTCTTTTGTACTAATTTAATTAAATAAAAAAAAAATATAAATAAATTTTTTCAATCCATAATCAAATATTTTTTACAATAAAAAAATTAAATTTATCATACTGTGTTCTTTAGAACAATAAAAATCAAATAAATATTATACAACTTTATTTATAACACCGAATATTTAATAAGTTTATTTATTAGCAATAATTTTTATCAATTTTTATATTTAAATAAATATAAGTTAATACCATCATTTTTAATTGTTTGTTAGTGACAAATATATGTATATATCATTACAGTCCACCAAAATTAACATGGCCGGTGATATAACTAGCTTCTATTACAACTACATCTATTGACAATGTTTTAATTGATTTAAAAATACAAACAAAATAGCAAATGCTTGAATGCCAACATAATTATTAGGTTCATCTTTTCATGATTTGCAATACGAAATTTGAACTCTTGCGCATGTGGTTAAAAACAGTAAAGTTACAAGTCCCCCTCCGTCTTGACACGTTGCCGAACTGATTCCATAGTTTCAGATGTCACTAGTAGTAAAATAAGAAGTATAGAACATTACAGATAGTTTTCTGTCTTTGTTTTTTAAACTGATTTATGAATAAGTTTTTTAGGCGACAATAAATGGTAGCAGAGCGTGGTCCAATTGAAGCGAGAATTTACTGAAATTTTTTTGGGCAAATAAATGGCTAAAACTTACCTCTAGTTATACAATATATTTACTATACTTCAGCTGTAACATTTAAGTCAATCAGCTCGAAATGTTCGAAATTTGTAGAACATTTTATGTTTTGATAATGATCAAACGAACTGAAACGTATGTTAACAATTTAAATATATTTTGATTGAAAAATATTTATACTAATCATGTGCGCATGTGCAAATAATCTCTGTCAATAACCACACATAAATTTCAAATAAAATCATTTAAATCTGTATTATATTTTCACTATTCAATATATTACATAATTTAGTGTAAAAAATACTACGTAAAATTTTAGTCGAATATAAAAAAGAAGATTTATACAATTTCTCAAGACGAAAAATTCTCAACGTCCCCAAAAATATTTTTGGAATATGTATATTCCAGTAACACAAAATTTCGTTTTGAAAATTTTTAAATAAATTTTATAATACTTTTTTTTTTTCTAAAAATCTAATTCTATAAATTTTACAATAAAAATTTTTTACATGGACAAAATGAAAATATAAATTAATGAAAATTCAAAACAGGAAAATGTTTTTTTAAAAAAAAAAAAAAACAAAATATAATTCTTAAGTCAAAATTAAACTATGTTTCAAATGAAACAATTTGTAGAATTGATAAGAACCCAAAATATTTTTTAATAAAACGTACAATATAAAGGATGGGTATTTTATTTTATTACTAAATTGTCACTTTTCTCTAATAAATGGTTAAGAATTAATTATGTATTTTATTTCTTCTTGTGTTGCTTAAACTTATGGTAGCAGAGCGTGGTCACATTTTTATAACCTCTCTGTTAAGTTAGTAGAAACATAGTAACGAAATTAGTAATAGAATAAAATACGCACCCGATGTGAACTATTAACATGAACGTAGCCATCAAATCGTAAAACCCCCAGGTGTAATATTATAAAACGAAATAAAACTTTAAATGGGTTTAAAAATAAATTTAAAAAAAAATTAAAACTAAAAAATATTCTGGGATATTCAGAGTTTGTTTCATTAAAAAAATATAAATGTCCCTAAATAATGAAACGACATCTATTGGTTTTTTCTTAACGTTAAAACTTGTCTGCACTTGTATTACTAAAAATGAATACAAATAACGTTAATGTGTCTGTCTTTGTCTACACTGACACTTTTGTATCACACTGACACTTTTGTAACACACTTAAAACACGTAATCAGCATCAGCCATATCGATAGCCCAACGAAATTTATCACGTTGTGTCTTATTGTAAATTTTTTCTATGGGTACGTCAAATTTCTTGCACCTGAAATTGAAGATGTAGTTTTTAAAGAAAATGATTTTAATATAACAAAATACGCTTGTCGCAGCAACTGCATATCATAGCGAATTTTTGCAAATATTGGACACTGGCGGATCTCATATAACAACCTCGAACAGTGAAAATATTTTCAAAATCGGTTGAGTAGTTAATTTTTGACGCTTTTGGGTCTTCGGCACCCTGGTGGATCTCATATAGCATAGCATATATGCATTCAAAAGAGTTTAATTTTTTAAAGGTGAAAAATTTTCAAAATCGGTTGGGTAGTTTATTTTTGGCGCTTTTAGGACCCCCGGACCCTGGCGAACCTCATATAACACAACTTATACCCATTTAAAATAGTTTAACTCTCTAACAGTGAACAAATTTTCAAAATTGGTGATGACGCGTTCTTGAAAAGTTACGTTTATTTTTATTTTGTTACTGCAATGATAAAAACGATGAAGCATTTATTGTAAAGAAATTTAGCGAGTTTCTTAATTTTTTTCAAAAGCTAGTTCACTTAGAACAATGTTTTAAAAGCTTGTCTTATGTAATTTTTTACGCTCTTTTCGATGATGTAAAAAAAAAATCAAAAAATTTTTTGAAATTTGGCTAAATTTTGCAAAAAACCACTAAAATTGGCGAAAAATTTGGCTTCCAAAAATCGGATGTATCTGACTGACGAACTCATCCAAGCTATTAGGACTTTTGATCTACACACCAAATTTCGTAACAATTGGAGGCTTCGTTCGAGAGTTATCGCGTAGACACATATATACATATATACATATTATATACGTATATGTCCCGGGCTCAAGTCTTTTCATGGCACCCGCCGTAATAAGTGTATTTCCAAAAAGGAAATTCACTTAAAAAACGAAAAACTTACCAGGCAACAGAAATTCGAGGATCTAAATAATTTAACTTCGAAGTACCAAGAGCAATTGTTTTATTTTCATCGCGATCGGTCTCCTGTACTTCTAATTTTTTCAATTGTTCGCGCAGTCGCTCCAACATCTTCTTCTTCTTGTCGTACACCATTTGTTCTTTCACGCTTCCACCTTTCGCGGAACGTTTTGCGTCCTTCACTTGCCGTTCCGCCTCCTGGATCTGATCTCGTTTCTGTTCAATTTTCTCTTTCAATTTCTCCATCGATTTTTGATGGGTTTTGGGTACGCTACGCTGATGGTTACACAGAATGGCCACCGCACGATTCGCTCGATTGTACGAGAGAATCTTTTCCGGAACTGAGTCGTCGGGATTGGTCAATTTTTCGAGTTGCTCCTGTAGCGTCCACGAGGCGTTATACGTACGGAAAACTTTTGCGGTTAAGCCTTCCATCAACTCGTTCAGGTGTTTGTTCAGATCCGAGGTGGTGAGACGATCGAAGAGGTCATCGGATCCAGATTTGTTTTCGATGAAGAGTTGGAGATTTTTGAATACGCGTTTTTCGACCGGTACCTCGTTGTAGTATCTGATGGAGTCCTTACCGAGGAAATCGAACACAACTACGTAATCCCTGGTAAAAAAAAAAATACAAAAAAATTATAGTAGTTCGGATATTTGAGGTTTTACTGTACAGTTAACACGTACTTTCCGTCTTTCTGTTCGTGTAACTGAATGTGTTCCACTCGTAGTGAACAGCAGCCCACGGTGTCGGCTTGGTCTTCGTCCTTTTCGTTACCCGCTCTCAGCGCCAATTTGTCTATGAAATATAAAGCTACAGCGCGTTGTCGGGTTCGCATCTCCTTCGATTTCCAGTCTTCCCGATATTCTCTGATTGAAAAATGATAAATATATTAAAAATATTATACACAAAGTCTTGTTATAAGACAAAATTTGAAAGATTGATTAAAACTTGGATTAACCCTTTTAAACAAACCATACAGAAAATCTTTTTTGTCTCAAAATGCCGGACTTTTTACTGCCAGTGATAAGTACAATAGATAAGGTTACAATAAAAGAAAAAATATCAAGATCCCAAAATCATAAAAGTGAACCGTAGGAATTTATAAAATATAAATTATACTAAACATATTACAGCATTTTGAGCCGCCATATTGCAGGACGACTTAATTTAAAGAGTTAAAAACAAAATGGCGTGCACCATACCTGTAACTTCATCAGTTCTTTGTGTTTCGTAATAATAGCCATGAACCGCTAATGGTTTAGTCATGTATATTGTCGCTTTGTGTGGTTTGACATGCACTTCGCTAGGTTTTAATAAACAGTGTCGTATCTTTTAAAACAACTTAAAATTTTCAAAATCGAAAAATAGTAAATTCGTTCAATGGATTTCATAATCAATAGGTAAAGTTTTTATAATTTTTGGAATAATTTAAGTATGTTTGTTATGATTTATCATTCTCATAATTTTCTTTCTAATTTTGCATGATTCGACACGCACTTGGCAAATCTTTATTCGACTGACTTCAAATTTTAAACTATAGTTCAATAATGCATTACTGTGCTTTTGCCAATTTTATGATAAATTTTTGATCGATTTTTCGAAAAAAAAAATTCTTTAAATCCACGCCATTTTGTAAAAAAAAATTAACTGAAAAAAGCCCTATGATGCTCATTAAGCTACAGATAAAAATTGAAGCAATTAGAAGGATGGTTAAGAAAAACTGGTTATTTTGCGAGAAGTGTTGGGCCGCCATTTTGTATTAAAAAAATTTTTGTACCTAAAATCTTTAATTTCTTTTAAATAAATTTAAAAATATGAATACTTAAGTTTGTGAACACGAAGTTCAATTGAAGACATGAGTGGATGAAGGTGTTATGTAACATTTTTTTTCAAAAATTCATTTTTCGTAAAATTTTGAAATATTCTATGCTGAAGTACCATATATTAAAATTTGGTTTCATTAGATCCAATAGTTTTATAGAAATTAAATAATAAACATGTCGTCAGCTGAGTATTGGGTTGTACCAACAAGTTCCTTATAACAATTTTTTTTAAATGGTTGTTTTGTTAGTTTTTAAATCCTGCACAAATAGTCTCTGTTGACATTTTGAAAGAACTGTCAAATACAGCGATTTTACTTGTTAAATATATTACACAAAGCGATTTCACTAGCCAGCGGGTAAAAATACGAAGCGAGTAGCGAGTAAAGTAGACTGGTCTTCAACTTTACTCGCTTTAGAAAAGCGAGTAGCGAGTATTTAGCGAGTAACTAGTCAAGAATATTACACTAAGCGAGTTTACTAGCAGCGAGCAAATTCGGCAGCGAATAGCGAGCAAACTCGCCAAGTGTAATACAGGCTTTACACATAATTGAAGACATGAGTGGATGAAGGTGTTATGTAACATTTTTTTTATAATTTTACAATAGAAGCGTTTGATAGTTTTTATTTACATATACTTCCCATGCAAGTACAAAGTCCATTTTTTAAAAAAAATTTTCTGATAGTGGTTTTGACTTTACTCAAACTAACGCTTCATGTAGTATTAGATGCATCAGAAAGGTCATGATGCTGCATCGATGCGGTAAAGTTTACATTTTTGAAGTTACCCATAATAAAACACATTAATTTAAAATTCAAATACTCACTGTCTAATTTTATCTATTGATTTCGCTAATCGTCTGGCGGTCTCATATTTTTGCCAATCCTTTTCACCTTTCAATTTTGAACTGGGATTCAACATCACGTATTTCACCTGATTTTGTACATTTTCGGTCCAGCTGGCCAACCATGTCACGCACGGATCGTGTCGCACATCTTTCCACTTATGTCCCGGCGGCGGTTGCGGTATTTTCGAATCTTTCGAACAATTGATCGACACATCCTCGGGCATCACACGTTTCTTCAACATACCCATTTTCGGATGTTCGCCACGTCCACGAAATAGACCCGGCGGTTCAATTTTGAAATTACCGATCTTCTCTTTATGGCCGTCGATTATACAGAAACCGTACTCTTCCAGGAGTTCTTGATTCTTTTTCTTAATTTCTTCTTTCTCTTCCTTTGTTCGGTTACGGTTACGTTCGGCCTGTTCCATGAAGTAGGCGTGCATTGGTTTGAAATTACATTTTTTCAAATCTTTAATTTTCGATTTTTCTTTTTCGGTCATACATTTTCGCCAATCCTTGAAGAAATTATTGTTGAATACGTCTTTGCTTGTGTAATCGTGATCTAACATTCGCGCATAAAATCCGGCCACTTCTTCGGCATCCTGCGACAGTTTCATTTCTTCACCGTCGTAATAGAATTTCACGTGAGATGGCAATGGTTCGTATGGGGGCGCGAAAACGGGACCTTTGTGTTCCAGGAATGTCCATTTGGTACCGTCATTTTTCTTCTCTTCTTCCCACCTAAATGTAAAATTTATTTAATCCTAGGATAACTAAAAAAAAAGTGATTTTTCTCACCTACGACGTTTAGATCGCACATATAAATCCCATTCAGTTGGGATTTTTATTTTCCTATTTGTCCTAACACTTAACCTACATTTGACTATAAAATCATATCCAGTATAAATATTACTTAATACACTAAAATTTTTTTCGTTAACTAAAATTTTTTTAATTACAAACCTATAATTACTTAAAAAAACACAAAAACCCATTATCTTTACCGATAAAAAAATAATATAAAAGAAATTCCCCGTTCGGATACTCCTAACCACATTACTCAACTTGACATTACTAAATGTCCTCCCATCTACCGGTAAAAATTGACACTCAACTAAAATGTAGCGGAAGATTCAAAAAAAAATTAATATTCGACAATATTATTTATATATGTAATGTGTTGCTATGAGTACTAATTTGAACAGCTTAAATTTGGTACAGCTGAACCTTTTTTTATACGGTGGATAGGGATGGCATAAAAAATATATATTCGAATATGTAGCTATAAAAAGTTTAGTTCGGTCCAGACTGTAAAAAAAACTTTTTTTATGCGGTGGATCGGGAGCGCATAAAAAAAGTTTCATCGAAAATACGTAACTCAAAACGCTCAAAATCTTCACAATTTCAATAGTAGTTGCTTTTCTAAACAAGATAAAGCCTTAATTTACACGTAGAAACATTTTATTTCATTTTTATAATATTATGAAAATTTTGAAAAATACATCTATAAAAAAATTAAATGATGCAATAACTTATGTTCTTATGCAATGTGCCGTTAAAAGCCGTTACAAAGTATTTTTATCAAAGAAAGTTATTACAGTAAATGTTTCTATTTCTCACTGTCTCTTGACTTTGATTCATACTATGTATTTTAATGGCCATTTTTTTTAAAAAAAATCGCACAAAAAAACCGCATAAAAAAGGTTCAACTATAATTATATCCGAGTTACGAGTGCAAGTTACCAAAAATAATTTTAGTTTCAAGTTTTTACTATCTGAAATTTTTCCCATACGTACGATAGGATGCATGGAATTATTTGGCATAAACGGAAATTGTATTCGTTTCGTTTAATGATCTTGAATTTTTTGGAGATATTTTCTAATAACGAAAGATACCCCCATCTAAAATTTTACTAACGGGGGACTTTCTCTATCTGACCTTTCTTTATAATGGAAAATATTTAGTAACGTAAAAGAAATTATCATTTTCACTTTTCAATACGAAAATACACCCCAAAGAAAACAATTATTATTTTTCTTAATAATTAAAAAGACAGATTGTGACTGCATCCTCCCATCTATCGGTAAAAGTTAACACTATCAACAAAAATAAACAGAGTGTTTAAAAACAAACATTACGTACCATTTCCAAACTTCTTGCTCTGGTTCTTCTTTTTTCTTCCGCTTTTTAGGACTGCCAGTATCACCACCACCACCACTCTCTCGTTTAACTTCTTTTTTCACTTTATTCTTCTTCGGTTTCTCCTCGTATTCCTCTTCGTCATCGTCATAATCTTGAACCGGCCGTTTCTTGGACTTTTTATCTTTTTCTTTCTTCTCTTTTTTTGGTTTCTTTCGCGCCACCAGTGGCAGATCATCATCGTCTGATTCTTCTTCGTACTTACGTTTTGTCGGGGTAACAGTACGGGTCGCCTGAACAAAGAATTTATTGATATTTGTTTTGTGGTGTGATTACAAACTTGTGGAAATTTGAAAATACCATGAAAACTTACTTTAACGAAAAACTGATAGTAAGGGTTAATTGATTTTATTTTGTTCAAAAAAGTTTCCTTAAATCATAAAATTTGAACAAATTTACATTTTACAAGAATATTTTAAAAAAATTTTCCCCGCCAGGGATGCCATGTTTACCTACAGTAAAATAACAACTCTTTTATAACTAAATAAATTGCTTAATGAGTTTCGTTATAGGAAGTTTTCAGTGTATTATACATATATGGCTCACACACAGTATTCGCAATTTCCAAATTAAAAGGATTAAGGTACCATCACAGTGTAGAATTTTGAAAAAAATAATTTTTTTTTGTCTTATCTTAAAATACATACAGTTATGCATGTTCTCTCAAAATTTCAAATTGAAATTCGAATTATTACGGTCACTACGACCACGGATCAATGGATTCAGTCTAAATACAAAACTCTGTGGATTGATTGGCGCCTTTTGGCGGGATGTTATACCACTTTACATTCAGTCTTTCCACAACCAGTGAACGTATAAGATCAGTTGTTATCACCACAGTATCGCATTTTTGTTGAAACACTGATTTGAAACAATTTCAAGACAAACTTGAAACGTGTATGTCTCGAAATGCCCTTTTTAAAAACGGTACCCACTCTCAGAGGTAAAGTTTCCAAGCTATAAGTTTAAAATTTTGACAGAATATTCTTTATTCCATTCTCCATGTTCCTATGGAAGCTTTTTTTTTAAATCTTCCTATTTTTTCACACGGAAAACTGTTGAAAAAAGGCCTAAATTTCGTACTTTTTATTCAAACCGCCGCCATTTTTTCAAATTTCAAAAAAAATAACTCCATAGGAACATAGCGGCTTACCTACAGTTTGATAATCTATTTGATTTTTTTTTTCTCAGATGAAAACTGCGGCTGCAATCGTGGGCACCAATAGCACCCTTTTTTTAAAGACACTTTTTTCAAAAAATTATAATAATTATAAAAATAAAAATGAAAAAAAAATTTTTGTATTGTTAAATAGTGGTATTAACCGTAAAAAAAAATTCATCCCCATTCCCCCATCCTATCCATCCGAAAAAAATTGCGAAAATTGATTATTTTTCGGCCGGTCACACTGTGATGGTACCTTAACAAATAAAATTTCCAAAAATTTATAACACTGTCTCAACACCTTACTCTCAACTCTTACAAGCCACTCATACATGAATTCACTTTCACAGCTACACAAAATAGGGAAAAGGACTATTTCGATGAGTAGAATTTTATTTAAAATTACCAAAGGCATATCATCGTCACTCTGTGAATCCTCTTCTTTAATTTCCGAGCCTTGCTCCTGCTCGTCTGAATAGTATTCACCGTCACCGTTCATTTGACTGGTGTCCCTCGTGTACATCGGTTCGTCCTTGAACTGGGACATACTGTAATCACAACTACTGGCTGCCGACATGTTATTCACGTTATTCTCATAGCCATCCTGTGAATTTGCCTCGTCCTTGATTGCCAATGGATCTTCTTGTTCGGTATTGTCCAAAGATTCTTCTTTGATCTCTTCCTTGAGTTCTGCACGTAATTTTTCCGTGGCACTACTCGAATTCTCGTGTGCGGATGATTTGTCCGATTTCGATTTGTCCGATTTTGATTTTTCACGTTTTTCATTACGTTCGTCCCGTTCCCGATCGTGGCGATCCTTACGATCTTTGTCCTTTTCTTTATCTCTGTCTTTGTCTTTGTCTTTCGACGAGGATGAATGGTGTTTGTCCTTGTCTTTGCTGCTCGAACTACTCGATTTACTTTTATCTTTGTCTTTCGACGAGCTGTGCCGATCTTTGTCTCTGTCTTTATCCTTCGAGGAAGATGAACTGTGTTTGTGCCTGTCCTTTTCTTTATCTTTATCGTGGCTGCTACTGGATTTGTGATCTTTGTCGCGATCTTTCTCTCTCTCTTTATCTTTGTCGCGTGATGACGAATGGCTGCTGCTCTTGTGATCTTTTGACGATGACGAGGACTTTTTGTCGTCATGATGTCGATCTTTGTCGCTCTTGTGTCTGTCTTTATCACGATCAGAACGATCCCTATCCGATTTCTCTTTATTTTTGTCACGGTCCTTCTCTTTGTCCTTGTCACGATCACGGTCCTTATCCTTGTCCTTTTCTCTGTCACGATCGCGGTCGCGATCCTTGTCCCGGTCTTTGTCTTTGTCTCTATCTCTGTCGCGGTCGCGATCTCTATCTTTGTCTTTACTGGATGATTTGTAATCCTTCGATCGGTCCTGTAAGAATTAAAATTGAAAAATTAATCTAGTTAACGGTTTAAATATCGTGAATTGAAGAAAAATTTGATTGAATGGCACCCAAATAGTTAAATTAGTATACATTATTTGTTAAAGTCTCATTTTAAAGGGTCCGTAAGGTCCTGTAACGGTAATAAAATTTGGAAAATTAGATTCCCAACCGGTAGAAATGAATTAAAATTTCATCATTAATAAAGCAATTTGGAAAAACCCGTGTTTTATAATTAAAAAAAAAATCTAGGTCGTCAATGAGTTACATAAAACTTAAAAAAAAATTGTTAAATTGTAGAAATCAAAATGCTCAAACAATTTTAAAAATTAGTTTTTTATCAACAAAAATATCATTAGCTTAAAAATTCATTAAAATTGAATAATATTATCAAAACTTGTACATCATTTGTGGTAATTAAGCTACGTAACATTCAATTTTACACTTCAAGACATGTACAATATTACCGACAATAATTCAAATATTGTCAATACTATCTTGTATTTCTGTTTTTATATACAAATTCGATAATTTTGTTAATATATTAAGTATGGCTCTTCGCATCCACACAATATTATTGACAATAATTCAAATATTGTCAATAATATTGTATATAAATGAGCAGTCTTAAGTAAATGCAATAATTTTTACACATTCCACAATATTTTGGATACAATTATGTCATATTGATTCACATAGACCGTTTTAAAATAGGATTAAAATAAACATCTTATTCTTTGAGCCCACATACGCACAATATTATTGACAATAATTCAAATAATGTCAATACTAGTCTGTATTATAAAAATCAAGATTATTTTGTTATGCTTTTATATACAAAATCGAAAATTTTGTCAGTAAATTAAGTATAGCTCTTCGCACCCACACAATATTATTGACAATGATTCAAATACTGTCAATAATATTGTATGTAAACGAGCAGTCTTAAACAAATGCTGTAATAATTTTCACACATTACACAATATTTACGATACAATTATGTCATAATGATTCAGATACCGTTTTAAGATAGGATTAAAATGAACACCGTATCATTTGAGCCCACATACACACAATATTATTGACAGTAATTCGAATATTGTCAATAATATTCCGTATTATAATAATGAAGATTACTTATTATGCTTTTATATACAAATTCGACAATTTTCTCAATAAATTAAGTATAGCTCTTCTCACTCAGACAATATTATTGACAATAATTCAAATACTGTCAATAATATTGTATGTAAATGAGCAATCTTAAGCAAATACAGTAATAATTTTCACACATTGCACAATATTTAGGATACAATTGTCATACTGACTCCGATACCGTTTTAAAATAGGATTTTGAAAAATTGGTTAAAAATAAATACCTTATCTTTTGAGCTACTGTGTTTATCTCTGTCCTTGTCTTTGTCTCTGCTTGATTTATGATCCTTCTTATGATCCCGATCCCGGTCCTTCTTATCCTTATGGCTACTTTTGTGGTGTTTACTGTCCCCCGTATACCCGTTGCTCACCCCATTTATTTGTCCTTCCGAATGTCCATTTGATTTTTTATTCTACAAATAAATGATTAATTGTGATTTTTTTGAGAAAAAAATCGAATTTTAAAAAAATTGAAAAAATTTCATAAAATTATTTTTTATTATATTTTTATTTAAAAACGTCTAAAACGCGTAGAAAACCGAAAATTTTTAATATTTGAAAATTTTTTATTTTTCGTCTAGTTCAATTGAATTGAAACGTGGGACTTAGTTTCTGTCGCCATTTTCTGACTTAGAAAAATTTCAATGAT
This sequence comes from Brachynemurus nebulosus, assembly GCA_035578155.1. Classification (NCBI taxonomy): domain Eukaryota; kingdom Metazoa; phylum Arthropoda; class Insecta; order Neuroptera; family Myrmeleontidae; genus Brachynemurus; species Brachynemurus nebulosus. The sequence goes on from JAPWDM010000010.1 coordinate 235,323, forward strand.
TTTACGTTCACCAGTAAAATTATACAATAAATTGATTTCGGGCTATTTTAAATGACGCGATATATAAAAAAATGAATTTGTAAATAATTTTTTATACTTACACTATCCGTTTTGTCACTATTCACGATAGGTTCTTCCATTATTTTTTTGTTAATGAAAGCAACTTGTACTCTGTGAGATGATTATTCTCTCAAAGCCAAGCAACAACGCGTTCCAGAAACAAAGTGTCACTTTTTGCTTACTGCGCACACTCCAATTTTATATATACATCACAATTTTTCATATTTTTTATAATTATTCACCATTTATATTGCACTTAATATTATAAAACAATAATTACAAAAAACACTTATTATATTTTTAATTGAATAAATAAAGCTGCTTTTTTTTCGAAATTAATCATTCAAAATTGAAAACATAATATCGATGGCCACCAAAAAACACTAAAATGCATTACGCCATATTGTACAGTGCTACCACGATTAGATAACGTAATAAATGAATTTTATCGTTTGCTATTCTATTACGATTTAGTACAATTTGATTTTCAAATTTGAGTATTCTGTACCCAGGGAAATTGAAGACCATTTAAATTTATTAAGGTCACTCACCTTTATTTTTCAATCAAGGTCCTAATTATTTATGCATTTGTAACATTAAAATGCAACCAAAATATTTCGAAAACACAAAAATTTTGAAAATCACTACTAACTGAAAATTGTATGAAAAAAATGTTTAAAAAACAAAAACAATCTGAAAATTATATGACAACATGAAATGGTAGGGTCTGAATTATACACTGAGTACTGAAAATTCACTATTCAGTCCAGTGCTGGACTGGATTATATCGTTTACATTATTCCAGTCATTCAATTACAGCCTGTTCACATTATTCCAGTCCAGTAATCCAGTGAGTTAATACAGTCCAGTGCTGGACTGGATTATATCGTTTATAATATTCCAGTCATTCAATGGTCCATTGGAATAATGTAGACCGGTACTGGAATGCACTGGAATGTACCCATTCCAGTAAGCAATCCAGTCCAGTAATTATATTGACGGTCTACTTTTCATCCCAGTTAGCCCATTCCAGCGCCATTGGAATAATGTAAACGGCCAATCCAGTGCTGGATTAAACGTTGAACAGTGAACGAGCATTGTTGTTCTTTGAAATGTAATTAAATGACTGGAATAATATAAACGATATAATCCAGTCCAGCACTAGACTGTATTAACTCAGTGGATTACTGGACTGGAATAATGTGAACAGGCTATTAATCCAGCACTGGATTGGCCGTCTACACTATTCCAGTGGCGCTGGAATGGGCTAACTGGAATGAAAAGTAGAGCGTCAATCCAGTGCCGGTCTACATTATTTTAGTGACATTTCAACGCTGGTTTTGATCACTAGACTGGAATGTTACTGGAATGATGTGAACGGGCTATTAAGATTGTGGAAAAACGGGTAAAGGAATAATAAGACGTTTTGAAAAATTTAAACCTTTAATAATTTATAAGAAATAGCGAAATATATAATAAAATATATTTAAAATTTCATTATTAATAAATTACATTGCATATTCTGGTTTGCCTTCAGTGGTCCATCCGATACGTTTTTGCTTTTGGAATGCAAATGTTAGGTACAACGCTGAAATTTGAAAAAAAAGAATTTTTTTAAGTAAATTTTTATATATTAATAATTTTTTAAAAAAAAAAAAAAAGTAGGATTTGTAGTATCCAATGATTTTGAAAAGACTGGCTATTTTCAGACAATTTTGGGAAAAGACAAACTGGGATTTTCAGACAAAATTCGTAGTTTTATCACACATTCAAGCTCTCACGAGAGCGTTTTGCTTGTGAGTTGTCTAGGGCCGGATTACCCAATAAGCCTAGGAAGTCCATAGCCTAGGTGCGGCAGATTTTTAGAACAATTAGAACAGGGCGGCAAAAGTTATAAAATGAGGTTTTTTTGTATTATTTTTTTTTAACTCGTTAGTTATTTTTTTAGGGAAAAGTCGAAAAAAAAGTACGATTTTCTTGTATTTGAACAAAAAGTGGAGGCGGCATTTACATGGTGGCCACTGACTTTTGAAGATCAAATTCCCTGACTTTTCCAGGTTTTCCAGAAATTTTATTAAAAAATTCCCTGACTATTTTGTAAAAAATGCCACCCCTACTTTATCCCCAAAAAGCTAAAAAAAAAAGACGTAAAAAAGTAAATGACAAGCCAAAAAAAAAAGAAATACACGCCAATTTTTAAATCTAATCTCGAAACAAGTAAAAAATTGATTGAAGTTTTCTCCCTAAATATAAAAATCAATTTTTTCCAGTCTTCGGGTAAAATTCCCTTACTTTTCCAGAAGGTAAAAATTCCCTGACATTTCCAGGTTTTCCAGTAATGTGGCCACCATGATTTAGGGTTAATATGGCCCTGGAGTTATCCACACTCTCCATTCTCATGCAGGGACATAGCGACTTCCAAAAAAAGGCCTCATTCTCCCCAAAAAAATTTTTATACATGACCCAATCAGGGCCACTTGTTATCTTGTCTCGCGAGAATGTAGATGAAACAAAAAAATTGTTAAACGTATTGAATTTTTACTTAAATTAAGCAATTTTAACAAAAAAAAATTAATTAGTAAATGCCCCTATAAACAACTTTTAGGTCAAAACAACCAAATTAATTTGGGAAATGTGACTAACTTTCCATAATTATGTATGTGATTTTTTCTGCTTAGAATTCTGATTTCATTAAATATCGACCAAGAGCGAGTCGAACTTGTACAATTAGGGTTTCGTAGAGTGAGCGTGCGCGTTATCAAGATCTAACATTAGGTCAAATTTCCAATTTCTACATTACATAGTTTTCAAAAAAGCCTTTGTAACCACAGATTTCTGTGACAGATGGACGAACAGACACTCTAACTGTACAATTAACTGTGTACTCTAATTTGTCAAAGCAAAATTACAGTTTTTGTGGCTTAAAAAAATTTGCTATACCTGATGACGTTATCAAGTTCAATTTTTCAAAGAAATTCAAAAAAATCGATTGTTTGTTTTTGCATATTTTCAAAGTTTAGAGGAAGGAATATTGTACGAGGCAGGGATCGCTGATTAAAAAAATGTAGTTGACATGATATCGCAAATTCTAGTGGACGGATTTCTTTGAAATTTTGTACAGAGCTTCTTAATATATTCCAGATTCGTTTGACAATATAATTAATTAGTAAAAAATAATTTTTTACTATTTTTAGAAAATGTCCAAAACTGAAAAAACGATAGGAAAAGAACTTTTTTTCACATGGATGCCATTTTGCTAAAAAAATTTTTTTTCATATCGCTTCTATCAAACGAAAATGACATTTTTACTCTTTAAGAATTCATTAAAATTTTATTTTTCAGATCTCCGAGGGGGTCGAAATCATGTTAACCGCAGGGGGCAGCTTTTTTTTTTGAGTCCTTACTTTGACGGACTGTACTTTTTTCAATTTTGACTTTTTTGTACTTTTCAAATGTTAATAAAAAACTGATAAATCGATTAGAGTCATTCCATGTCAAATCATCCAGGAGGTTTAAACTCAAAAGCCCACCAATTTTATTTCGCCATTCTGTAACAAATTTAATCTAGTTTTTGGTGATGTAACTCCAAATTTGGATTCAGGAGTCACATTCGAATTATTGACCAAGTTTTTCCAATTCCAAAATTTTGTCATTCTATAACTCAGAAATTAATCAAGATATTGGAAAAAAATTTGGTGTGGTTCCTTACATCTGTGGTTTGAATCAACTCACCAAGTTTTATCAAATTCTGACAACTTTGGGTGTCAATGTATACTTTGGCTTAATGATTTGAAACTGGAATGACCCCGATTGCAAATTTTTTTTTTTAATATCTGGATTAATTACTGAGTTATAGAAAGACAAAGTTTTGGAAAAAAACTCGTTAGTAGCCTGGCACTGGTCACTTCGAGATACTGCATCGTTTTACGGTTTTGGTAATAAATCTGTTATTTATTAAGCTATAGAGGTCCAAGTTGTACCATTTTTTCCAGAATAAAATTATGAATAAAATGTGTAATAAATTGAATCTAAATCCATATTTAAGCTCCTTAATTGAGAACTAAAGTAAAAATTTATACCGCTCTCTAAAATTCGACATGTGTTCAAAATTTGGTCAATAACTAGAGTCTGACTCCTAAACCCAAATTTAGAGTTATATCACCAAAAACTAGATTAAATTTGCTACAGAATGGTGAAATAAAATTGGTGGGCTTTTGAGTTTAAACCTCCTCGATGATTTGACATGGAATGACCCATTAGCAAAAATGTTTAAGGTTTTTTTACAGTTTTTTATTTATGACGCCTGGAAAAACACCTAAAATTTGACCGTCTAGACCAGAATACCCCCTTAACGAATCCAATACTTACTGATTGCCTCCCATTCGGATTTCGACAGCGTCCCAATCTGTATATTCTTATCCCGACACTTTTCCAAATATTGTTCCGCATGTTCATAATCATCATCGGCCGTTCCCACCAGCTGCTCACCCTCCTTGGGCGGATACGTTTCCAACCCCTGCATCTTCGTCAACAGCGCCATACCATCATCCTTCATAACTTTAAAATACTCGTCAAAACGTTGTTTACTAACTAATTTCAAACCGAATTTTGCCGCCAACTTAATAAACGTCGGAAAATGTACTAAAAATTCCGGACAATCGACCACACCCTCCAATTGAAAATCATACTTAGCACCGAATATTGGCGGTTTATCTGTACAACAACGAAATGTGACGTTATAGATACTATTACCGAAATTATTACTTCCACTCTTTCGTAATCGTGCCAGAAGATCGTTGGCATCGGGTATTGTACCGATAAAGAAACCACCAGTTCGTAAACATTCGCTAGCATTTTGTAACATGCACTCCGCCTGAGTCAGACTCTCAAAACTGTAGTGAAACGAGAATTGACAACTAACTAAATCTAATTCAATGGTTTTATCGTGATATTTTTCACGAAGGCGCGATTTTGTCAAGTCGGCCGAAATAAATTCAGCGGTAAATTTATTTTGTGGTTGATTTCGTTGATAACTATTTCCCGCCCCACGTTCAAACATATATTTATAGCGACTTTCACACTGTTCCACCGAGAGCGATGCAATATCCGCGCAAATTAAATGCTGAATATTGCCTTTACGCCACTTTAACAGGTCACCACCTTTGCCACAACACATATCCAAAACTTTAATTGGCGCGCCATAACTTTTACTCTCGCGAATTTTTGTTAAATATTCGTTAATGAGGCGACTTTTGATCCAATTGTTAAAATTACGCATGTAGAAGATGCGCGAGGTTGCGCGATCGTTTAAACATTTCTCCGCCAACGAGTTATAATGTTCAGCCACGACTTTACTATGATCCCCAGGTGTATTTTCCGTTTGTTTTTCATTTTCACGTTGATTTTCACTCGATTCGGCGTATTCAACGAAAGTTCCAGGTTCTACGTCATCGTTTTCTTGTGTTCGAAGTCGTTTTGTGGGTGGATATATTGTTGTGTCATCTTCAGATGAGACTGTCGATGCAGCTAGACAATTATTTCGTCGACGGTCAGCATTTGCTGCGGCTAACATTAACGTTTTTTCTAGGTCATCTTCTTGATTGTCGTCTTCATAGTTGTCATAATTATATTCGGTTTCAGTTGTCATTTTAAAATAATTTTAATAAATTTTTCGTCGTTCCAATTTTCACCTCATTATTTTATTTTTAAACCCAAATATTTTTACGAAATAATTGCAAAAATAATAATTTTTGTTATGTTGGTAAATGTGTAATCTGAAGATAGGAGATATCCGTATCATGATGACTACATCAACTACCTCATTTCAGATACAATTGATCATGAGTTGTCGTTAAAAAATTAAATAATTCTTATATTCGAAACAAATCAATCTTCTATTCTTTTCTAAAAATAAAACGTAAATTTAAAATTTACATAAATGCAATAATTAGAGAGATAAAGCCAAGAAAACGGAAAATTATTTAAATTCAAAATGACGAAAAAAGGTAAAATTTAACTGAAATGAACCATATAAAGTGTGTCGTTGTAGTCGTTCGAATAATTTCAACCCTTAACTGCTTACTTGGGGTATTATTAATTTTTTTATAATACGCACTACCCAATTTCAAATACAATTTAGCATAAGTAATCTTTAACTCTTTTAAACAAACCGCATGGAAAATTTTTTTTTTCAAAATGCCGGAATTTTTACTGCCAAATGATAAGTACAATAGATAAGGCTACAAAAAAAGAAAAAGAAAAAAATCAAAGATCCCAACATTAAAAAAGTGAATCCTAGGAATTTATAAAAAATAAATTATACTAAATTATGTTGATAAAATTGAACATTATGTAGAATTATACGGTATTGTCATAGATGGCAGCACCTGAACCAGTGAATATATACATATGACAGCATTTTGAGCCGCCATATTGCAGGACGAGTTAACTGGTCTTAATCATCTAAAGGTTAATAAGTCAATTTTCATCTATTTATGATGGTACTGTTGGTGCTAGGTATCTGATAGGTTCATTTTGTATATGTATGCCACAATGCCACATAGGCCACGTATCTTTTTCTCTACATATGGCACGTATGGTATACATGGGTATGATGGGTGTACATACATATATTTGCTTTGAATACGTTGTCAACTTCAAGTTTGTTTCATATGTGACATCAAATGGCGTCGTTTGGTGGAACTTTATTTCTTCTTTTCAAATAATTTGTGAATTAAAAGTTTTATTACGTGTTTTAAATTTATTATACAGTTTAAATATGTGTACTAAAATATTTTACATTTGAAAAGTGCGAAAAAATTGAGTTTATAATCGTTTTTTTTGTCAAAGAACATATCAATATAGTATTTTGTAAACAATATTAGTGTTTAACAACAAAAGATGATAAAATTTCGCGTTTTATTTTAAAATTTTCGTGATACCGTCAAAATGAACGATTTAAAAGAGACAACCGACAGACAATGGGAACAATTAACGTCCCAAAATCACAATATGCTACTACAGAGTCCCACACGTATGACGATATCAATCGAAAATCAAAGATTACCAGTGCCGCAAACGCCACAAGGATTACCGTTACCACCCGCTGGACCACTGCCCGAACACGATTTACCACCGGAATTACTGCAGCAGGGTTGGCGAAAATTTTGGTCGAAACGTGAAAATCGCCCGTACTTTTGGAATAAAATCACCGGGGAATCGCTGTGGGAAACGCCGACTATTAAAAATCATTTTGATCCGATCACTGATCCGCTCGGTATATCTGCGCCAGGTGCGGTGTCGTTGAAGCGGCGCGCGTCCGAAGATTGTGGCGGGCCGGTGATTAAAAAATTTGTTTTGTCCGGACCGTGGGATTTGGAAGTGAACACGAATATTATCATTTTTGAACGACCGCACACAATTTACACGCATCCGCATCCGGAAATTGAAGCGTACAGGTGTGACAGAATTTTATGTTTAATTTTTTTTTTCACTTTTACAACCCGAAACATTGGCAAGACTACGATTAGTACGGCGTCGAGATTTGATGACAATTCCTGGTAGAACTCGACAAAATAAAACGAAAAAGAAGAATAAAATTTTTCGATATCTCGTTTCGTTTTCGGGATATTGAACGTTAAACTTGTCTTTAAATTTGGATATGTTGTACCTACCTATGTAAACCTACTATGTGTAATATATTAACAATGATCGTGTTCCATTTAGAAAACACAAACAACACCCAGTGACAGGGCATAGGAAAAAAGTAATGCCAACCAAATTTTAGTGATTTTTGTATTTTCTTTTTTTTCACAAAAAAAAAATAATATTTTTTGACTGGAGTTCAGAATCACTTGAATTTTTTACCAGACACTCGACAGTATTAGTTACGACCAGTTAGTTTTGACAATATACTTCAACTTTGATATAAAAACTAGGTGGTAGATTAGTTAAGGTTAGGTTAGGTTAGTTTAGTTAGTTTTTACAATATACTTCAACTTTGATATAAAACCTAACTGGTGACGTTAGTTCTAGCGCAGGCGATTAAAACGAGTTAAGTCCATTTTTTATTTTTATTTTATAATATGGACCAAGAGAGTCAATCTTATATATTTCCAAAAGGGCAAAAGTCAATTCCACCCACTGAGTACTGAATCGAACATATTAACATATGTTTCCTAGAGATACCACAGGCATTTAATTTTGAAGCATGACTCCATTTTAGTAAACCCAACTTGTAACCACGGAGACTTGTTTATAAATATTGGATAAACCATTAAATTCACATTAAATTTATGGTTTGACCGCCATTAAAGTAATCACATCAGTCAGTTGTTTTGTTCAATTTTTTAATATATTCTTAATATATTTGTAATACACAGCATTCTCTCTAGTCGATTCTGTCGTCAATGATTCCACCCCTAATATCATTTTTTATGCACTTGTTATAAAAAAATTCTTTTCAGAAACTAACAAAACAAATTAAGTTCTTAAAATTCTTAATAAAATAATAAATAATAAGTACATAGTTTAATTAAATTGGAAATGTATTTTTATGGCAACAACTATCCATTATAACAGGATAAGTCCGCAAATGGTTTTAATAATGAAATTTATTGTTGTTTTTTATATGTTAAGTCCATAAAAATGTCTTTACTGTGTTACATGTTAAGAAAGTAATTGATTAGAAAAAATTTACAAAATGTCATGTAAACTTGAAGATAATTCAAATAAACTGATGTTGCCTGCATTTCATTTTAGTTTTTACTCTCTACTGTCAAGTTGATATTTTGGACTTAACTCCTTTTGTTTGCCTGCGCTAGAGTTAACGTTAGGTTAGTTTAGTTAGTTTTGGCAATATACTTCGACTCTGGTATAAAAACTAGGTCACACAGTGTTATTTGTGTTTTCTAAATGGAACACGCTCATTGTCAAAATATTACACATACGATATACATACAATAATTCGAATTTAAAGACAAGTTTAACGTTAAATTCTCGAAAACGAAGCGAAATATCGAAAAATTTTATTCTTGTTTTTTGTTTTATTTTGCCGAGTTCTATAACGAACTGTCATCAAATCTTGGTGCCGTACTAATCGTAATCTTGCCACTTTTATAACCAGAAACATTGTTGTTATTTTTCTGTAGATGTGGTTTAGCGTCAAAATTACGTCAGTGCTATCAGGAATTGTGTCATAGTCGAGAGTCTATTGACGCGCCAAAAGATTCATTTAATCGTTGGCTCATGGAACGAAAAGTGATCGATTGTGGAAGTGATCCATTGTTGCCGAGCAGTTGTTACCCAGAAATTTCCATGTCCATGTATCGGGAAATCATGAATGATATCCCCATTAAACTTGTACGACCAAAATATACGGGAGATGCACGAAAACAGTTATCGCGATATGCGGAAGCGGCGAAAAAAATGATTGAATCTCGAGACGCCACGTCGGAAAGTCGGAAAATCGTGAAATGGAACGTGGAGGATACGTTTCAGTGGTTGAGGAAAACAGTCGGGGCCACTTACGATGATTTTCAGGATCGACTTACACATTTAAAAGTATGTAAGATTTTTTATTATACTTCTGCCCATGCCTAAATGCCCAACAAACCGTGTTCCGGGCATCGGACATGTCTGGCTAACGAACTCATCCAAGATTTTTGGACTTTCAACATTTTCACCAAATTTCATAAAAATAGAATGTTCGCGCGAATATATATATATATATATATATATATATATATATATATATATATATATATATATATATATATATATATATATATATATATATATCCAAGTTAAAACGGATGATAGGCCACAAAAAGTTGAACAAAAAATCCTAATACAATTTTTTTATGGTGCTTAGTTTTCGAAAAAATTAATTTCCAAAATTCGAGGCCATTGTTTTAGGATCACTGGTCTAATAGTTATTTATATATGTTAGTGAATATCAAAACAAATTTCTATCATAGTTCCGGGCTCAAGTGGCGCCATGACAGTGGCTGTAATAGCTGAATTTTCGATTTGAAAATTCGCTAAAATTGATAACTCATTTTTAAGCCACGAAAAATTTCCAAAATAATTTCACTAATTCAATTTTTCAAATAGAAACAATGTCAACCCCATCTAACGGAGACAGTGAAAAAATCCGTGGAGGGTATCTGTCTAAAAATATATCACCTGTCAGCCGAATATGCGAAAAAAATTAAGGAACGTAATAATCATGTGCTTCGGGAGAATGGAATTTCGGAAATCGTACCACCGGCCACAATTCAATCGGTGCGAAAAGTATGGTGTTATCCGGTACAATTTGGTATACCGTGTCCACGATTGCCCGTGGTCGATTATATACCGGAACGTGATCAAGCCATTCTACGATATCAAGGTGATACGGTCATTATAAATGGGACACATTTATTGAAGCTTGTAAGTGGATAGTTTGAACTATTTTTTTTAAAATTACGTCATGTATTTTTTAATGTTTCTGTTTTATTAGGGAGTGTTTAAAAATTACTATTTTGACCTCTTTTGAACTACTTTTCCTTTCATATAGACTACAACGTGGCTTTTGTTAAGTCTAGAAGACACATACATACTTATTGCCATTTGGTATTATTTTTTGAAACTATTTTTGTTCAATTTTTGAAGATAATATACCATTGTTACTTCTTATCAATAAGTTAATGTAAAAATAATCAATTTCGATAAATTTTCAGTTGAAATAATGTCTTATTTATTATAAAATATGAGAATAAAGACAATTTTTTTTTAGTTTAGCAAAATATTTCCCCATAAAATATATTTTCTTCTATGAGAACAATTGTGGAAACTGCGTGACCAAATGGTAACATAATCCTTTTGACGCAGTTTTTTGAAATTATAAAATGTCATAAATATGTCGTAATTAATAATTCATGATCATTCATGAAATTTCACATTCACATTCATTTTTAGGGTTTCGAAGCAGCAACACTTCTTCGGGACACTAATGTTTTCATGATGTGTGTGTGTTTTTTAAAAACACATAGGCTTAGAATTTTTTTTTAATTCGATTCTGATCGTCTCCCCCTTTCCTCACGTAGTCCTACATAGTTTTTTTATTGGCGAAAAGAAAGAAATTTGACGTAGTCCTACATAGTTTTTTATTGGCAATAAAAATAAATTAGAAATTTTCGGTTTTTGGGTTATAACTCATAAATTGCAAAGAATTCTTTAAGTTTGTAAACAGTATTGTATTCCTGTATAAGTTTTCGTAGATATTACACGACTTTTCCTTTAAGCGGACATTCTTTAAGGGGACGGTGTTTATGTGTTTGTGTTCACATATACAGTCTTTGTGAGAATATTTTTAAAATAAACAATATTTTTATGTAAACAAATCATAAATTTTTAACATATACAGGCGATTATTTTGGAAGTTAACATAAGTATATGATAATAATAATAATAATAAAAATTATTAATACACATATGAATGTATAATTTCCAAGCTTACAATTAGAAGTAAATATTGTGTAGCTAGAAAATATTCTTTAGAAAGTTATTTTAACAAAACTACTTTAACTTTTATATAAAAATAAATTGTGTAGAGAAACACCCTATATATGAATTCTCTAAGCGGGCGACGTTTGTGTATTATCGTCCGATTAAAGAGAAGTCGGTGTATAATGTTTTTGGTGTATTTTATCTATTTACTTTTTTAATGACGTCACAAAAATGGAGGTTAGTGTTTTCGCGCCTAAATTACTACTTATGGAAATAGTTTAAAGAAAAATATTTGAGAATCTTTGTTACAATATAAAAAATTTAAGATATAATGGATACGTTCGCTGCTTACTTCTAAATGATGTAGGCACATGCGCACACTGACTTAAAGCTGCGTGAAAATTGACGGGAATTGACCAGCTTTAAATTGGAGTGCGCATGTGCCTATATTATTTAGAAGTACAAGATAGAACAGCGAATACTACCAATTTAAAAAAAAATAGTATATTCTTCGTAGTTTCTTCATTTGTTACCAGATGGCTCCCGTTTGGTTTACCAATGAAATAAAACGAAACAAAAGATTTGATGACGTGTTTTTAAACATAAAACATTCAACTATCATAATTTTTCACACAATTTAATTCTCCATTTTGCCCGTAGGAGCATTTATATCGATACAGTTGTTTTGACGATAAAAAATTCGAATTATTCATTCCGCGCGTCTGGTGCTTACTGAAACGATATCAAACATTTTTGGGTGGAACGAATACGAGTGCTGAAGCAAACGACACACAATCCTCACTACCAACCACCGTGTTTGAATGTCTCAATCGATATTTTGGTGTCACCTTCGAATGTTTTGCGTCACCACTAAATTGTTATTTCAAACAATATTGTTCGGCATTCGCTGACACAGATTCATACTTTGGTTCGCGCGGGTAAATTTTGACAAAATGATTCGTTACAAGAAAATTGAATTTAATTTATTGTTTTGTGCTCTACAGGCCATTTTTAGAATTAAAAGCAGTATCTGGATCATTTGAATGTAATCCACCGTACTGTGAGGAATTAATTGACGCAACCGTGGAACATATCGAACGGCTTCTAGCCGATTCCAGTGAACCGCTCAGTTTCATTCTGTTCTTACGAGAGGGCACTGAACCACTACCACCCGTACATTTGAAATTGGATAATAGCCATTACAAACGACGCCAGGTTGTCATTCCCGCTATGGAACATGAATACAGACATGGACTGCAACATATTCTTAGCAAGTAAGTGATTTTTGAGTTTTTTTGAACATAATTTTTAAAATAAATGTTGATGTAAGTAACTGGGTTAGAATCTAGTTTGCATTCTAAAATTTTGTAATTAAACAATTCATGAAATATGAATTTTATATCCCACGGGAACTTTTAATTGGAATACAAACTATTCCACATCTTATTCAAAATCATATATTTTTGCTTAACCGCTCCATACAAATTTGATAAATACTATTGACCATTGGCGGTATTTAAAAAAAATTAATAGGGGATTAATGTACCATGTGATATTAAATTAAACTTATTGAAAATAAAGTAAACGCAGAAAAATATATTTCAAAAAGTAATTTTATTTTTCTTTACAAAAATTTTTACATGGCTATATAAAAGTAATTATTTCGGCACAAAGAAGTTAAGTAAAACTCGTTGTTTCTTTCCCTTTTCTGTGTTTTCGGTTTATTAAGAAGTTATTTTGCTTGCCTATGAAGATCCTATCAAATAAACGTCATAATTATGTAAAAAAATGTAGAAAAATACAATTTAAAAAAAAAAAATAAAAATACAAAAATTATTTTTTCTAATACGCCACTGAAATAATTCAGGTTGAACCACATTAATGGACATTGTCCATATTAAATTTTTATTTCAAATTTTCTTACACAATTTAGTATTTAATTTTACTGCAGTCGGTTTAAACTTCGTTGTATCTCATGGGAACCCTTTTAATCTGGATAAATTTGTCCCTTTAGTTAAAAGTGTTTCAGTCATTTTAATAGGGCTGGGTAAAAAGTTTTATCCCATGGGCACCTTAAGTCGAGATTAAAAATACTATGTATTAATCCAGAATATATGCTACTATTATACGAACTTTAGTCAAAATTAGTTCAGCAGTTTCAGCTTGATAAATTAGTTTTGTATCCCGTGGGAACCTTCAGTTGGAATAAAAATGATCCTGTATATTAATTCATGACTAATTTCTTCATTATACGAAATTCAAATTGACCCAGCAATTACATCCTGACTAAGTAATTAGTTTTATATCCCATGGGAACCTTAAATCGGGATTAAAAATACTATATATTAATTCAGAATATGTGCTATTATTGCACGAAATTTAGTCAAAATTAGTTCAGCAGTTTCAGCTTGTCAAATTACTTTGGTATCCCATGAGAACCTCCAATCAATTTATTATACCAAATTTAAAATAACCTAACAATTTCATCCTGACTGAATAATTTGTTTTATATCCCACGGGAACCTTAAATCGGGATTGAAAATACAGTATTTTAATCCAGGATATGTGCTACTATTACACGAATTTTAGTCGAAATTACTTCAGCAGTTTCAGTTCGACAAATTAGTTGATATCCCGTGGGAACCTTTAATCAGTTAATTCAAGACGAATGCCTCCATTATACCAAATTCAAACGGACCCAACAATTACATCCTGACTGAGTAATTAGTTTTATATCCCATGGGAACCTTCAATTTTTAGATCTGAATTAAACGTACGTTCACCGTACGGCACAATGGTGATATGGTTACAAAACGCGGCCGGCTACCAACGATGGGGCCCGACTGAGGAGCGAGTTGAAGCGCTATTGGACGCTTGGCGACCGGGTAAAGAGCGTGAACGAGATCGTCAAGAGTTACTCAGTCCAACACCGCATCGAAATCCACCGGCGGAGATTCCCGAACAGTCATCACCATCGAAACATACAGTGGCGCCGCCACAACCTGTCAATCCGTAAACAGGTTTTTTTTTGTATTTAATTGTTTTTATTTGGGGGTGCTGCGTTGCGTCACGCATGCGCGATGATTTTGAGGGGTTTTTCAAAATTTCGGTTTTGAATTTTGAATTTTTTGGTAGGAATTGAGATTATTTGAAAGTTTGGTTGGTAATGTGATTTTTCAAAAATCGATAAATTGATTTTATTGATTAAATATTGCTAATATTTTTTTCTTTTTGTTTGTATATATTTCTGATAAAGTATATTCTCGCACACTTTTTTATACACGCTATAATATATATGTTTTACTTTGTCATTTAGAGAGCTTTTTCTATTTACCAATTTTGTATATAAATAAAAGTATATAGAGATTATATGTAGTATAATACTTATAAGATTTTATCAAATTGTTGTTAATTTATAATTTTATTTATTCATTTTAATAATAGTTTGACCAAAATTCCCTTTAAATATTACCAATTTTTACAAATTTTATAATTTCTAGCAGGTATAGGTATTGACTTACAACAAACACCCTCTCTGTGTGTTGGTTGTTGTAAACATTTATAACAGAAGAATAACATAAACAAAACACTTAAAAATATAATTTTATATTATCATTCATTCTTTTGTGATGCGTACATTTCAATACAATCACAAAAATCAGTGTGTTTGTCTGTTATTGTCTATTGATATTGTTTCTATTAACTCTTCTAATGATTACGACGAGTTACCTCTTCCTGCAATATGATGGCTCAAAAAAAGCTTTGATATGTATTCATTCACTGTTATCAGTGGCGCCATCTGTGACAGATTTTTCGAAATACAGTAACTAATGTTCAATTTTACCAACATAGTTAAGTGTAATTTCTATTTTGCAAACTCCTAGTGTCCAAAAAAATTGAAAAAAAAAATAACCAAATAATCTTTATTACATGTATGCATTTCAATACAATTACAAAAAAAGAAAGAAAAAATAAATGATAATATAAAATTAGTTTTTATTTTTAACTTTTTTTTTTTAAATCTGTCAGTTGGCCTATTATTTGATTTATTGTATATTTCTTTTTTGAATTGTTGAAAAATTGGTAATATTTACTTTAAAAAAAAAAAAAAAATTAATTACAATTAAAAATAGTAGTAAATTAACATTTTGGATTTAGTTAATTGTTTTAAATAATTAGTTTGCCTCTTTCTGTGTTATTTCATCAAAGACTTACCTGGAAATCATGTAAACATTTTTATATTTAACATTTTGAGAAATATTTCAATTTTCAAAATAAAGACAATAAGATATATGTTATAGTGTTTTACGAAAAAAAAAAAATCGATGACAAATCATTCAATTTATCTTTGTACATAATCGGCGCGTAATTTAAAATGTGAATATAATTTTTTTTTATATATAAAATGTAGGTATTAAATTTTAAACAGCTTTATTAATAAAATTACAATTTCTTTCAGGAATTTTTTATATTTGTATAATTTTTTTGATATCTGAAAGAATTGGTATGTATTATTAATTATTTGAATGTTAAGTCATATTTAATTTAATTAGCTGTGACAAAAATGGGACCAGAAATCAAAAAAAAAAAATTTTTTTGAAAACACTATAACCAGTTTTAAATGCGTTTGCCGTGTTTATCAAAAATTTTTGTCGTTACATTCCTTCATGTTAATTTACCACTTACCACAGAAAAGAGTTTCTTAAAACCAATTTTACGTTTGAACAGCATACCACGTGATTTAGGGTGTGTATTCAAAGAATGTAAGAATAGCTTCAAATTTCTCTTAAGTCAGTTAAAAATCAAATATCTTTATTTAGAGTGAGAAATTCATGACAGTCGTCGTTACCACGGTAACCACCGTTCGCAAGAAAATTTTGTTATCTTAACGTTACGTAACGAAGCTTGCACCGTTACAAACCAGAGGGCTCTAATTCAAAAAAGTAATACACGTAAAATATTTTTTCTTGGTTTTCTCTGGTTTTGGAGTCACATTCAAAAATTATGAAATAAAAACTTATACTATCGATTTCGATGAAACTTAGATATGTTGTAGAACACTAAAAAATAAGCGACACGTATTTTTTTACACGTACGTAAGGTTTTTATAAGGTTTATTTTTTAATGGATGTTATAGTTTTCGTTATTGAAAATTATCGATACCGAAAATAACGATATTTTCAAAATGAATGGAAACCTAATAAAAACCTTACATATGATAGTCCAACTTCAGAACCACTTATTGTGACATTATTACTCACTGTCAGTGTGTTAATATTAAAACGAGTGTATGTTAACTAGTATGTAATTTAAGAGGATGACTCACCCCCTCTCCAATGTTGCTCAAACTGAATTTTGAAATCGAAAATTTCATTTGTACGTTATTCTAAATGTCTTAAACTATTTTCCATGAAGAAGAACTTCTTGAACTACTCAAGTAGTACGACTATTCGACACAGTCACCCCCTAGTTAACTACCTCTAGACTTAATATTAGGACATTGAGCAAAAACAGGTCAATTAGATTTTCTGATGTAGATTTCAAATCTGTAAACAGAAATTTTATATTGTTTAATTTTGATCCCGTTTTTGCAAAATTAACCCCTAAATTTTAACCCCCAGCCACCCCTGTTGACACAATTTGAACGAATTTCATACCAATAGATAGCTCTTTAAAGAAGAGCAATACTGCCAATTTAAACTTTTGCTCTATATCTTACCGTTTTCGAGGTATTTAAAAAATTAAATTTTTACCCCAATTTTTGGAGGGCGATTTCACTCCTTCAAACCGTTTTTCCGCCGATAAAAAAAAATACATGTCGCTTATTTTTTAGTGTTCTATAACATACCTAAGTTTCATCAAAATCGATAGGTCCGGCCTCGGGCCCTTTACTTGTAAGTTAGTCAGAGCCATCTGGTTTGTAACGGTGCAAGCTCCGTTACGTAATATTAGGCTAACAAAATTTTCTGTCGAACACCAGCAGTAATAGAAATTCGTAGCGTATTTCTGTGGTCAAAATTTAACTCAAAATGATAGACACGCTGGAGTAACTTTGTGAAGATGATAAAATACGCACCCTTAAAAAATAATAAGATAAGAGTCACGTTAGTGTAAGATAAAATATGGCGCGGGTAACAGTTGATAATATCGGAAACGAGTTTAATTTACACCTGGTGGTGTACTTTCCAGCCTAAAATGGCTAACAGATTAGAATTGATTTTTAAGAAACATTCTTTAATTTTTAGATATCCAAAATAAGATGTATGTTAGACTTACAAGTCACTCTTTGTAATGTTAACAATTTCTATTATTCTTATTTTTCATAATTTTATGTCGAATAAGAAATATATTATGAAGTTAATAGCAAAAAAAATTACACATAATTATGATAAAAATCTAAAATAGAATATTCTAGATAATTTGTTGAGTAAATATTTAAAAATTTGAAACAAAAGTAATAATTCAAGCAGACTGTATAATTATAGATTAGTGAAATTTTTTAATGTAAATATAAAAAAAAAACTTATGTAGTAAATTAGAGAATAAATTTTGAAAAATTTAATATTTAATCATATACATCAAAATTGGGGATGAGCGTAAAAAATCAATTCGAATTTTTAATTGATATCAATGATAGATATTCTCTTTGGTTACGTCTGCGCAATGGACCAGTTGATTATAAATGGAAACTTTTTGGAATCATTGATACGAATCTGTCAATTAAAGACTCATCTCTTAAGAATTGACATCACTATTAACATATTTCTTGTATCATTAGTTGATTATTTTTAATTTTTTTTTTTCAACTAAACAACTTTAGTTGAAACATTTGAATCGGAATCTCGTCCAAATTTCTATGGAATATTATTTATTTTGTAGATAAATATATATACCTTGTTTATTTTGTTTAGAATATGAACACCATATTCCTTTCTCTGTTTTGCACATTTTTACTATTCTGTAAGACAGAGAAGGGAATATAGTGTTCATATTCTAAACAAAATAAACAAGGTATACTAATCTTGCCGAACTATTTACGCTGATCGGTAGCGGAGTTGTGATGGATACGGGTCCTAAAACTTGGCACCCGATGGATACTGGAAGAAAAAAGTTTTTGATTTAGACCGTGGCGCCCACATAAGGTCTCAACTCCCTTGTGTGTTGGGTACGTTTTGTTTTTCCCTCGACTTTATGGACATTCAATACCTAAATTTTTTTGGATTACGCTTTCCATCCATTCAGTAGTTACTGATGCGCCGGGCAAGTTTGCTTTATACCATGTAGTCACGGTATACACGTTATATTGTGTAGATACGGCGATGTAATTAGATATTGACAGGCGCCATTATAAACATTTGTGTCATAAAAATGAAAAATTATTTCTTATTGAGTAAAAATTATTTAAATGAATATAATGTGGGTTAAATAATTTTGTTTTTGGCATTGATCACATCATAAATGTTTATTCGCTATAAACTTTTGCCTGGAGGGAATACGAAATTCGATTACCGGGCTCAAAGTGGACAAATATGTCAGTTTATCAGGACGTTGTTTGTACATAATTTTACTATTTTCTTTAAGAAAAAGTATTTTTTTTTTAAATACTGTGTTTGATTTTTTCAAAGGGAGTATTTATTACGATATCTATTTACCAGATTCTACAAAATAATACAAAAAAATTATTTGTAACCCTACTATCAAACGTCACTTAATTTTGAAATTTTCAAAAAAATATCATAAAAGTTACTTTTTATGTTGTTTCTTGGTTAATTATTGAAAACTATTCCATTCTAAGATATTTTGAAGGTAAAATAAGCAAATGTATGGCTTTTATTAAACAAATTCCAGTTTTTTTAATATATTTTTCAATCATTTATAATAGTGAAATATAGAGTATAGAGGGACAGCAACTATCTATTTTCTGTAATCACCAGTGAGCATTTCTGTGAACACTAGGCTACTTAGTAGTCAATCTGTCAGTAGCAGTCGATGAGGGTAGGTCAATCACAAGACAATGGATTTGATTGTTATTGGCATTGTTAGGTCCCCACACGGAGCGTTGTGGTATCATACATATGTATGCGAAGCACGGTCACGTGACGACCACTACCACCAAGGTTCACTAACACAAATACACAATATCGCACTAATACAAAGTAAACCCAGTGCACGTATATGATATATTTTCTATCTCTTACTGGTTACACTGGTTCCAGTAGTATAGAGATAGATATGTTTTCTCTGTTGCTCTGTGTCAGATAATCACTAGATATAGGTGGCTATAGTTTCGGTTCGATCGAATAATGGCGACTGTCAATATCTAATTACATTGCCTTGTCTACATATTATACGTATGTCGTGCTATGTAGTGATGTTTTTAAAAATTCTAGTCATTCAGCAATTAATTTATATTTTTCCCCTCTAAAAATGTCTTTTTTTTAAGTTGTTATTGATTCATCATAAAAAGGATTCCCAGTGAACAAATTGCGTCGTGTTAATGACATAAAATTATTACGATGGTATCTCTAGATCATAGAGTTATATCCAGTATAAATTTCCGCGCACTTTTTTTTTTTGCAAGAAATATGTTAATTTTTGTTGATTATTGCTTTTAATAAGTAAATTTTCACGTTTAGAATGAAACAGAAGCACATATGAAATAAATGTGAATGATTTTAATTCAGTATTAATTTTCTTATATTCTTCATTTCTCATCTATATTAATTAATAACTTCGTTCGGAAAACAGTGTATATGTCATTGACATCATTATGAATTTTTATTTAAATATATTTTTTATAATTTGATTAGTTTTTAAGGCAGCGCCATATTTGGTTGTCTTTCTCACAAAGTAAATCAATTTTTATGCCGTGTTGAGACCTCATTTACTATTTCGTAGTAAATAAAAGTCGATAAAATAGAGATTGTTAGTTATTCTACAATTTACTTCACACGGGTCCGTGTACTTGGTCGCACTAGTTGCAATGCTGGTGTAGAAGACATGGATACACACTTTACTGTCTGAGTCCTGGCTCGTATCTTGACATCTCTATTTGAGACTCGCTAATTACTACTAAATACTAATTAAAGTTTGAACTCAGCATTACACTTAACTAATAATTTAAGCAATTTTAAAAACAAAAGAAATAAAAATCTTGTTTACTAATTATTTTTTACGAAGTTCATTTTTCTTATTTATAAATTCACCCAAAATATTTTGCGATAAATTTTTTAAAAAGAGATAAAAAAAATTTTATAGAAATTCAAAATTTTCCATTTTTTGGGAAGATCTGTATATTAAAATTACGCCATATTGGTTTGAAATTTATATTATATTTAGTAAATGAAGTAAAACAAATATTTTGTGTGAATTTATTTTTTATTTTTTTCTAAAAAAAATAAATTAATGCATTGTGCAATTGTTTTTAGTCTACGAAAAAATTTTAAAAATTTACACAATATAAACTTTTTATATAAATAGTACTACGATTATTAAGATTTAAAAACTATTTACAATTTTGATTTTTTAATCATTTGTTTTTTAATATAAATGTATTTGTATATTTAAGTGTATGAATGAGATTTAAAAACAAAAATTTCTTAATTTTAAAATATCAAAAAATATGTATGGTATGTTAAATATTATATACAAAATAAAATTTATTCTATGTAATTATTTGAGCCATTTTTTTTTGTTATCTATTGCCTAATTTCAGCCGTTACCAAGTACAATTATGTTACAAAAAAATAATATGTAAGTGTCAAAATATTGATTTTAAAAAAGTATAAAAAATCATAAGATAAAAAAGTATGTTTAAATATATAGTTATGTTATTAATAATAAACGTAATTACGTCAAATGCACAAAATGGAATTGCAGCAAGCATGTATGATGTCAGAGGTAACTGAATTATTTGTTGTATTTATAGTTAGGTTTTGACGCCATTTTGTATACACTAGATTGCTTTATGTTGGTTTTAATTATTATTCGCGATTAACTCTATTGCTTATAAATATGATTTTCAGTGTTTTGGGGGATTCCCGCATTAGCTGCATGTTAAAAATTTTCTTTTTCAAAATTTTATCTCAAACCGTAAGTCAAAATTTGTTCAATTTTTGACATTTTGTGTATAATGTACTAAAAAACAATATATCCAAAAAGTTATTTATTAATCTTTAGAATTCTCTAATGCAGTGGTTCTCAAACTTTTTGGTCCGCGAATCCCTTTGCATTTAAAAAAATTCAAAGGACCCTAAAATATGTTGAAATAGGTAGGAAATGTTTAATCAATTGTTTCTGCGACCCCCGCTTTGAGAATCACTGCTCTAATACACCAACCACCTTAAATAGATAAAATTTTATCCGTTAAATATAATCTTATTCAGAATAGTTTTGACTATGGAGCCTTAAAAATTTCGTCAAATCTGTAATCTCTGTGTGTCCGATTTGCATTTGACTAATTTGAATTAAAACTCAAGATGGTGATGCAAGACAGAATGCAGCATCTTCGAGTTAGGATACGTGTGGGTATAATATGATTATAATGTTTAATGGTTATAGAACTCAGTACTGTTAAAAAATTACTATAAAATAGTTTCTCAACATGGCGCTTTAAAATTAATTAAAAGCAATTAATTATAATCTGTCAATTTATGTGAGTTTGCGCAGTATATCAGTTTTTATGATTCCGTAGTCGAACACGAACCTATATGCAGCCACGAAATCTGTCATCTGTTTGTGCATCCAATACGCACTTTATTTTTTGAAATAACAATGGCGCCAACTTAATTTTTTTCTATGAGGCATTTATTTTTTTTATTTAATGTAATCATTTCAGATATGACGTACAGTTGTGTGGAAAATCAAACAACTAATATTTTCATAACTTTTGGAACGGGTATGTCGGATACAGTGGTTATAATATATTCGATTATTGAATACAAAGTGACAGAGTGTCAGACATTCTTTCATGTGTATCAGTACGACAATGTATGGTTAATTATAACAACGGAAAGTATGGAAAAGCGACAAACATTCCAGTTTTGTAATAGTTTTATCGGTTCTACCGGTCTGAAGGTTTGATTTTAAACGTTATTTTATTTAATTGTGCCAGTGTTTAGTAAAGGGTATTTTAATTTTAGCTATTCAGAATCGTTGGAGGGCGAAAAGTTGATAAGCAGAATATTTGTGAAGCGTTCAATTCACACGAAAGAGGTTCCGTGCGTCATATATTAAAAGGTCCTGTTGTGTTATTGGATATATCTTCTAATCTGGCGAAGAAAACTGTAGTTTTTAAAGTAACGGTAACAGCTGCTAAAGGTAGGCGACAATTGAAAGACTGAAATTAATTATTAGATAAAAGTCACAAGTATTTGGACTGGTCGGTCGTGATATTTGTTTTGTGGAGACGATGTTCAATTATATTCAATTTTAAATATATTTTCCCACGGGAACAAGAATATTTTTCGTCCCTTTTGTTAACAGTATGTTAAATTTAAAGCCAGTTTTTAATAGTCAACTGTCGTAATTTCATTGTTTCATTTTAAATACATTTTTACTCAAGACTATCACTAAAAATAGCCTATGTTCTTCTACATTCTTCAGCTACCTCTATACAAAATTTCAAGCCAATTGATTAAGGTGATGAGACGTAACCGTAATAATCCAAAGAAACTCACTTTCGCATTTATAATATGGTTTAAGTTACGAAATTAAGGCAGGATGAAAACGCCCATATTTCGGTTTTACGATGACATTCACATTTTATTTTCTATTTTAAATATTTATTTTTAATTATATAGATGAATTCATCAAAACATTTCGGAACCTAGGTTCTATGCAACGAACAAAGAACTTATGAGAAAGTAGTGCGTTAAATAATGCGTTTAATAATAGATGTACTTAGAATATTGTTACATAGTATAATAGAAAACAATACATATTATAAAAAACATGGGATCGTTGCTTTGTCACTTTTCACAACAAAATCGTATAAACACGAGTCGACTTTCGGCCATTACGCCATCCTCAGGTGAAAAACATAACTTGTTTTCACCTGAGGATGGCGTAATGGCCGAAAGTCGACTTGTGTTTATACGATTTTGTTTGAAAAGTGATAAAGCAACGATCCCATGTTTTTTAATATGGATTTTCACAAAGTAAACCTTGCCAATATTAATTATTTAATACATATTATATTCATACCCTGGCTGCAATAAGTATACAGGTAAACCTTTTTTTATGCGGTGGATAGGAACCGCATAAAAAAATTCGCACAAAAAAAATATATTTAAAAATATCATAAATAGCTATAAAAAAGTTTAGTTCGGTCCAGATTGTAAAAAAAATTTTTATCCGATGGATTGGGAACGCATAAAAAAAGTTTCATCGAAAATACAAACTCAAAATGCTCAAAACTTCACGATTTCCTTGGAAATTGCTTTTCTAAACCAGATAAAACATTAATTTACACGTGGGAACATTTTATTTCATTTTTATAATATCATAAAAATTATGAAAAATACATCTCTAAAAAAACTAAATGATGCAATAATTTATATTCTTATGCAATGTACTGATTAAATGCTTAAAAACCATTAAAAAGTATTTTTATCAAAGAAAGTTATTATAGTTAACGTTTAAGTTTCTTACTTTCTCTTGATTTTGATTCACATTATGTATTTTAATGATCATTTTTTAAAAACCGCATAAAAAAATCGCATAAAAAAGGACCGCATAAAAAAAGGTTTAGCTGTATGTATTATTATTTAACACACTACTTTCTCATAATTATGTATGGTCCATTTCACTTAAATTTAACCATGCTTCATCACTTATAAATTTAAATAATTTCCGTTTTCTTGGCTTTATCTCTTTCATTATTGCGCTTACGTAAATTTTAAAACTGCAGTTTGTTTTTAGAAAGGAATAGAAAATTGGTTTGTCTTGAATATAAGAATTATTTAATTTTTTAACTTTGACTCGTGATCAATTATGTATTTAAAACAGGGTATATGATATGCTTTGTTCGTTGCATTAATTCGTATCAATACGAAATGGTTCCATGATTCAACCAATATATATGTATATATCTACACTACCTTCGAATTTTATTTTAGAAATAAAATCAAATGAGTCCTGCAATGCACTCCAATTAAAATGTATTGTGAATGGCCGATTTCTTTGTATTAATAAAGAGTTGATGTGCGATAAATTTTTTAATTGTGGCGTAGAGAATTTTTACGACGAAGATATTCGATTTTGTGATCGTAAGTACACGAAATGAAATAATTTACACTCGAGATCAAAAGTTACTCTTTAGTCCCTTGGTGTATAATATACTATTTATTATTTAAATAATTTTCTTAATAAAAAAATTCTTTCTTCTAGCGAATCGTTTCGTAAAATTAACAACAACAATTATAAGTGTGTTAATTCTGCTAATAGTTCTTTTTATGTTTATCATACATTTTTTGAAAATTTGTGTGCCGCAAATTAGTGACAATTTCTTCATTTTTAATGAAGATGAGGATAATAAATTGATTTTGGGCACACTGTCGACAGCACCCGATGAAAAAATACAACAGGCGCGTATGCAAATGGATGCAAGATCGGTGAAATCACACCGTTTTCAACAGTTGGCAATAATTGAAGATGAAATAGAACTATCAGAGGAAGGATTCACTTGTGCTACAGATTCGAAATTTGAAGATGTTCAGAATTCGAAATAGAACTTGCATTTTAAATTTAAATGTTTCAAGTCAAAAAGAATGATTAAGGTACAATCACAGTGTGATCGGCCGAAAAATAGTCAATTTTCGCAATTTTTGGCATAAGATGGGGGAATGAGGATGAATTTTTTTTAAGATTAATACCACTATTTAACAATACAAAAATATTGTTTTTTATTCATTTTTATTTATTTTTTATAATTATTATAATTTTTTGAAAAAAGTGTCTTTAAAAAAGGACGACATTTGATGCCCACGATTGCGACCGCAGTTTTAATTTGGAAAAAAAAATCATATAGATTATCAATCTGTAGATAAATCGCTACGTACCTATGGAAGCTTTTTTTTTTGAAATCTTCCTATTTTTTCACACGAAAAACTGTAAAAAATTTTGTACTTTTTATTCAGACCGGCGTCATTTTTTCAAATTTAAAAAAAAAAAACTCCATAGGTACATAGCGGCTTACTTACAGATTGATAATCTATTTGATTTTTTTTCAGATGAAAACTGCAGCCGCAATCGTGGGCACCGATTTCCGCCCTTTTTTAAGGACACTTTTTCAAAAAATTATAATAATTATAAAAAATGAATAAAAAAAAAATATTTTTGTATTGTTAAATAGTGGTATTAATTGTAAAAAAAATTCATCCTCATCCCCTCATCCTATCCATCTGAAAAAAAAAATTGCGAAAATTGACTATTTTTCGGCCGATCACACTGTGATGGTACCTTAAGTTCTGATAATAATAAGAAAATTTTTATTGAAAAATAAGAAAAATAATAATTATTTAAAGTATTAAAACTCTTCTATTTGTTTTTTTTACTTCTCTTCTTATTTTCAGATGCACAACTACAACTAGAGTCCATTTCGTCAGTCTTGTCTTTACTCTTTTTGTCCTCTTGACATTCCTCTTTACGTTTGATACTTCTTTTCTCAATTTCAGATGCACAACTACAACTTGGTTCGATTCTTTCAGTCTTATCTACACCCTTTTTGCCCTCTTGACATTCCTCTTCACGTCTGATACTTCTTTTCTCATTTTCAGATGCACAGCTACAATAAGAGTCCATTTCTTCAGTCTTATCTTCACGCTTTTTGCCCCTTTGATGTTCCTTTTCATGTCTGATATTTCCTTTCTCATTTTCAGATGCACAGCTACAACAAGGATCTATTTCTTCAGTTTTATCTTTATCGTTTTTACCCCCTCGACATTCC
This sequence comes from Brachynemurus nebulosus, assembly GCA_035578155.1. Taxonomy (NCBI): domain Eukaryota; kingdom Metazoa; phylum Arthropoda; class Insecta; order Neuroptera; family Myrmeleontidae; genus Brachynemurus; species Brachynemurus nebulosus. The sequence continues at coordinate 261,820 of JAPWDM010000010.1, forward strand.
TTTTCATATCTGATATTTTTGTTTTCATTTTCAGATGTGCAGCTACAACTCGAGTCCGTTCCTTCATCGTTATCTTCACATTCCTTTTTCTGTCTAATATTTCTTTTCCCGTTTGTGGATACACAGCTACAACTAGGATCGATTTCTTCACCCTTTTCGCTTCCTTGACATTCCTTTTTATGTCTGATAATAATTTTCCATTTAAGTGGTTGCCGTGGAATTTTATCTGAATTTTCTCTTACAACACAAATTTCCCCTGGTGTCTCTCTATACGAAGAGGTTCGCCTAGACTTCTCTGAGTCTTGCTCAATAACTTCACTTTTACTTTCTGGACATGGACAAGTTGATGACGTGGGCACGGCGCACACACGTTTACCTCTTGGCGATCTACAAGATGATAAGCTAAATTTCAAAAAAAATTTGCTGTTATATCTGTGTATATTGAGGACTAATTAAAAATTTTGAGGGAATGTTAAATGAGTGACTTAACCTTTTTTTAATAATACTTAACACAAAATATTAAATACATGCATAGGTTTAAGGGGAATTACTAAAAAAATAATCTTTCTTTTTCTTCTTAAATATGTTCCTTGAGGTGTTAGAAATATTCTCCTAAAATTTTATTTTTAAAAAAATGAAAAATCAAAAAGTTATGGGCATTTTAGTGTACGCACTTTACTATAATTCAATTTAAAAAAAAAAGAACTTTAAATGCTTTTTTCTCGGAAGTAAATTTTTCGACATGGTTCCTCATGTATCTCAAAAAGTATCTGAGATATCCACATAATAATCAAACTGCATATTATTCCTCGATACCGTCTTTTTTAGCAGGAACTAGGATCTTTTGGTTCCGTAATATATTTTCAAAATGACGGCTGTTTATAGTCGAGAAAAAGCGTTGATTTTTGAAAATTTACTTTCAAAATGCGATTTCTCGCTAGTTTTATATTTTTTTTTAGATCCTAGTTAGTGCCATAACTGTATATGTATATTTTCAGAAAATTCTTGATTTTTTAATTTTGGTTCACTGGGGATTTCAGAACGCGAGGAACCATCAAGGTGGAAAAATCTCGCACTGTCGACTTAAAAGCCATTTATAAGAAGCTAATTTTTGAATTTAAAAAAAAAAAATTGTATTGTCAAGACATGTAGAAATAATGTTGTATACATTCCAATTTCTTTATAAGCCCGCTTACGGGCTTGTAGGAGAATATAATTCTAAAAATTCCTGTACCCCCACTTGTGCTTAGTAGTCGACCGCCGAAACTCACACTTCCCCTACTCTTCAAGCGTGTGAGTGTGTACTTATTTATAAAGTTTAAACGATACTGTCAACACATATTTTCTTTAAATTTTTTTTTTTTTAAATCTTTTGTAGAAATTATAAATAATATTGTTAGTCAAACAGTTTGTAATATAATCCGCGCAATGAACGAACAGAACTTGTTTTGGTCAACTACACATGTGTTATGTAAACACGGACCTATAAAAAAAATTATTTTATTGAATAAAAGGATTCTGACAGGATGATTTATGAGTTGCACTAATCGTACGCTTTACCCTAGGTCATTATCATTACATCAATAGCAATGTTCCGGTCCACAGAACACCGGTCTTATAACGAAAGACTTGAATGAATTTTTGTCGGTCATGGAGGGGGAATGTTTACAATAGAAATATAAATCGGCGGACTCATAACGAGCGGACTTATAACGAAAGTCTACTGTATTTAGTTTTTTAATAAAATATTTATTTGTATACAAAAAATAATAAAAAATGGTCGATTTTTGATGTCTTTTTGGCGAATCTCCCCTTAAAAGGAACCTTTTGATATTAAAACTATTATTGATTGATTATAACTTACATTCTAGTACGTCTTATACAGCTTACTGAAGCTTCACAAGGAGGTCTGTCCGCACATATAGATCTTGCTGCACAAGGACGTGGTTCTTCTATCGACTCTTTTTCCGGCTCTTCCTGCGATAATGCCCTTCTTCCAGACTCTGGCTCCTCTGGTTTTATTGCTAAAAAGGATAATTCATAAGGATAAGGAACATTTTTTAGAAAAAAAAAATTGTTCATATTTTTTTTTTTTAATAGTTCAAATTAATTATTTTTATATTACGCTTTTCGTCATCGTCAAAAATTTTTGTTGGAACTTGAGTAATTATCAATTTTTCCAGTATATACTCAGAACCATCTTCGAAATCTTTTTCTGTGTAAAGTTCATCAAGCTTGTCGTCATTACTTCTCAAGCAACAAGAGCATAATAACCAATTGGAGCCCATTTTGTTGAAAAAGTTTTAGGTCATTTATTTCAAAGTTAATTCTAAAAATACTTTTTCACTTGTTACTATGGCTCTATAGTTATTAATATGTGCAATATTTTAACAGCTTAATTACCTGCTAAAATGCCGCTGGAATACATTTGTTGACCAATTTTTATATTTTTCAATAGAATGCTACTCAAATAAGCCTCTGTAATTTTTTGTAAATTGATTTACAATTTAGAACTTCATTTTTATTTAGCTAATCCTATAACTTTTAAAAGTTTCAAAAATGAATCGGGCACTGACAAAAATCTATGACGCCAATCCAAAACAATAAGGTTCTATTCATAAATTAGGAATTTTACGGCTCAAAAACTGTTTAATACTTTTGCAACAAGATTTACTGAAAATAATAATAATATTCGTAATAAAATATACGAAAATTTCAGTTAACCTTTTCAATCTATTCAGTAAAATGGTGATAAGCGGCTCTATTGGGTTCTGGACTCGTGTTCTGGTTGAGTTTAAAGATAGTTGAAACTAATTCACTCTTTCATAGAAAATCTTTTCCAATTTTCATTTCCAAAACTAATTTATTTCGAAAAAAAAAAAAGATATTTAAATAAATAAAAAAGAGTATGTTTGACTAATAAATTTTTATTGAAATGTTAGAAAAGTCATACTATAATTCTTTAGAATGTTCGAAAAATTATACGGTATCTTTGCCTTCTTTCTTACTCTTTTTGCTCTTTTTTTCTTTTTCCTTCTTCTTATCTTTTTTGTGACTTTTATCTTTTGTTTTACTCTTTTGTTGTTGCGTATCAACTTTATCTTGTTTATCACTTTTATCTTGTTTATCTTGTGTATCGCTTTTATCTTGAGTATAACCTTTATTTTGTGTATCACCTTTATATTGTGTATCATCTTTATATTGTGTATCGCCTTTATATTGCGTATCGCCTTTATATTGCGTATCGCCTTTATATTGCGTATCGCCTTTGTATTGCGTATCGCCTTTGTATTGTGTATCGCCTTTATATTGTGTATCACCTTTGTATTGTGTATCGCCTTTATATTGCGTATCACCTTTGTATTGTGTATCACTTTTACCTTTCTTGGACTTAGAAGGACTTTTTACAGGACAAGTGCAATCTGCAGTTGACTCGATTTCGTCATCTCGACATTCTTTTTTATGTCTGATAATAATTTTCCATTTAAGTGGCTGCTTTGGACTTTTATCATCCTTTGAACCTTCTCTGACAACGCATATTTCTTCTGGCGCCTTTTTCAATGAGGATTTTGGTGAGGCTTTTTCAGGAAATTCGCACTTACGACCTAAACAAATACGAGTCCTAAACAAAGACATGATTTTTGTTCGAAGATATATATTATGCAACGTACATTTTGGAAATAGATGATGGGCTTCTCGAAGCCGTTGAAGATGGAAGTGGTCTGGGAGAGAGAATTGGTTCGGTAGAAGATTGTGGAGGCATATCCGACTCTTGTCGAGGCATATCCGACTCTTGTCGAGGCATATTCGGCTCTTCTTTTTCTGAAAGAAATAAATTAAAACCTTGGACCTTAAAATTACTTATCAGGAAAAAAAATAAAGAAATATTTATTGTTCCGTACCAAAATTAGTAAAACGGAAAATTTATGGAATCATTTCACTTTTATATGCTAATGCATTAAATCCATAAAAGCAACTAATTGTACGGAATACCATTTGTACAAGTACAATTTGCACTTGATGAAATAAATTAAAAATGAAAAAGCTTTTTTATTACGTTTTATGACATCGCCGACATATTTTGCTGGAACTGGTGTAATAATATTATGTTCCAGTAAGTACACGAAACCATCCTTAAGATCGTCTTTAGTAAAGAGTTTTTTATCATCATCTTTTCCTGCCTTGCAACAAGGAAATAACCATTTAGGAGCCATTATATTGGAAAAAGTCAAAATTAAAACCGTTTATTTTAAAATTCATTTTAAAAATGATTTCTCGTTTGTTACTATGGGTTCTATTGTTAATAATATGCAACTATATATTAAAATTTTTAGATAAATCTATGTAAATATAATGCAAATGATTTTAATTGTTATTTTAATATTTTTAACTCTGGATCTACGATTGAGGTAGAAATTAATTAAGCATCTAAATTTAAAGTACATATGTATTTAGAGAGACTGATAAAAATACGGACGAAAAAAAATACAATTTTTTTCTGTAACCCTGAATAACCCCTTAAGCAAATTTGTGATGACGGTGATTCTTTTTTTATTACCGTTCTATTTTATTTACATTTTATAGTAATGTAATAATGTATGTAATACTGACCTTATTCTATTCTCTCATATTGACCTCATTCTGTTTTTTCTAAATTGTTTTTCAAGGGATAATTTTTTCCTTATAAATCTTATAATTATCATAACTAGAATATTAATTACTTAATGTTAATCAGAATTACTATTTATCTGTTTATTATATAAAAATATAAAAAAGTATTCCTTGAATACATACATATTATATGTGTTACATATTATATGTATTATTGTTTTTTAATGTGTCTCTTTCCTTTAAAGTGAGTTATAGGTTGAGGCAATCTTTTTTCGCATTAACAAGATAAAAAGGTAAACTACTAGTTTATATGATATTAAAGTAATTTCGCAATATTTTTCCTCGCCCTCTTATTCGTACTATCCTAAGCACCTTAATAAGATAAAAACATAGGTTGGGTCATAATGGGTTAAATGTATCTCAATTCCGGTGATTAGTAGTTTTATTGTGATTGATTATTATTATACTCTGGGCTCTTATATCAGCTTAGTAGAAACCCTATCGAAATCATTTCAACGGTTTTCATGTGATGAGCATATGTTGGATCATAACGGGTTAAGTGTACTCGGCTCCCGTGATTTTATAATGACTTTATTATGACTGATTATTGTTGCAATCTGAACCCTAGGCACCCATCCAGTAGTTTTCATGTTATGAGGGAACAAACAAACAGACAGACAAAAATTCTAAAAACTGTTGTTTCGGTTCCTAATCGACTTCAAAAACATTGCTAAATAAGTTTTTTGAAATTATCTTCAATGGCGAATTTACAAATTTATATTATGATAGTATACGATAATTTTAGTAAAAAAAATTACAACTAACAAAAAATAAATATTACGAAATTAAAGCAATGATGCCAATGATATAAGTTATATAGTGCAAAAAAACACAAAAATTAAAATTCATTTTGCAAAATTTGAAAAAGATTAATGTGAGAAAAAGATTGTATCTAGTCATAGGTAATTCAAAGAAAGATCTGTTTCAGTTAAAATCTGAAAATTTAATTTGATATTCTGAATTTGATAATAATTATGTATATACTTTCGAAATAAAAGTAATTTAACTCCTTTGACACATTATTGTTCGTACAATTCGCGTCAAAATTATCGCCTACTTTTAATTATTATTACTTGAGTCTTTGGGAATAATAGAATGATAGGCGGAGAGCCTATTCTAAAAAATGGACTTATTTCTTGTCAATGAAACTTCTAGAAAATATAGTATAAAGTTATAAACTATGACAAAAACGGTTGCTATAATATTCGGTCTGATATAAACAGGTTCAGAGACGGGTTAATCCACCCAGACTACAAGAAATCTATTCAGAGTTAAAGAATTGGTTTTGAACATTTGGCTAATGCTTAAAAAAGTGCTAATATTTGTCTAAATTACATAGTCAATCAAGTGGTCGTAAAACGACATTTCATATTACACGGACTAATGTAATTTGAGTTAATGGCGAAAATGAGTCCAAACTATAAAAAATCTATTCATAGTTAAAGAATTGCTTTTAAAAATTTCTCTAATGCTTAAAAAAGTGTCGATATTTATCTAAATTACATTCTCGACCAAGTGGTCGGAAAACGACATTTCATATTACACGACCCAATGTTATTCCAATTAATAGCGGAAATGAGTCTAGGCTACAAGAATTTTTTTGAGTTAAAGAATGGCTTTTCAACATTTCGCTAATGCTTAAAAAAGTGCCAATATTTGTCTAAATTACATTCTCGACCAAGTGGTCGGAAAACGACATTTCATATTACACGACCTAATGTTATTCCAATTAATGGCAGAAATGATTATAGGTTTGTAGGCATTTTTCTTGAAGCGGATAACAGGGTGAGACGGATGAGATTTAAGGAGTATAATATAATGTCAATTTCTAAGCAAATTCGACTAACTATAATTATTATTGAAGGACATAATTTATATACATACGTATTTTGAAAATAAAACGAATACCACTCTTTTCTTTCAAAATTTTGCAGTTTCTTCTCAAAAAAGTAAAATTTTATTATCAATATTATATTTTTACAATAATTATTTGAAAACGTTACTACGGATAGCATTGGTTATTGCATTGATTACTATATTACAAAATACTATCCGGTCGTATTCTGGTCGTATCTGACTGCCTCAATTATACATTTATATAATTAGTCTATATAATATAATATATTATATATGTAGACTAATTATATTAATGTCTGTGGCGTAGATGTATACAAGGTAGGCAATTCTAACAATATAAAAGGGAGGGAGTACTTTTTAGTTTACGTTTATTTCAAACATTAATTTCTATATCTATATACCTATATTGAAATTTGATATATCCGCATTAGTATACAGTTAATACCTACCAGTATGTAAAACTATAATTTATGCGTGTAATTTGAATAATTTAATTAGTAATAATGAATCGATATACTTTTTCAATTTAACACTCTTACATTTTGCTTGAAATATTACAGATACTAGCCGTACCCGTGACGTTCACGCGAAACGTTGAGTAGTTTCTTTTTCCAATTGGTAGTTTCTTGCAACACAAAATGCATTAAATTGTCTCCAAATTGACAACTGTGTATTTATTGTATTTTTCGGTACACAATTAGCAACATTTTCTTTGATATCAGATTCAGGATAATTTTAATACAATATTCAATTTATTTACATTTTGTTACTATAGTTATGAAATTATGAAATATGTAAATTTACGTAATGTGTGTACATGCTCAAAATGGTTTTTCCATTTTCCAATGGGAATGAGACATTTTTTCGAAGTGAGAAGTACCTTAGATGTTGATCCAGATAAAAATTTATCATCACACCAAATTTCATTAAAATTCGTCCAGTAGTTTTTACGTAATGTGTGTACATTGTACATGCTCAAAATAGTTTTTCCGTTTTCCCGTGGGAATGAGACATTTTCCCGAAATAAAAAGTATCTTAGATGTTGACCCAGGTAATAAGTTGTCATTACACCAAATTTCATTAAAATCCGTCCAGTAGTTTTTGCGTGATGCGTAAACAGACAGATAGACAAAAATTTTAAAAATCGCTAATATTTGAAATCGCTGTTTTGATATCTACATCGATAACTATTTACAGTATTAGTACAATTTTCAAAAAATATTCCATGTACAGAAACGGTCTCGTTACAGTTTTATTATATGTATAGAATATAGATGTATACTTACGTTAGTTCTAATGACTATATTTGTTTGTTTCTAAAATATATTGTAACTAAATATTACTAGGTTACTTTCTCTATAGTTAGTCCAAAAATTTAAGGGGAGTATAAAATGTTGTAGACGTTGAAACTATATCGAGCCATTACCGACGATTTATCGTAAGCGACACTTTTATCGAAATTGAGATTTTTATTGCAAGCAGCATTTTAAACTGTAACGGACCAAGCAGTGTTAACGTTTTTCTCCAAAATTCGTTAATTAACGAGTTATAGCAACTGCTTAGTTTATCGTTAATACAACACATTTTCACATTTTAGCGTAACCGGCAATAACCATCTTTATCGTAAGGTTAATAAAATAATAGGAATAATACGCTCAGGCGTAATAAAATTAAGACAGCAGAAATATCGCAAGCGCCATACAAATATTTAAAAAATCCTTCTCCTGTAAAATTTGATATTTGTCGGTTACGCTAAAATGGCGGTAATGGCTCGATATATTATTTAAAAATAATTTGTAAACTTTAAAAGCATTAGATTGAAACATCAGAAATTTAGAAAACTTGTTTAAAATATGGCAGACTAACATAGTTATTAATAAAAAGAAAAAAAACTTAATGTTAGTAACAAAACTTGTTTGCAAATTTGAAGGACAATTTTCTAATCCATGAAATAGGAAAGGATCGCTTGTTGGTCTATGTACGTTAAATTTATAGATACATAGTTTTTAAAACAATACCTACATAAAATAACAGGTAATGATAATCTAAATTAAAAATAAATACAAACAAAAAAATTACCTATACATATATAAAACCAAACGCGTGTTAAGGTCGTTCGTCCGAAAAACGATTTTTCAAAGGATTTTAACGAAACTTCTCTAGATATTTATTTAATTCAATACCAATAATATGAGCCTATTCCGATTAAAATTTATTACCCCAATTTTGAGAAAAACGGTTTCAAAGTTTTGTAATTTTAACACGGACTCTTATGAGAAGTTAACATATTCATACGATTTTTTGAATAAAATGAAAACGTGTCAAAGGTATTTGATAAAAATTTAATATGTTATAAAATACAAAGTTACAAACCATATTTAATAACAAATAAAAATTATTTACCACGCCGTTTTTGAAATATAATTTATAAACATCATTTTAAAACGTTTTTTTCAACAATGCTTTTATATTGCTACAACATAAGCGTGCGAAAATTCAAAAAAGCAAGTGGTATACAAATATAATATTTGAAGAATATTAATACATTATTTAATTTTTGATAAAAGAAAACTTTTTCGCTGAGCTATACTTTTGTACCTGACTATCTCGCACTAAATACTTTAAGGATATTTTAACCGTTTTAACACTGTGAGTGTGTTCACTGCACTCATCAATTATTTCTAAATGATATAGGCACATGCGCACACATGCGCAAGTTAAAGCTGCGCAAGAGTGCATTGTGAATTCCCGGGCCAATTTTCACGCAGCTTTAAATTACTGTGCGTATATGTTTATATCATTTAAAAATAATTGGCGAGCACAGCGAATACTACCAATAACTGTCCAATGAGGATAAAAACTTTTGCGTTGCGTGACTACTGAAATAAATTTATATGTAATTTCTTTTATCCATTAAAATTATCTTTTTTATGTAGATTTTATTTTATTGATTTTTGAACACCTATAAAAGTAATATATTTTATAGCTGCCGTTTCAGATTACTCGTGTAAGAAATAACAATGGATTATTTTTTAGCTAGAGCTGGCTAGAGTTAATTATCTATGGTAATATACGTATGTAATCCAAACATTAATGACGATTCTCAGTTTATTGAATAATCAAAACAATACAAATCTTATTGTAACGAAAATATTTACAATAATTTTATCAGTGATGAGCGACGTAATTCTCAAGCCCCTTTTGCACCTCTTTATATTTTTTAAAATTTCCTAAGATTTCAATGTTTTTCATTGACGACTGATTCTAAGAAAATTTAAATTAATTTCTGTGACGTCAAGTATAGTATTTAATAATTTGAAACTCAAAATGGTAGAAAAAGAGTAAAAATAATATTTAAAAAGAGTAAAAATAATATTTAAAAAAGCTAAAAACATAACCTCTCCCCTCAAACCACAATTTTCCCCTATGACGTCAGCAAGTATATTTAGAAAATTTTAGGGTTTCCCGTATGGAAATAATCTCTGGCGAAGCTTTGGAAAACTCTGACAATTGGAACATTCCCCGTTTTTTTTCCCTCATAAACATTGTAACGGGTTTAAAAATATTCAAACCTTAAAAGGGTTTTTCATATTACTGAATTTAGGTTTATTATAAATAAAACAAGAAAAAGATACTTTTGTCAACTCATTTATTGGACCAAACGTTAAATAACATTGTTCAAATTGTCGTAAAATTGAACAATGTTATTTAACGTTTGGTTCAATAAATGAGTTGACAAAAGTATCCTTTTCTTGTTTTATTTATAATAAACCTAAACTGAGTAATATGAAAAACTCTTTTAAGGTTTGAATATTTTTAAACCCGTTACAATGTTTATGAGGGAAAAATAATCTGGGATTGTTCCAATTGTCAGAGTTTTTCCAGAGCTTCGCCAGAGATTATTTCCATACGGGTTTCTGTCTCGAAGTTTAGAAATAATTAGACTTTACCTTTGTTGATCTAATTATAAGTTTCTAGTCTATTGCTTCTGTTTGGACTTCTAGTTAAATTTGGGGCTGCTCTGTTTTGAAACTGATAAGATCCCCCAACGCCGAAATGGTCAGAATTTTTTACTTTTGTTACATATTATGGCTGATAGTCTGATATTTTTTAATTTTATCATTATGTTGTTGGTTACATTTTTACTTATCAACAACCCGAGGCGAAAATAACGTCACAAATCTCGGCATCCAGTTTGAAAAAAATATTTTTGTTATTATCATAAATATTTAAATTAATGATTTTTTTTTAAATTAAATCTCAGAGATATTTAATATAATAATTGATAACATAAAATAAGTATAAAAAATTATTTCCTTGTAAACATTTTGTATCTGGTGGTGATGATAATGAAATAAAATAATAATGACTTTGACAATCAACAAGATTTTCACGGCCATAAAAAATTTAGTTATAAAAATAAATTGTTTTGATGAATCACAAAAATAGAGTAAGTCAAAAGGTTGCCTTACGTTGTGTTGATGAAATGTAATGAAATGTTACCGAACTTTTACATTTTTAGAGCGAAAGCAAATCTGAATATTTGTTGATCTTTTTAGCCAGAAAGAATTTCATCTCACAGTCAGACTATCCCCGAAAGTATTTTTGAAAATCTTAGTGTAAAGTTTTCGTAAGGTTTCAGATTGAGAGTCAAATTATTTTCAATTTGGTCAATTAAAAAAGACCTTATTAAAGAATTTATATATTTTTATCAGTCTAGTGACAACTTCAAACTTAATCCTATTCGAAAGACAAAACGGACGTAAAAGATATTTTTGGTTTTGGGAGACAACTTGATTCTTTCCTAAAGATAAAAATCATTTTTTTTTCAAGAAGCATCTAAGACTAAACACAAAATTTCAGTAATAAATGTAGTAAAGCCCTAGTAGTAACTGATTTATAATATTTAACTAATTTGTTGCAGATTCTGCAATAATTGTTTGGATTGTTTCTGAAACATTTCTAAACCCGGAAGTAGACATAAAAAATTCACCACTTAGTAGATCTATAGTTTTAAATGTCGCAAAATGAGTTATCTATTTTCAGAGATTATGCAAATCGTTCGTGGCAAACTTGCAAAATATTTTGAGTTCATCGAAAAAAAAATCTGATGTAACTCAATACAAATAGTAATATGTAAGCAGCTTTGTCATTTACATATTACTTCTATTAGTAGGGTTACGTAACTAGATTTTGTGTTTCAAAAACGTGAATGAAATTTTCACCCCTACCATATTTATATACCGCGTGTTTTATAAAGATTATACTAGAAATATAAATCTTTTCTGAATCAAAATTTCAAAAATCTCAGTTGATTAAAACACTATATTTTTTTTTATACTTTCAATAAAAAATTTATTTTCGATATCGATAATTTTCGATAACGAATACTACATTTTAATAGTCACAATGCGTTTGGTATACCCATAATTTACTTCGTTCGCTTAAGCCTTCAAAAGTTGCGATATTTTTTTTGCTACGGCACACCGTTTACGAGATATTTACAATCAAAAGTTTGCGATAATCAAAAGTATCATTTAAAAACAAACAAAAAAAAACCTCACATATGATTTCAAAAGCACTTATTGTGTTTATAGTAATATTGAATATATAAAAATTGTTATGTAATTTAAAAGGGTGACTCACCCCCACCCCTCTTCAGTGTCGCTCAAACTTAATTTTGAATTAGAGACTTTCATTTTCACATTCTAATTGTCTTAAACTATTTGATATGAAGAACTTTTTGGACTATGCAAATAGTACAATTATTTCGATACAGTCACCCCCTAGTTAACTACCCTTAAGCAGCCTCCACATTCTCGCCGAAGTTGGACGAAGTAGTTCCTCGCGAGGTTGGCCGAGGCATAAGAATAGCATTGAAACACCAACCGCGAAGCACAACGAAATGACCCTCTACATTCTCGACTCGTCCAACCTCGGCGAGAATGTGGAAGCTGCTTTAGACAATATTAAAAAATTGAGCAAAAACAGGTCAATTAGATTTTGTTACGTAGATTCGAATTCTGTAGGTATTTTTTATTTATCATCCCCTTTTGCAAAATTAACCCCCAACCACCTAAACAAATTGTATATCAATAGATAGCTATTTAAAAAAAGAGTAATATCGCCAATTTAAACTTTTCCTCTACCTCTTACCGTTTTCGAGATATTTGAAAAATTGAATTTTCACCCCAATTTTTGAAGGGCGGTTTAACCCCTTCAGACCGTTTTCCCGCTGATACAAACAAAATACGTGTCGTTTATATTTTAATGTTCTACAATATATGTAAGTTTTATCAAAATCCATAGGGTCAGCTTCGGACCTTTATTCGTAAGTCCCACTAGAAACGTAATAAAAAGGTACATATTGGCTACTATCATTGGGGAATTAGACTAAAGCGGGTTCTACACGATGCTACGAACGTTCCTTCCAACATTCGATCGAACGTTTGAGGTAATTGAGTTCGATAGTTGATGCGACGAATGTATCTGCTACACGGTGAATCGAATGTTTGATCCAATACGAATGATGATATGTTGGTACTCGGTCGACAACGCTGTTATCTGTCTGATGTTATCTCTAATGTTATACACTGATGTTGTCTCTCTTCACATGAACGAGTCGTGCGCAACCAACGAAAGCAACCAACATTGACCTTCAAACGTTCGAAGCATCCCTTTGACTCGGTGCAAGAATACCGACATCGAACGGGACACGACCAAATGCGAATGTTTGACGCTCGACATTGGACACTCGTAGGTTCGAACAACGGCTACACGATGCTATGAACCATCCAACGTCGAATGTTGGAAGGTGTTCGTAGCATCGTGTAGCAGCGGCATAATTCACAAAGGGAAGAATCAAGAGTGAACATTCTATATAAAATAGAACTAATTTTATGATTATAGTACAAAATACATACATTATATGCGTATATTCATTTGTATACATATATGTATACGCATTTCATATATAAGTACAAATACAAATGTATAAAGTATTAAATATATACTGTACATAAAACGAGGAAAAGATTAGAAAGTTAAAATCAGTTTATACATCACAAGCTTATGATTACAAAGACACCGAGTTTAACGTTTTTTTAGAAAAAAATTTTTAATTACAACAAATGTTGCTATGTATACAAAATTATTTTTGATAATTTTTAATATATTCTGATAATTAAAAATTTTTTTGAAAAAAATTTGATTTAAATTGTGTTACATTGGTATCTTTTTTACAAAATTTGAACATTTTTTGTTTTTTGGAAAAAATGCAGACCGCACCGGTTTTTAATAATGTTGATTGTTTCGAGCAAACCACAAAAAATCAAGTAAATTTATTGTCGTTAACAATGACGGCACTGCGTATTACAAATAATAAAAACACGACGCATCCGGACGAACGCATTATCACGCTCGATGAAGTTTCGTGGCATGATCACGCTGACGATTGTTGGGTGGTTATCTATGATCGAGTGTACGATATAACATCATTTTTAAATGAGGTAGGTATTTTTTAATTTTTATTAAATTATAAAAAGTTTCCAGTAATTTTATTTAAAAACTTATATAATTATTACTAAACGCAAAGTTACGGGTGTGTATTAGGCAGGTGTGTATTTGTGCTAGAATTTAATTTTTGAGAATATAAAGAACATAGATATCTACCTAAATTAAAAATTGTATGTATTCGTTCTGTGCGCAACTCTAGAGTCGCGTTATGTTCACATTTTTCATTCTGCCAAAATTTTTGTTAAAACATTGCGACAAAATTAAGGAAAAGGAAATTTTGAGTAAATTGTATAAAATTTAGTTCATTTGTAGCAATTATTATTATGTAGTTGAAAACTATAATTGCCATTCCGTTATCATTGAAGGAAAAAAATATCAAATTTACATAACAGGTGTGTTTTGTTATGTTTACTCGAACAATATTGTTATAAAACAAAGTAAAAAAATCGGCAAGTGCGTGTTAGACACGCATTAAGTCATGATTTCGTAGCTCAGTTACTAGTTTTTCACAATTTTCAGGATAAAATATTTCTTACTTTTATTTAATATTAAAATTAGTCTTTAATTTTTTAATAGGATGATTATCTAAACCTTTTATTTTTTATATGAATTAAAAAAATCATAGTTTTAAAAAATAACACTGTCTCCTAAATTGGGTATTTGACAAATTTTGAAAAAGTATTTTAAAATATTGCTAGATATTTAAATATAACCCTAGTAATTGATTTTTGTATAAAAAAAGGCAATTTAAAGAGAAAAAATTTTTTTAAAAAAATTTATTTGAATTTGGTGCGAAAACATTTCCTCACTTTTCATTGGCAATACCAGTTCATCACTTAGCAAAGAGATGTCGCTCTCCTCGCAATATTATTGAGTACAGCAGAGCTCTGAAGAAGATAGCATTTTTTTGTGACGTATTTCCTCACTTGTTCCACCAGTGGCGGCTCATAACATTTTTTAAATATATTGGAGACCCAATAGGGGTATGGTATATTTTTATTTAGGATGTGGCTATTTATACATACAGTATGTATACGCAATTGGCTATTTATACATACAGTATGTATACGAAATTGGCTATTTATACATACAGTATGTATACGAAATTGGCTATTTATACATATATAGTATGTATATGAAATTTGCTGTTTATACATATGATAATTATGATATGTATGCTGAATTGGCTATTTAAACATGAAGTATCTATACGCAGTTGGCTACTTATGCATAATGACTGAATGCGTTATTATTACAATGGGGTATTTGACAGTAGTTGAAAAAATATCTATTTTGATTTTAAAATAATTGCTCGAATCATAATACTGGATATTGCTTTTTTACAAGTTATTTCATTCAAAAACATAAAAATTTTAATTAAATAAAATTACAAAATTTACGTTAAAAATGACGTAATCAAAAACATCAAGCAAAAGCAGCTTACCCCACAAGCTCATTCGAATATGTAGGTATTATATTGTAGTTAGGAAAAAAATTATTTACTTTTTTGGTAACTATGAAAGAAATTTTCATTGTTAATTTTCATTACTAGACCTACTACTACTACTCAATGTTTTATAGCCAATGACGTCATACGATTTGACGTCACAGAAAGCATCGTTTTGGCGATCTTTTTAAAAACTGAAATTTTATCGGTGATTTTTATTAAAAATATTGTATAAAATAATTTAAAAATGTGTATTATGAGTTTAGTAAGAAGTAATAAACACACTAAGATGGTTTTTAAAAAATTGTCAAATACCCCATTAATATTTTTATAATAAGTACACCATTATAATAATCTAATACCTCCGATTGAGCTGATTTTTATTGTTTTTACATAATCTATTTGGCTTAAGAAGTTATCCCCTAGACGGATTTTTGGCGACGCGGACCGGAAGTGTATTTTTTAACCCTTCGGATGTCTAAGTTTAGGGGTTACTAAAAGTTTTCCGTTACTGTAGTAACAAAAATTAAAAATAGATTCTTATGGAACCTGGTGAGTAGCACAAAAAGGAAAGAATGAAGTTTTTCGATATTTTGCTTAGTTTTCGTGATACTACGTGTCAAATTTGTAAAGCTTACTATATTGGATAGACAATTACGGTAAGTATAATATTACAGCATTTATTGATAGAAGTAAGTGGAAAATGGACCGGGCAGCATCATTGACACTTCATTTTCAGGCAAAGGGTAATTTTGAAGCGATTACACACCGAGGCCCATTTGTAAATAATTACCATTTTCCTAAGAATGAGGTTTCATTGGCGATGTTCCGTTCATTTTTCACTTATTTCTGTGAATAAAAATAAAAATACTTTAATTAAATTCATAAAAATTGATACTATGTATATGTGTATGTGTAAGTGTATGTGTATAATATACAATCAATTATCTCATTATAGTAAGTTTTAGAAATAAGACACGTATTATCTCGAAAACTAAACAGGGTATCGAAAAACTTTGTTCTTCTTTTTTGTTCCACTGATCAAATTCTATAAAAATCTGCCTCTAGTTTTTAACACCATAATAACGGAAACCTTTTTTTTAGTTGCGTCTGTATTCAAAGGATTAAAAAATACACTTTCCATCAAAGTTTCTAAAAATTAATTTAGAAAATAATTTCTTATTGTTAAGTCAAAAAGAGTTTATAAGAAAAACATTTAGTTAAGTCGGAGGTATCCGATAGTACATTTGCCTACTGATATCTCTTATACTAATTTTTGCTAATTTAGACCCTCAGATATGCAACTTCCGGTTCGCGCCGCCAAAATTCCGTTTAGGGGATAACTTCTTAAGCTAAAAAGATTGTGCGAAATTCAATCAGTGGTACGCGAAAAATTAGTTATTATAATTTATTTTACTGTCATCAGTGTAAAAGTCCATTTTAATACGCGCACCACGAAATTTGTATGATAATTTTGGTACTCAAGGTGCACGTTATACCCCGCAAAATCCGGTAATTATGTATAAGTAGCCAACTGCGTATACATATTGCATGTTTAAACAGAATATTTCCTATACATACTGTATGTATAAATAGCCAATTTCGTATACATACTGTATGTATAAATAGCCAATTGCGTATACATACTGTATGTATAAATAGCCAATTGCGTATACATACTGTATGTATAAATAGCCACATCCTTTTATTTAAGCTGTTGGCAAATACTATAAATGACGCTGAATACGTATGTATTATAAATGTTTATAGAAAAAAACATAATATATACACTGAAAAATTAAAATACTAAAATCAGAGACATAGTTCCTGAACATTCTATACAGAAATCGGCAAAGATATTAAAAAACTCACTTCACCATTGCTTTGGTCATTGTAAAAGACGCCAAATAAGGAAAGTTGATAAAAATTCTCGAATATTCTATTTCTCAACTAGCATAGATATCAAAAAACCGATTGCACCATTGGATTTGTTACCGAAGGAGAGGCCAAATACTTCATTTTGACAAGGATGGTGTTCCGGAATGTTCTACTCATTAACTAGCAAAGAAAACGAAATACCATCTTCACCATTGGGCTGGTCTTCAAAAAAGAAGCCAAAGTGAAGTTGATTTTTGTTGGTTACCAAATAGAATGTTCGAGAACTTTTGTTAAATATCGCTATTTAGCATATTTATTCGATTATCAATCCCATTTTGAGTCGATATTTCCATATTTTTGCTTGCTACTGAATAGAATATTCTAGAACTTTTGTCAAATTTCACTATTTAGCTTCTTTTTGAATGACCACTCTAATGGTCAAATCGGTTTTTTAATGCGTTTGTTGATTTTCGAAAAGAATGTTCTGGAATCTTTTTCAATGATCAATCTTATGATAAATTTCTAATGGTAAATATAAACGAATAACGATAACATGCTTACGTAGAGAAACAATATGAACCTACTCATAAATAAATTTGTGAATAATAAATGTGTTAAAATTTTTGGAAACATGTATAAAAAAATTCAGACAAAATATTCTGTAAACCGCCTATGAAATATTTATCGCAAGAACAAACATCTTGTTTATGTTTTGTTTTGATTTATGTACCATTTATGTACTACGTTCAAACCTTTGACCTGTCTTTGACGCTGATCTGTATCTATTGTTAGAGTCCCTATAATAAAAGTCTAGACTCCGGCCATTTATGTATAGAGAAAATAATCGCCCAGTTTTTGTGTTTCGTATAGAAAATACAGTTGTCAATTCACACACACGCACAATTATTAAATAACTGATAGGAGAACATTAGTGCACCGCTACTAGTTTGACTTGATATGCGTCATTATTTTGAAAAAAAATTTTCCTACAAATGACCGGTATCTAGACTCTTATTATATAGGGACTCTATTCATCTACCACTGACAACGACATCTTCTCGTGTTATGAGGAACTATATTTGCCAACCACGTCATACATGCCAACGACTCGTTCTTATGACATCAACCGCCAATTTCAAATTCATAATTTTCATTTAAAAAAATAAAATATTTATAGATTTTATAAAATTAATTTAAGTGGTTAATCATTATCAACGAATGTTACTCTATGTTATTCACAATATTTCATTACCAATAACTACATCAGTCAAATACCCAATTGCATAAGATCCGACACTGATTATTACAAAATGGTTAAGTGTAAGTAGACCACCTAATGCTATGATAAAAACGGCAAATTCCGTAGTTAGAACTACGGGATCCGAAAAACTGGTTCCTTTTATTATTTTTGCAATTTATAATACAGCAACCGTTTTTAAATCAAATTACAAGAAAATAAGTTAATAAAATTTTGACAGAGTGTGGAACTTGGAACATTTTGCTTTTACTTATATTTTTTGTATTTATTTTATATTAAATATTGCTGTACACCAGTGTTTTTCAACCTGTGGGTCGCGAAGCCTTTTTAAGGGGGTCGCAGTTACTTAAACAATAAAACCACTCTTGTTCAATATATAATATCTAATAAAGAAAAGGTTAATTCAGGGTTACGTTAATGTGATGGTTTCATATTTTCGCTTGATAAAATTTTAAAACAAATAACTGTGGCTTATTTTCAATAACAGTAAATCCGAGTTTTAAATAATTGTCGTCATATAGACACTTTTTCTTTGCTTTTATTTCATTACTCTCATTGGAACTTAAAGTTGACGGTTGTGCATGGCTTTCCAGAAACTCATCCATTTTCAATAATTACAATGAGCACAGAATTTTGGATATTAAACAATAAAAGACAGTGAGCAACTAGTAAACAAACAAGTCAATTCAATAAATTTAAACACAATTCAAAGCAAATTCACAATTCAAAGAATTCAAAAGTGCCATCCTTTACTCGCCTGATGCTCCACGCAGTGCTTATCACGCTGTGCTATGTTTCGCTTACACAAGACACGCGCGCGTTCAGAAGCTACTATAAGTCGTCAGCTTCGATGTCGATATAAAAATATGCCTGTTTAAAATCCTTTGTTACACATATATTTAATTAACACCTAACTGAAAATAATCGATAATGATAAACGGATTCGATATTTATAACATAAAATAACATAAAAGTTAGAAATAGCAGAGGGTAGGGGTCGCAAAATATTTTTCTATACTAGGGGGTCGCGAAATATTTTTCCATACTAAGGAGGTCATGAAAAAGGTTGAATAACACTGCGTGTAAACTATTACATACTCATTACATTAATCACTCTGTATGCTATATGCATGTAGTAAGTATTACTTGAAAAGACTTAAGAAATATATTTATTTCTTTTTCACACCTGTATTATTAAACGAGCCAATACTGTATTATATTACTTCTCTATTTCACATGTAAGACATCTGTGTCATTTCCAGTGTTAAAACTAACAAAAATAAGATAATATTCATGTTATTTTGAACAAGGCTCATTTACATTTTTCATTGTCAATAAAAAAAAGTAAGGATTTTTTTACATAATTACTAATACTATACCTACTGCTGTTATTAGATAAACAGGAGTAATTATATGAATTATATTATTAAATAAAATTAAATACAATGAAAAATACAGTAATTAAACAGGTTGTAATAAATATATGCGCCAGAAACTAAAACCATCTAGCCTTCGTACATGGTATCACCTAATATAGCGATATCAATTTAGTTAGAAAAGTAAATGTCAAAACTTATCAACATTATTTAGTAATAATTTGAATTTAAATAATCATTAATATTGCTTAATACCTCAGGCGATATATTGCATAAAGCTTTATTTAGTACAATTTAAGTTAAAAAATCAGAAATTGTCCTTTCACTGCCTCGTAACTATAATTAATTTTTCTTTTACAGCATCCAGGAGGCAGAGATGTATTATTAGAATACGCGGGTCGTGATTCTACGCTCGCATTTCGCGGATCAGGTCATTCGAAAGCAGCGATAGCATCACTGAAACGTTATCATATTGGAACGTTACCGTTAAACGAACGATTATTTCGAAAATCAAACGGTATCAAATTAAGTGATATTCCTGAGTAATCCTTATATAATTTATATTTACTTTTTATACAAAATTATTTATTTAATTTTATTTAAATATTTATTAGTATTATTTTTTATTTGCTATTGTTAATATATGGTTTTTTATTATCTTTGTATGCCTATGTTAAGAGATAAAAGTATTTAAGCCTAGTCAAACAAAAATATTTTTGAGAAATATATTTTGTTTAAATATAAATAATCTCATCAAAATTTGTGTTTTATTTTTAATTATTTTTTATTTATCCCTTATTTAAACTTTCCCAAATTTTAAATTACAATGAAATTTATCAACATTGTTGACATTAATTGTGGTGCTATCTACCCAAAATAAATGTAACTAAGCATTCAAATAAAAAGTTTTAAAAACCAAGAATTATGATTTAAAATTATCATTCAAATGGAAATAAGAAATCAAAATTACAAATTATCTTTATTTAAATTTTTTTTAGAAGGTATAAACATTGATAACATTTAAAGTAATATTTATATCTCAAAAAATTACGAAAATATTAATCAATTTTTTTTTTACCAAATGACTTGCTATAAAATACTTATTTCATTAAAAATAGTAGCTGTAGAAGTATCGACTTAATTAAAATTGGCTTATTTCATAGCTTCAAAATTTATTAAATTTATTTTATTCAAAATCGAAAGAACGGTAGTAGAAACATAAAAAAATGTTTAAAACTTTAAATTTTTTCATAAACTACCAGAGTCCTTTAATTGTGAACTTTACTCTCACGGCACAAGGTATACATACACCGTATACACTGTATACACACAACAGGAGGCATAATAAATAGAATCACTCAGTCCATAGAGAAAACAGATGTCACTCAATTGATGCATCGTCCTTAACGTGTTAAACAATTAAAATCGAATAGAACAAAATAAATTTTAAATTTTATTTTGAACTTGATCGGCAAAATGACATAATTAAAAAAAAAAAAAAACAACAACCGCAAAAAACCGTTACATAACTTTACTTATTAACATAGCTAGTATGGAGGGTAGATATCAGGAGCACCATCTCTGTATCAAAAAGTGTCCATAGAAAGGCGTAAATAGTGGCGGCGCTATTGTAGCAAAAGGGTAAATTTAGAGAAGTAAACAAGGGAAGAAAAACATCCGCGTTGTTATGTAATTATTGTTTTTTTATTATAATTGTTACATATAATAGTTTTATTATTTTAAAAATTGTTATAAAACTCAACACAAAAAAATCACTATACTCTTTTACTACTCTAGCGCTATTCTGGCGAGTTTTTGAACTGTTACTTAGTACTTAAAACGGGACACTTTTTGAAATATTTTTCTATTGTTTTTCGTACAAGATAGTCCTCCTTATATTCTACA
Source organism: Brachynemurus nebulosus (assembly GCA_035578155.1). NCBI lineage: Eukaryota > Metazoa > Arthropoda > Insecta > Neuroptera > Myrmeleontidae > Brachynemurus > Brachynemurus nebulosus. Next base: position 283,727 of record JAPWDM010000010.1, read on the forward strand.
CTCCATAATAGCTAGTTTACAAGGCAGATTAAAAAATAGGTACGCCGACGCGCAGATCTTGATGACGTATATGGCGAATTATATATATACAGTCTGAGTTTTTTGAGAGTTGCCATTTTTATTACAGGCAAACCGTTGATTTAATTGCGAAATTGTTCAAATAAGAGTTGCAGATATCGACGGGGGCAACGATTGGTATTGTCAGGATCTTTATAGCTCTTAACTCTTATCAACGGTTTGGCTTTAATAAAAATGGTAAGTCTAAAAAAACTCAGACTGTATAAATATAATAATAAGTAATTGTAATGTCTTTTTCTAAAAATTCAAATATGTGACGCATCATGACGTAGATGGCGAAATGCGCAAAAAAGCTTATTTTGGACTCAAATGTAGCATGGGCTGACTAGTTTAGATAATTGGATTTTTGAATAAAAAATAAATATCATTTTTTTTTATTTTATTTCAATTCTACATCATAAATAATATTGATAATCGATACGAAAAATTTTTTAAAAATGATATATAATAAATAATAAATTAATTAAAACTTGAAAAATTTTAAAAAATATCATTTGGTTAAAAACAGCACTACAAAAGATCGCGATATCTATGACGTCATAAAGGTAATATGTCAAAAGTGTCAAAATTATTAAAATTTAGTAGGAAAAATTATTGATGGTTGTTTCATTGATTTCGACGTTCAAAATTTTGAGGGACATTTTTTCCGGATTTATTTTTGTATTGCTATCACAAAGTGGTACAAAACAAGCTCGATATTTCTTTAGTATCGATATTTCGACAGTGAAGTTTATAGCAAGCAATAATTTTGATAGAAACAAGAATTTCAGAGCAACAATAATTTCATAGCAACAATAATAGTAGGAGAGCTGCTGGCCGATTTGCAATAGTCATTTCAACACGCGTTAAATTGAGAGGATAGGATCTTGGATACTACTTACTCTACATAAAAATTCAGTTCTGGCAACCCTATTCGACTCAACCCGGCCGAATAGGCTTGCCAGAACTGAATTTCTGTGTAGAGTAAGTATCCAAGATTCTATCTTCTTAATTTAACGCGTGTTGAAATGACCATCGCAAATCGGCCAATAGCTCTTGGTCTATAATCTATTTGAAAATAAAAAGATACTAATGTAGTTATGTTCAGGCCATATAACCTTTATTACGTCACACAAGCGCTCATGAACTATCGGCCCGTTATCGGTTCTAAGTTTGAAAATTTATTTTTAATTTAATATAACTTCTTAATGAGCCATTTCCTCAAAATATGTAATAGTCTGACAACAGGGCGGCGACACAGGTAATTTGGAACTACATCTCTATGATTGAAATTTTAATTTAAAAATTGCTATGTAACCGCATGAGAAAATTGTTTAACACCAGGGTGGCAACACGGGTTATTCGGAACTACATCTCTATAGTTGGAATATTAATTTCTAAAAACCAAACAATATTCGTAGGTAACCGAATTGGAAAATTTTGTTGCTAAAATGGAATTAACAGAAGGTGATTTTTGGTTGGTTAAATTAATATCTCGATTATAGACATGTAATCCCAAATACCTGTGTCGCCGCCCTGGTGACAGATTGCTACATATTTGAGAAAATGGTCCATTATTAAGTTTAAAAAAAAAATAAAAAGAGTTTTCTTATAAAACTTATATATGATCTTTCCATTTATGACAAAAAAATTTTTCTTCAAAAACCTAATTATGATTAGAATTTTGATAAACAAATCTTTATTATAAATTGTTGTCAAGCTAGTTTTTTTTGGAGGGAAATAAATCGGAGTTTGTAAAATAATCTAAACATAATTCGTAACAGTTCAATAATTTATTTACATGTCAAAACATTTTACAATTCAAATTTACAAAAGGAAAAAAATACAGAATAAATTTATTCACTAATTAATGGTGAAGAATATTTAAAAATATCAGTCAACATTTAAAAACAAATATCAGATTAAATTATTTTTGATATTTTAATGTAGGGTAAGAGACCCGATGACCGATCACTATTTTTAGCTGTATCATTAAATTAGCTTAAAAAAATTAAAAAATAAACAAAACACCCATTTTTTTTTCTTAATAAGTATGAAACCAAGTTTTTTTAATCCAATGGATATGTTTTTAAGAAAATATAACCCAAAAATTTTGATTTATTAATGTTTTTGTTTTATAATTTGCTGACGTGTATGAAAGATCGGACAGAATATATTAACCCCCTTTGAAAGATCAATATACTGACCCCAAACAAAGATCATGCATTTATGTACATGAGATACATGAGATACTAGACATACATCATACACATCTTCTGCCATCTTTTCACGTATAAGTCAACTACATATACTTTGATATGTATAAAGTGAATAACAGTGATTATGTATAGTAAATATTTAAAATATCGAGACACAGAGCGACATCTTTTGATGTATCTGTATAGTATATAATTATAATATTTTCTTTGATGTAATAAAGACCCAGCTTGACGACATTATTGCCACCTGGTGTCAGATTTAGAGAAGCATTTCGAGCAAGACATACATACATCTTATGTATGTATAATATTATTAAATGTCAAATTAAATTTTTTTAATATTTAAAATGCACTTCTTGCTCATTAAATTATGAATTAATGCTATTAGTAGAATATGCTACCCCGCTTTTACTTTTGAAATTTTCCATCAACTTTCGTTCATTTTTCCCTGTTAAAAAAACTGAAATAATATTTATGTCAGTCAATAAAGAATACTTACATGTTTGATACTCTTAAACGTTACCATTTGTTAGAATTACTTAAATGTTTTTTTTTTCACAATATTTATTTCACTTTTTTAAAAATGCAAAATGGCGTCTTATGCCAATGCAAAATATATTTATCACATAAATACACGGGGAAAAACTTTCCATAAATTGCATGCAATGCCACTAAGTGTGAAGTACGTTTAAAAAATTAATACAGATTCCGTTTTCTACTTACTCTGCTTACGATTTTCGCCATCTAGTGTGATCTATTGATGTTTTAAAAAACATCGTGTACATTCAAACTTATCTATTTTACCATTATGAATTTTTAAACAGTTAAATTAAGTATATGACGATAGATGACGTATATATTTATATATCGTTTCAAATCTAAATGTCTGACGTTTTTATTTCAATTTCGAAGTTTTAATTCAATATTAATTATTTTTCAATTGATTTTACGTTCTGAAATAAATAAAATATTAAAGTGAAATTATAAAAACGGTTAGTTAAGTGTTTTAAACCCAAAAATTAATTAAAAATGTTTATAAAATAGATATACAATATATAATTCTCAAAATGCCGTACCCAACTCTAAAACTTGGATCCCAAGAAGGATCAGTCATACAAATAATATTTAACACATATAAAATTTAATTTAGCTATCCTAATCTCTTAAGTGGACTAATAACAATTATTTGTATACTTTTATTATGCTAATAACTTTAAAAATTCGGTGAAAAATGTTACAATTTATAACCCATGTGTTTTGAATAATGATCATCCACCATATTAAAAATTCACGAATTCAACAAAAATTGTTATATATATATATATATATATATATATATATATATATATATATATATATATATATATATATATATATGTATTTCTTAAATTAAGTGAGGAGACATTAAATGTGAGGTGAATTTAAATTGAAAAATAATCATTCTATTAACAATAATATTTTTTATCAAAGGTTTCTTTCAGAAATAACTTCATTAAGATATAAATGTCAAAACTGATCGGACTTATAACCCCGATCGACAATGGGGTCTTTTACCCTATAACAAATCCGTGGGGTTAAAAACGAATAAATTTAAAAAGTATATGCAAATGATTTATCAAAAGTATTATGATGTAAAATAAAACATATATTACAAGAAAAATAATTAAGGATATCTTTTGGAATTTTAATGATTTTTTTTTTTATTTGAATAAAAAAAGAAATCGAAATCAAGGAATATAAAAAAATAACACAAAAATTGAGTAGGCTAGAATCAAATCGCACTTTCTCCAAAAAATAGTACATAATTATGTTATACACCAAGAGACTAAAGTGTGAGTTTTAATCCCGAGTGTTAAGTTTGTTGCCAGAGGGCCTGTAAAGGCCCTCTGGCAATAAATCATACGAGGGATGAAAAAAACACTTTAATCCTGTGGTGTATATACTATTTTTTGCAATTCCGGATAATTTAAAATTATAAAAATTTTAAAAAAATTACTTAAATGTCATTCAAATTGTATGTAATAATATTCCATCAAGTATATTTTGGATAAATCAATCGAATTGTACAATAAAATATAATTGTTTGTCTTTATCTACAAGTTTGAATTTGTTTATTATTTTCAATTACCTAGCAACGCTATTTAAGTTAAATTTCTAGAAATTGTACTTGCTGTTTGGTTTAAAAGCGGGAGTAAAATAATTTTTTAGCCCCTTGGCATTAAAAGTGGCACTTTACTCCCTATTATGAGGGACTAAATCATGTTTTTTAGTCCCGGAATTGCATAAAAAATAAATTATTCCAACCGATCAGATTATTACTTTATTCAGGCAATTCCGCATTGAAATAGACAATAACGTCATTTTCGATAATTTTGGAGAAAGTGCGGTTTGATTCTCTAGCCTACTCAATTCTCAACTTTTATATATTATACTTTGCAAAAAGTCTAAAGAATTATGTAAGAAATTTTGTGTGACAGGGCTAGCGTTAAGTATATCTTTTCAATCAGAACAACATTTTTTTTAATATTCCATATTTGCGTGGTTTTGATGACACAAAAACGAACGCACCCAAAAAGCCGGAGGCAACACGTATTGTTATGTAACAAGATGATATTAAATATTTGTGGTATAAATGGGGCCGTTGGGAATTATTCAATTTCTAACCTTGGAAATTACTTTTTATATTTTTTTTTTTTTTGTTTAGAAATAAAATTTAGTAGAGGCAAGATAATTTTATATTATTTTTCACAAAAAGACAAAACAAATGACACCTCAAACGTCGTGGAAGCCATCCATTTAATGTGCGCGGCGAAAAATTAAAAATGATAAGAAATTCCTTTGGCTAAAAATATATTTTCAGGCAATTTTTTACATGTAAATTTTTGGTTGGAACATTTTTTATAATACATAAATAATATCTTACAATTATTTACATAAAAAAAAATTGTTAATGATAATAAGCGTTTAATTAATAAATATTAAAATAGTGCAACAGTTTCAAAAAGGTTCGGACCCTATATCTTTCTCTTCTTCTCTAAAATGCGATACAGATAAGACCACTGCAAATAAATAAAGACAGATTATTAAAAATTAATTTCAGACGCCAAGGGTTCCGTGCATTTACGTTAGAGGGAGGGATCGTAGGAAGGAAAAAGCGGGCGCAAAAAAAGCAAAAAATAAAAAATAAAAAATTTTATTTCATATATAACTTTATAATAACAAAAATATCAGGAACTGACACTGCGTTGCGCGGGTAAATGCGGAACCCCAAAAGAATTATCTGAATAACATTTTGAAAAACGATCATACTTTTAATTTTCGTCCAGATGTCTCTGATATCACAATATAGGCAATTATTGCTAGAATCCCGACAATCCATATGAAGGCAACGGTATATTCGCGGGGCATGTGACATTTCGAAATGGCATAATTATCCGGTGTGAATACAGCCTACGAAAAAAATTTTATAAAATTAAAAAGAATTAATATTTTTTTAACACGTTAAGGTGGATGGAGCGCTAGAGATTAAGTTCCAAAAAAAGTCTGTCATTTATTGTCAAAAATTAATATTATTTAATTACTAAATTTCTTTTTTTTAATTTAGAATAGCATTGAGAAAGCTCATTTTATAACAGAGAAACAATTTTTTCATAAAAAATCATAATATAATATAAATTTGACTACTGGATTTTTGAGAGTAATAAAATCTAGCAACATTGCGTAGTTAAATAAATATAGTTAAATGTTGATAATAGAAATTGATATCTCTCCTAGGTACACAGTCGATAAAAATGTTACAGTATTTGTAAGCTAGTTTCGTGAATATTAATATTTTAATCACTTCGATTATAAATTAACAAAATAGATTACAGTACGAAAATCACTGGAAAAACAATAAGGCCATTTTTTATTACTACGAAGTTGTATTAATCTATGCCATCTATGGCATGTGACACCAAAATCCAACATATTTATGTCAACACTAGATAGAAATCTGTTTTATCAACAATATAATGATTTATTGTAAGTATATTATTGTATGCATGTATGGTTTGCATTTTACGTGCAAGATTGTCAAAGTATTTAATTGACAAATTGTCAGTGTGACAAATAAAAATTTGCATACATTTCTCGGTTTTTAAAATTAAATTACTAAAATACTGTACGTCAAATTTTGTTAATTATATTTTTGGAATATTCATGAAGGATTAAATTTTTTAAAAATAAGTTTTTTATAATTTTTTCATTAGCAGAAGGTATTAATTCATTTGATTAAGTGAGTGTCTCCGGTATTTTTTGAAGGATAACTTGTATTAAATAACAAGAATGGGGAATTTGACTAATTTTGGGAAATTATTTTAAAACTCACATATATTTATGTATTATGCATGTATACGTTTTTAAATTTTAAAAATAATGCCGAAAATTGTTAGAAAAAATTATTTTAGTATTTGTTCTCAAAATTTGCACGAAAACGTTTACTAGCTGCCAGTTACGTCACATTCTCTAGATAGCAACAGGTGTCCTGTGACTAAGAAAAAAAAATGTTTATTTTTTCTGTAACTAGGAACAGAAATTGATTTTTAAAAAAATTAATTAAATTTTGATTAATTTCCATAGTTATGTTTGCTAACCGGAAATTAAGTATGTAGCGACACTAGTGATGATAGTGTTGAAATATAGTAAGAGAAAGAAACGTCACAGCCCGTTTCTGCTTACGTGGATTTTAGCTAAAAAATTACTTGTTTTAATTAATTTTTTTTTAAATCAAATAATGATAGTTACGATGAATTAGTACAATAAATTGCTGTCTTTTATCATAAATTTTCATTAAAATTTGTTTTAATTGCTTTTCTTTGATACTGTCAAATACCCCATTACATGTAAGGTAAAGGGCCTAGTTTCTGACCTTTTAAGAGTGACGGCTGAGGTTAAACGACAGTAATAAATATAAGTTTAAACTTAAGAGACAATTAATAATTTTATCAACTAGTTTATGGCTTTCAAAATAAAGTCATACAAGTAAAATAATTATTTGAATTGAATTAATAATTTAAATTAATGTTTTAAAAATTGACAAAAAGGACCCAGTTTCTGACCTTCAAAATTTCTCATGTGACAGTTTTTGACTCTGACAGTGGCCTAGTTTCTGATCCTTAAATTTAAAAATACAGTTTTTTAAAATTTAATTTATAAATAATTTTTTATTGATAAAAATGAATGTTTAATGTTATATACGTTATGAAAAATAACAAAAACTAATCGAAGATAACTATAAATAACAAAATAACTAACAAAAACTGGTTAGAATTTAATTGGGCCATACCACTTTAGAAGTGAGCCTAGTAATTGACCCTCATATTTCAATAATAAAAATCATTCTAAGGTATTGTATAAATATTTTAAAATAAATTTTAAACAAATATTAACCTGCTCATATATTTTTAATTAAGTTTTCATACTTACATGATGAATATTGCATAGATCAAAATGAGTACTTACTTTACACACATTTTAAACTTAAAAATTTTTTTTTATTTAGTTAATATATTCTAAACTTTTTAAATTGCTGTTCATTAGACACAGAATAGGTTACTTTAAATTAAGAATTTATTTTTTTTCTTATTTAAAATATAGTTTTTTTATTAATTTATAACAAAGTTGAAAAGTTCAGAAACTGGGCCAGGGTCAATTACCGGGTCTTTTACCTTATGTTAAAAAAGTAATTTTTAAAAGTTTTTATCTCACAAACTGGACGTCAGAAATTGGTTTAAATTTTAATATTTTTTGTATTAGGTATTGAAACATAACATATCCAAAAGTCATTCTTTTATTTTTCCACGGCTCTAGCGCTCCAACTACGTTAATGGAAGCGCATAGAAATTGTTAACGCTGTACAGCGGTTTGTGTTCATTAACGTGTTAAAATACGGATATTTTACTAACAAGTAAAAAACTTGGATCTTCACGATTTCGCCAACTAAATGACGGTATCGAATACTCTTCGGTGATGAATCCACCTTTTAATTGATGCTTTCGATAACATCCATGGTGCGTGTGTCCACCAATGGCTAATCGTGGCACGAAATTGTGTAGTAGCGTCCATGTGGCCTCTTTACTCAAACAGTCCCAACGTTCGGCCATCACGTGTGAATAATCGGGTTCCGGTGCTCGGTCCAGATCCGGTTGTTCGCAACGTTTTGCGTCCGATTCACGATATAAAGGATAATGCTAAAAACACAAATTATAGCGAATCAAAATTATGTAAAAAGTTATGTTGGGCTACAAGAAGAGCAAGGGGAATCAGAATCGAGCTACGTAATTTTAATTACATGAATTTGAATATGAAATTTTACAGAATTACCTTAAATGAACTGTGTTACCATTTGGTCACACAGTTTTCACAGTTAAAATTTCACAGAAAAAAGACGTGTTTTGTGAGGACATATTTACTAAACTATAAAAAAAAATATATTAATTTTCATATTTTACAAAAAAAAAAAAAATATTATTTCAGTTGAATATTTTCTAGACTTAATTTACAAAAAATACTATGCTCCACTGAGGGATGGGGGGGGGGCAAGACAAAAGCCACCTGTGATCTACGTAGAGAAGGGAGAGAGTGTTCAAAAGAGATCAAAATGGAAGGCTCCCTTTGAAATATTGCACAGAGATAGCTTCGGGACAGAGAAGGATATAGGCTACTTTTTATTTGGGGGAAATATTTTATTTCCGTGAGGAAATTCCCAAGAAAACTACCTACATTCCCGAGAATACACTATACGTATTTAAAATGATGTCATTATTTCAAATACTACGCGAATGAAACCGCGAATCTCAATATACTGTGATTACCTTAAATAAACTGTGTTACCATTTGGTAACACGATTTCCACAGTTCAAATTTCACAGTAAAAAGACGTGTTTTATGAGGAAATATTTTGCTAAACTATAAAAAAATGTCTTTATTTTCATATTTTACAAAAAAAAAAATTATTTCAACTGAATATTTTCTGGGGTTAATTTAAAAAAACTACGTTTTACTGAGGGAGAGGCAAGACAAAAGCAACCTGTGGTCTATATGAAGAAGAAAGGGAATGTTCAAAAGAGAGGAAAATGGAACTACGTGGTTTATGGAGGCTCCCTTTGAAACTTAGCACAGAGATAGCTTCGGAACAGAGAAGGATATAGGCTACTTTTTGTTCGGGTGAAAATATTTTATTTCCGTGGGAAAATTTCCAAGGAAACTATATATATTCCTAAAAATACACTATACACATTTAAATTGATGTCATTATTTCAAATACTACGTGGACGAAGCCGCGAATCTCAATATACCTGTAATATGATTGGTCGACTGTAATGCTGAATGTGTTTGGTTGTTCTTTGACAGTGTCGTTTTTCACCTTTCGCGCACTTTAAAGCCTCTAAAAAAAATGATTACAATTAATATATGTATATGACAAACTCACTGATAACTGTAAAACTCAAACTTACTTTCAATATTTTGTAACTGTAATTCCACCGGTCGGCATAAAAAACAGCCATCACCCTCTAAAGCCATGCTATTTATCAAGATGAAGTGATTTCCGCGAAGCGTTAATAATCTTACAGACGGGGCATTAAATGCTGACTTAAATCGCTCGTGCAAATATGGACTAATGCTAAAATTTTACAAAAATCAAATTAAGAGCTAAAATTACGTAATCGGAATCATTCTGGGATACACTGTATTAACTCTAGTTAGTGTTGGACAAATCCCATCTATTTAACTATCAATGTGCGCAATATGTATTTCTACCGCTCTTTTGGAAAAATGTTCTTGTCTCATTCTAGACCAAATTAAATTGAGACAAAATATCTAAACTAAATTAGTTATGTTTGCTTAATCCTTTATACTAGGGATTAGTGATGTCGAGCTGAGGAGCAGTTAGTCGATTAATCGACTAAAATGGTTTTTCAGACAAAATTAGTCATTAGTCGAAAATATCGAGCATAGACTAGTCGACTAATCGACTAAATTTTTAGCCGAATTTATGAATAGAGTAACCTATGTAACTCTTTCAAAAACAAGGTTTTCTTTTGAATTTGATTATTGACTTTTAGTATTTTTCTTAAGAAAAAGAGAGATATCAGACATCGCAATGTGTTAATCACATAAAAGTGATTTTTTTAGTTTTCACTTTTTGAAAAAAATAAATAATACAGAAAAATTGTTAAATTAGTCGTTTTTAGTCATTTAAAAAAAAATTAATCATTTTAGTCATTTAGTCAAGGATTAAATAGTCGACTAAAAAATAACTAAATGTAAACAAAATTAGTCGACTAAACCGATTAATAGATTAATCATTCGACATCACTACTAGGGATGTTATGGATATCCGTAACCGTAGCCGAAACTACCGGATATCCGAAATAATTAATTATCCGTAACCGAAACCGTATCCGAAAATAAAAATTTCGGATTTGTTTCGGATAATTACAGATAACTGCCGTTGGAAAACTGAATTGAAATGACAGAAAATTTTTGCTGCATGTATTTCTTTTGATATATTTTCGTTGATTCGTGTTTGGCTTCACTTTTTTTGGTTAAATTTTCCCCTTTTATCTAAAAAAATGTTCACTAAAAACAATTATCCGTAACCGTATCCAAAGTATTATCCGATATTATTATATATCCGTAACCGAAAAAAAATTTTTAAATATCCGTATCCGGAATTTCATATCCATAACATCCCTACTCAGATTAACCCTGAGGCCAGATTAACCCTGAGTGCTGCCCCTAGGCACCTTGAAAAATACCGCCCCTACCTTTTGTTTGAAAAGACGGAAATCTTAATTTTTCCTACTTTTTTTCAAACTTTTTCTTAAGAAATAAGTGACGAGCAAAAAAAAAATTTCAAAAATTTCCCGTCCCTAAAAATCTTTCGCCCTGGCCTATTGGCTAAACTGGCCCTGTCCCTACTTTATACTCTATCGCAGAGTCTTGTTTACTATATTATTCCTAAAAAATATTTCTCCCTTACCCTAAAAAATACCCTATAATACTATTGGGAATCGTAAAACTCAGATACGCGAACTAGTGACAAAAAAAATAACTACTGCTAGCAGGCAAGGTTTGTTTATTAGGTTTTGACAATTCACAAAATTTACGCTATTTAGTTTACAAAATATAAACTGGCATATTTTTTTAATATCATTCTTATTTTTTCATTATAATTTACTGTTTTCAAATAAAAACGGACAATTCCAAATGGCTACCATTATTTTAAGTGTCAACTTTTGCCATCGTGACGAATGAAAAAACGATTATCAGTAGGCTACATAGTTAACCACGCCTCAATTTGATTTCCCAATAAATTCTCAAGTTATATTTTTTTTGTTGGTAATATATTATGCCTAGCATTCCTACCATTATATGTATAAGAAACTATAGAATTCATTAATAGAGAATTTAAGATAGAGATTACTAACCCCATCTACGTATCTGGTTCTGAACTAATTTTATCAACTCTGTACACAAACAGGTTTGTGTTCCGGATAAAAATATACATACATTTAAAAAAAAAAAAAAACATAGTTTCACGGCAAAAGATGAAAAAATTATTAGCTATATCACGAAATGACGTTTTTTTTTTTTTTATATTCAAATAAAATTTTAACACGTTGACAATTATAGACACCGTACAGCGTCAAGTGAAACCTGACTAACTGCCACACAACGCTGTACCGCGTCAACAATTCCTAATAAAGTGTATTAGTTATCAAAATGGTGTACCAGTAGAATCAAAGCCCTCGTGTTTGTAACGGTGTTTTGTAACAAAATTTTCTGGCGAACGCACACATCGATAGTTTTTAACCAAAGATTATGTTTTTTAATTAACCTGGCATGAAAAATGTCGCAAAGTGACACAAAAACAAATTCAAGGCGTTAAAATCGATTAATCAATTACGAAAGATGCCCAACACTAATTTAAATATATTGCACACCTATACATTTTCGATTAAATAAAAATGATTTACCCATAATGGAAGCCCATATCGTGATTTCCAGCCACCACATACATCTCTGTGCCCTCGGGCACGCTAAACAACGAATAGAATCGTTTCACATACTTTTCAAATTCATTCTTACTACACCAAAGACCTTCATCGGTTAAATCACCTTAAAATATATATTTTTCGATCAAAATTAAAACCCCTCAAAAAAAAAAAAAAATAACGTACAAATATTTTGTATTAATTTACCTAAAACAAACACTACATCAGGCTTATGTATTGATATAGCAGCTTGAAAAGCTCGATGCATTTGCCATTCTCGTTTTAATTTATCTAACCAATGACCTTTTATTGACCCTAATAGATGTGTATCAGCCAATAACATCGCTCTTAATGGCTCAATATTTTGCGATTGTTTAATTGTTATATTTATATCTTTTTTATTATGATCTAATACGGGCCAATTACACTAAATAACATTAAAAAAATCAATTATTTATTATAATTGTGATTGAATTTAAAAAAAAAAATGTTCCCTTATGGGTAAGTAAAATAATTTTGCGAATTTTTTTTTTTTAAATGTGCAACAGAACCTCGTATATTTACCAATGAAAATTATATAATTGGTGCCAATTTTTTGATTTAAAAATAAATCATAGATGGGGTGATTTTTTGAAATAAATCGATACCTATATAAAACTAAATGTGAAACGTCATAATTAATTAATTAATTGATTACTAATTAAGCTAAAAAAACATGCTGAACGCATTTAAAATACTAAAAGGAAAGCAAATCATAACCTTAAAAGCAGTATATTTGTATTCTTACTTGAAAAATGACTACATAATAAACAAAATATTCACAGTATAAGAATAATAGAAATAATAGTAAAAATAATTTTTTGAAAATTATTCGTATCCATGTTTTTTTTCGCATTTTAAATTAAAATTTGTGACATTTGGGCTTGTTATTAAGCTACAGCTGCACCATTTGACAGATAACAACACATGTGAAGTACTACTGAAGTGTAAATGACATTTCTTGTCAGATCACCGCGAGATCACTAGATTATGATAAAAAAATATCACCAAATGGATACTCTGATCTTTTAGATCTAGGTACGTGTTTTGTGTGCCCTTCACGGTCCACGAAGCTTTCATTTAGAAAGCTTTTTTAAAAAATACTTTGACCTTTCTGGTGCTTGAGTGACATTGGACTTCATAAATGCGTTCAAAAACGTAATTAATCAGTACCTATTTATTTTTAATCTAAAATGATTAAGACATTAGACGTGGTTAGAAGTGTTTTGAAAATTTTGATTTTTTTTTTTGTGTAGGATAATGCGTCAAAGTAGTATTGATGAAATACAATTGGATCAATTTTTGAAAATTTCCAATTATGAGGACACAGTTCGCCAGCTAGACATATATTATGGATATGGTAATTTTTTTTGGAAAATTGGTGGTTAAATTATGGTAATTGTGCATTAGTGGGGCTCCACCTATTTTGGCTCTAAAAGAAAAACTAATGATCCGATATTAATGATTTTTTTTAAATGTTCGCCGCTACGGTGGATTAGTTAAAAAAAAAATACTACAACTCGATATCAGTACTGGAAATACTGGGAAACTCGTTAAATTTGAAAAAATTCTTTTTTTTAGGATTTCTTTTTTTATTTTGTATGCATGTGTGTCAAAGTCGAAGTATATTGTCAAACCTAACTAACCTAACCTAACCTAACACCTAATTTTTATATCAAAGTCGAAGTATATTGTCAAAACTAACTAAACTAACCTAACCTTAACTAACCTCATCACCTAGTTTTTATATCGAAGTCGAAGTAGATTGTCAAAACTAAACTAACCTAACCTTAACTAACCTTACCATCTAGTTTTTATATCAAAGTCGAAGTATATTGTCAAAACTAACTAAACTAACCTAACCTTAACTAACCTCATCACCTAGTTCTTATATCAAAGTCGAAGTATATTGTCAAAACTAACTAAACTAACCTAACCTAACCTCACCACTTTGTTTTTATATCAAAGTTGAAGTATATTGTCAAAACTAACTAAATTAACCTAACCTAACCTAACCTCACCTCACCACCTAGTTTTTATATCAAAATCGAAGTAGAGTGTCAAAACTAACTAAACTAACCTAACCACTTAAAAAAAAAATATTTTGCTAACTAACCTAACCTCACCACCTAGTTTTTATATCAAAGTCGAAGTATATTGTCAAAACTAACTAAACTAACCTAACCTTAACTAACCTTACCACCTAGTTTTTATATCAAAGTCGAAGTATATTGTCAAAACTAACTAAACTAACCTAACCTAACCTTACCACCTAGTTTTTATATCAAAGTCGAAATATATTGTCAAAACTGACTAAACTAACCTAACCTAACCTCACCACCTAGTTTTTATATCAAAGTCAAAGTAGATTGTCAAAACTAACTAAACTAACCTAACCACCGAAAAAAAATATTTCTTGGCAATTTTTCTAGCTTCCTCCGACCTGATTTATCTTTTGTTAACACCCTAAGGATACTGCAATTGTTAAATTTTTTTTAAAATTAGGCTGGAGCTACTAATGCACAATTATCTGAATTATTTTTAATAATTTTTTTTTTTTAAGTTAAGCGACAAATTCTTCGTTATCAAAGCCCGGTCACCGGTCTTTGGCCGGTCAATTCACTAGACACAAATACCGGAAGTGTTCGTGATAGTATTTATTGCGCGGCGAGTATTTGGAGTCTGTATCAGGCGTATCGACGAATCGACGATGATCGCGGCAAATCGTACGAATTGGGTCAATCGGCGGTGAAATGTATGCGGGGCATTTTGAACTGTTGGATGCGACAATCGAGTCGCGTGGAGGCGTTTAAACGGAATCAGAATTATATGCACGCGTTGCATGTGAAGTTTCATTTAACCACCAGCGAGCCGGTGTTCGGGGACAATGAATATCATCATCTGCAGATTGATGTTGTCTCGTTGTATTTGATTTTCCTGGTGCAAATGATAACGTCGGGATTGCAGATTATTTATACTCAAGTGAGTGCAGATTATATTTTTTCTAAATCAACTTTTAACCCTTTGATGGTATTGTGACAAAAAATGGAGGTGTGGTTTAATATTTAGCTTACTAGCAGTAGTTTATTCATTCGTCACCAGATGGAAAAAATTGACACTTAAAAAAATGATAGCAACTTGGAATTGTCCGTTTTTATTTGAAAACAGTAAATTATAATGAAAATTTAACTTCCCATAAGAATATTGTAGTTTTTTTCACTTTTACCATGGAAAAAAAAGTTAGGACAGATTTTTACAGCGAAAAAAATGGTACAAAACATTTCATTGTAGGTAAACACGATAAAAACGAAACAAAAATTCGTATTGGTAAATTTAACTGATTTCAGAACCATGGTAACAATACATTATGTAAATAATAATATGAATTATATACAAATTTATTTTATTCGTTAAATTGTCTTACCGTATTACATTTGAGTTTTATATTTTTTCTGAATAAATTTATGCTTTTTAAAACTCAGATTTCTTACCTAAAAGCAATTTAACTCGAAGAACTGTCAACCGAAAAGCGCATCAGCTTCGCTGTCGCGTTTTTGTTAGTTGACAGTTCTCGTTAAATTGCTAGGTAACAAATTTTCCTTAGACAAACCCAAATTTATTTGAAAAAATACAAACCTCTCGTGTAAATAATAAGTGATAAAATTTTTTTCAAAATTTTTTCCTTTCCTTTATTTTTTTTTATTTGAAATTACTCCAAAACTAATTTTAAAAAATGGATATTTAACTAATATTTAGTATGGCTGTCATAAACTTCCATACATTTCCCAGTTTAAAAAATTTTTTTATTTGAAATTACTCCAGAACTAATTTTAAAAAATTTCATTTTAAAAAATGGACATTTAACTAGTATTTAGTATGGCTATCATAAATTTCCATACATTTTCCAGTTTAAAAAGTTACTAAAATACCTACATCAAAATTTGTTGAAATAAGTTTTTTATCATTTAATCTTTAGCAAAAAATATTTTTTTATTCGATTTAAGTGTTGGTTTTCGATTTAAATTGGAATTCGATTTTAAATTATTTTTTAAGCTTCCGTAGTCAAAACTATAGTATCCTTATAATTTAGTAATGTCTGTCATATTTTGCGTAGTTTGACACGCACTTGGCGAGTTTTTAAATAGTATTTTAAATAAATTAAAAAAATTTTTACCTCACAAACTATGTCAAAATTGGTTCAAATTTTGGCATTTTTAGTGTTAAATATTAAGAAATAATAGAATTCTACAATGCACTAATTACCTTTTTTTTTAACCCGAATCACACAAAAGGATCTGATAACGTCGAGCAAGGACTCAGTACTTTGTAACTTAACAGTTACGCCCTATCGTCATTAAGTATATCAGTGGTCTTTACTCGACGTCCTAGTTAGGAATCACAAATCTATAATTTCGAATTTTTTTGAATTTTTTGATCGTTTCTGAAAAGAAAATAGTATTTTAGGATGAAGTTGCATTCGTGCAAAATTTAGTGTATTATGTTGAACGAGCCTATCGAACACCCGATTATGGAATGTGGGAACGCGGTACCAAATACAACGATGGTACAGCCGAAATACATGCAAGTTCTATCGGCATGGCAAAAAGTGCCTTGGAAGCAATCAACGGATGTAATTTATTCGGCGACGCCGGAGCCGCCTGGAGCGTTGTGTACGTGGACATCGATGCCCACAATCGTAATCGAAGCATTTTTGAAACGTTACTTCCACGAGAATCAAGTTCAAAGGTAATTACTAGTGTTCCCAAGGGGTGACCAATTTTTTTTATAGCCGGTTCTAGCACACGCTACGTCGTCAAAAGTATGGGGACACCTTGGCCCAAGGGAGTGCTCACACTTTTGACACGGCAGTGTATCACAACATTAAGGGGAGATTCGTCAAAAAAACATCAAAAATCGACCTTTATTATTATTATTTTTTTAAACAAATAAATATTTTATTAAAAAATTAAATACGCAACATTGTTTCTACATGTCTTGAGATTACAAAAAAATTTTTTTTATAAAAATATTTTAAAATGAGCTGAGTATAAATGGCTTTGAAGTCGACACTGTGAGATTTTTCCACCTTGATGGTTCCTCGCGTTCTGGAATCCCCAGTGAACCAAAATAAAAAAGTCAAGAATTTTCTGAAAATATACATATACAGTTATGGCACTAACTAGGATCTAAGAAAAAAAATAAAAAACAGCGAAAAATCGCATTTTGAAAATAAATTTTCAAAAATGCCCGCTTTTTCTCGGCTATAAACAGCCGCCATTTTGAAAATATATTACGGAACCAAAAGATCCTAGTTCCTGCCAAAATGACGGTATCGAGGAATAATATGCACTTTGATTTATGTCGATATCTCTAATATTTTTTTGAGATACACGAGGAGCCATGTCCAAAAACGTACTTTTGAGAAAAAAGCATTTAAAGTTTTTTTTTCTTTTTAAGTGTGTGCACTAAACTGCTCATAACTTTTTTATTTTTCATTTTTTTACAAATAAAATGTTAAGAGAATATTTGTAACACCTTAAGAAACATTATGAAGAAAAAAAAATCGATTTTTTTTTTAGCGAAACTTCCCTTAAGTACAGTACCGCGTCAAAAGTGTGGGCACCCCCTGAGCTAAGGTGCCCCCGTACTTTTGACGACGTGGTGTATGCTAAAACCCACTATAAAAAAATTGGTCACCCCATTTATGCGGACCAAAGTTCTCACTCAAAATTAGTTAGTTTTTAATCGCCAAAAAAATGAACATTAACCAATTTTGGGAATAGAGCGTAGATTCAGCGCTGCTGACCACAATATCATTTCCGGCTTTCGCTACCCACGAAGAACATTTATACAACGAGACAAAAGAGAATGTGATCAAAAATTTGAAACGTGAATACGGATTTATACGTTTTCATCGGGACGGTTACAAAAATGTCCTGGAGGATCCTTCGCGACGATATTACCACGAAGGTGAAATAAAAAAATTCGATGGAATCGAGAATGAATGGCCACTGTTCTATATCCTAATGATTATCGATGGTGTGTTCAAAACGAATCAGGAACAGGTGGACCATTATCAGAAATTATTGAAAGCGCTGATCCGATTGGACAAGAATGGCGACCCGTTTATACCGCAGTACTATTACGTGCCCGAGGAGGCTTGCGATGACGAGAAGACGCACGTGATCGATCGCGATTGTGAACGTAGGCCAGTTTCAATCGATGAGGGTCTATTTTTGTGGAATCAAGCGTTGTTCGTAATCGCACAGTTACTGACGTCGGGATTATTGCATATCAACGAGTTGGATCCGATTCGTCGATACTTGCCATCGTATAATCGACCAAGGAAGGGCGGCCGATATTCAGCGTTTCAGGTATTTTGATAATTTTTTTGAATTTTTGATTCAGCCGATTTTAAAAGGAACAGTAAATATTTTATGATGTTCATTTATTTTACTCTCAAAGAGCACTCTCAAGCGAAAATTCAAATTCGTGAAAATTTACAGAATTGTAAATCTCTGTATTACATGGTTAAGGAAAGTTATTAATAAAAATCGAAAAAAACATCGGTCCCAATTTGAGTATTTATAGTCACTTTTACCATGAGCGCTCTCAATAGATATCGCTTGTCAATAGATATACAGAGTAAACGGTGACGACTGCCCCAAATTAAAAGTAATGATAGGCCATGAATAACTGAACAAAAAGTCCTAATACGATTCTTTTCTATGGTGTCTAGTTTTCGAAAAAATTAAAAATTCGAGACCACTGTTTTAGAACCACTAGTGTAACTGCATATATATTTGAAATTTAACACACATACATACACACTTTTTGCGCGGAGCATGTGTTGTATGTATTTACGGTATTTACCGTATGACCCTGTATAATTCGAAACATATCATAGACTTTCTGATTATAAATAAAACGGAATCTACAAAGTAAAATTGTGTTTTTATTCTCAAAATTTTATATATTTTTGAGTTAAATACACTTTCGTTAAAATTTTTACTGTTACTTTTGAAATATTAATATGTAAATAGCTAACTAAATTTAAAAATTCTTAAGAGATGTTAATAATTCAGTTTTTTTATTTTTTCTCCCTCAAGGCAAAGCCAGGTGGTGTAAGTAAACATTAATTTTTTGGAATGATAACTCTCTAAGCTTCTAAATAGTTAATTTCAAGTTATTTATGAAAAATACTTCAAAATTTTTTAACTGTTTTTTCGAATAAAGCGAATAAAACTGTTTGCTAACCAAATGCTAACAAAAATTTCATAAATAACTTATAACCAAGAAAATAGTCAAAATTAATTAGTCTTAGAAGATTTAGAAGTGTGATAATACAAATTCCTTTACGATTATAATGTTTTGTGTGATGAAATTCTAAATTTGTATAGAGAAGCATGAAAATTACAAATTTAAGGGTGTCATCTGGGCTAGACTTATTGAAAAATTGATATTTCGTAATTATATTTCAGAATATTCCAAGAAGGTTTTGTAAAAATTTCAGAATAAAAATAAAAAAATTCAATTTTCGTAGAAAAGTAAATGGATTTTTCTAGAATAACTGGGGTTTTACACTTTACTTGACATTCTTGAAATATTTTGAAATATATGAGATTGTAAAAGTTGATTTTTCTTAAAGTCTAAATCAGATAGTGCCCTTAAAAAAGGGGTTTTAGATAGTTAAGAGATATTAAGATAAATTTTACTGCGCATGATTAAAATACAACTATTTTTTTTTTTAAATTTTAACATATCTAAAATAATTATTTGATTACAAGCAAGCATTTCTAAACGATCTTCTGTAATTCTCTCTATTATTTTAAACTTTTCAATTCGCTCCGTGTGCGACACTAGCTCCGCCTTGCGTTCACGTTTTCGTTGGCTTAGTGGCGCGTAATTTGTTATAAAACAAGAAAAATAAAAACTGTTTTTTTTTTTTCAATATTTTTGTAATTTACAAAATATTGTGGTCGTTTATTACAAATTACAAGTTCACAAAATTTTGACACTTAACAGAACATAATATATAAGCGCAAGCGCACGGAGCGAATAGACGTACTAGATATGTGGTTTTCAAATTAATTTCCTCGAGTTCCTCCTTGTTGTAGACTTATAAGCTTACTTAAATACTGGCATATGGTATGGACTTAGTGAGAGGGGGAAAGAAATTGGGAAATAAGCATTTAAGGGATTTCTTAGTAAATTTTATAGCTTGTACGGGGGGGGTATAGGGGTGTATAACGGAATGAAATTTGTAAATCACTGTTCTAGATATCAGATTATTTGATTCTTTCTCTATTTTAAATATTTCTGGTTTTATTTTGATCTTTCAAACTTCTTTCAACTTTTTCCCGCCTAATTTTGACATGACATTTCACTTTACATAACCTTGTCCGTACGGCACTGGTGATTTGATTTAAAATATTCATAGTATACCACCAGATGTCGTCGTAAATGGGTGACAACAAAGTCAAAATAATGTTGCGCCCCTCATTTTAATTTATGTATAACGGAGGATGGGGGATGTAAGGGAAAGGGTTCAGAATAATAATCATAAAATATAGCCACATTTTTTTTCCAGTTGTATACAGGATGTAAAGCAGGGCTGGGAACTATTTAAAATGATTTCATTTTAAATATGTATTTAAAATACAAAATAACATTTTGCATTTTCTATTTTAAATCAGTTCGGTCAAACGATTTTCCATTTCGTATTTAAAATGCAAATTTGAATCCATTTTACATTTAAAATGAAAATGCATGTTTACTCAAATTTATGTGTATATGTATGACACTTACGAGTCATATTAATAAGCACTCAAATTGAACGACTTGAAGTCTAACAAATTGTAAGTTAAATGTAAGTTGATTTAATTTACTCGAATTTTTTATAACTCAAGTTGCAATGTCACTTGAGTTAAATTTTTTACTAGAGTTGCAATTCTCAAACTTTTCTGACTCAAGTTGTGTACTATTAGCTTTAAGACACGTCGATGAGAAATGTTTTGGTATTTCGAGTAGACGATTTTCATAATTTAGAAATCACAGTCGTAGCGTAGTCAAAGTTTGAATATGTCAAGACTGAATTAAACTTGACAATATTTTTAAGTAACAATATTTCAAGAGTTAAGTTTCGTTTTCATATCATACAAACTTTACAAAATTTTCTCAAAAGACTACCTTTATTTAATTTTAGTACGTTTGACATTTTCTTTTTTAAATTAATATAAAAAATGATAAAAAATTTGTAGAATAAATTTAAAATAAAAAAAAGCATTTTACATTTTATAATCCATTTTAAATAGCTATTTTCCATTTTCTATTTTAAATATGTACAGCAAAACCATTTTCCATTTTGTATTTTAAATACATTTTTGGAAGCTATTTTCCATTTTCTATTTTAAATGATTTCTATGAACCATTTTTCCCAGCCCTGGTGTAAAGTATATAAATCTCATTACGAAAACAGTGGGTTGATCTCACCCATGTAATTAATATTGACTAGTAAATTTGAATCAAAACTGTTTTTTAACAGAAAAAATTTGATAAAAAGATAGGTCAAAAAGGGACCCTTAAATTTTTTTTTAATCCGGCTTTGACCATTTCATCTTTGTAAGATAAATTTTCTGTTTTTAAAAAAAAAAACATCTGAGAAACACGTTTACAAAATTTTATTGAATTTTAGTCAATAAAATTATTTTATATCTTTATGCATCTAAGAAGGTATTTATGCATAATTTAGACAGGGCCATACTTAGAAAAATTTTGAAACATCATGTAGCCAGTTAATTAGCGATTTTCTCAAACTGTTCATTTCGAAAAAATTTCTGTGGACGAGAGTTATTTTTTTACACCCTGTATATTTTATCTAATTTCTTACTCCTGTTTTCTTCCAACACAAAATTGAAACGATTCATAACATCTTCTGAAGTGTGCAATCTGTAAGGTACATTTTGTTTAGGGAACCGCCACTGATCTAGTAGTACAAATCGTACTAATCGCCGAGTCGGCCCGTTTACAAGCCATGATGGCCACATACGGTATCCAAACGCAAACACCACACGAAGTGGAACCCGTTCAAATTTGGTCGTCGGCTCAACTGGTGTCGGCGTACGAATGTTTGGGCGTTAGCCAAAAACTGGGATTACATGGACGACCTGCACGACCAATCGGTTCATTGGGTACCAGTAAAGTTTATCGTGTGTGTGGCATGACAGTTTTATGTTACCCGCTAATTTTTGAGGTTTCCGAGTTTTATTTGTACCGTGACATGGCGCTGTTGATTGACGATATCAAAACGGAATTGCAATTTGTCGGACGTTATTGGCGACTTTCTGGACGACCCACTGTTTGCCTTTTGATCCGGGAGGAGCATATGCGTGACGCACAGTTCAAAAGGATGTTGGATTTGTTGGCGATGCTCAAAAAAGGACATTGTGATGGCATGAAGGTAAATATTTCACAAAATAAATATACTAAAATGCTTTGATTCAAGGAGAAGCAATTGCGTATGTATTGGTCACACGGATATAAAATACCCCTGCCGCAGCATCCTGCATAACATAGCGAATTTCCGTTTATAAAAATTAGTTTTTCTCGGAAACTAGTTGACATAGAATAATAGTTTAAAGACCTTTTTTATGTAATTTTTTCCCCTCTTTTAAATGATGTAAAAAAATTTGGCAAAAATTTTTGAATAAGTGGAAATTTTGGCAAAAACATAATTTTTTGCAAGAACAAAAACCATGTTCCTGGCATCCGACGTGTCTGGCTGAAGAAATCATCCAAGATTTTTGGACTTCCAACGTTGTCACCAAATTTCGTAAACCTAGGACATTTCGTTCGAGAGTTATCGTGCTAATACATATATACATACATACATACATACATATATATACAGTCGTGCCTCAACTTATTGACAATTTAAGTTATTGACGATGATCGTAGTTTACCTTAAGTTATAGACAAATCATATGTATGTACCCAAGGTCATACGTGCTGTGTCGTAGTGTGGCAATACGTACATATAGATGATTTGTCTATAACTTGAGGTAAACTACGATTATTGTCAATAAGTTAAATTGTCAATAAGTTGAGGGACGACGGTATATATATATATATATATATATATATATATATATATATATATATATATATATATATATATATATATATATATATATATATATATATATATATATATATATATAAATTTTAGTGAATATTATTTTCGGTTTCTAGGGACCTCAAAACAAATTTCTGCCATAGTCCCGGGCTCAAGTCGCGTAATGGCACCTACTGTAATAGCTGAATTTCCAGATTCTTTCTGGAAATTCGCTAAAAGTTACAAAATATTTTTAAAGTAAACAATTATATATATACAGGGTGGAAATTTTAATAACTCTTATACATTTTGATGAATTTTGATAAAATTTTACGATGATTTAGAACGGAATTTGTTGGAAACAACATAGCTTTTTTATAAAATAATATTATACTTAGTACAGCTAAACCTTTTTTTATGCGGTCCTTTTTGTGCGTTTTTTTATGCGATTTTTAAAAAATTTTTCATTAAAATGCATAATGTGAATCAAAATCAAGAGAAAGTAAGAAACTTAAACATTTACTATAATAACTTTCTTTGATAAAAATACTTTTTAATGATTTTTAAGCCTTTATTCAGTACATTTTATAAGAATATAAGTTATTGCATCATTTAATTTTTTTTATACCAGGTGTCCCAATCGGATGTGTACATACGATTTACACGTTAATTGATAACATTGGATTCTCATAAGGAGAAATATATGTCACAAAAGTGTTTTGGATAAACATATTTATATTTTCAGTAATTTTCTTTTATAAAATAATTTTTTCCACCAAATTATCAGCACTATTTCTTCAACAGAAATATTCTTTCAGTATTTTTATTATTTTAATATTTATTTCCAAGAAAATAAAAAAATGCATTTTGAATTTATAGAGAATAACACAAATATTTATTATGTGAAAATGTAAATTGCTTGAAAATTGCGATATTCACTTCTTTATTTTACTGCATTATTGTTATTAAAGCGATAGTAACAGTAGTTATAATATTAAATTGGTATTATTATTTTGTTCAAAGCACTCTTGTGACATAACTTTTTCCTTACGGGAATTCAGTGTTATCAATTAACATGTAAACCGTATGTATACATCCAAACGGGACACCCGGTAGATGTATTTTCCAAAATTTTCATAATATTATAAAAATGAAATAAAATGTTCCCACATGTAAATTAATGCTTTATCTTGTTTAGAAAAGCAGCTTCTAAGAAAATCGTGAGGTTTTGAGCCTTATGAGTTATGTATTTTCGATAAAACCTTTTTTATACGGTCCCGATTCACCATATAAAAAAAGTTTTTTTTTACAATCTGGTATGATATTTTTTAATATATTTTTTTTTGTGCGATTTTTTTATGCGGTGGATAGGGACCGCATAAAAAAAAAACGTACAGCTGTATATTTTAGAACACAAAATTAATACATCTCGCGTCCTCTGTTATTTTTATGGAAAAAATTGTATATTATTCAAGCACATTTCTAATTAACTAAGTTTTCATAAATATTATTTTATAAAAAAGTTATGTTGTTTCCAACAAATCCCGTTCTAAATCATCGGATAAAATTTTATCAAAATTCACCGAAGTGTGAGAACTGATAAAATTCCACCCTGTATACATGTTGTTATTTTTTTTTAATATCCGTGGGGCCAATACATACGCAATTGCCTTTCCTTAAATCAAAGCATTAGTGTATTAAAATTATACATTTTTTTTTTTAAAATGGCCCCTTTAAGGTTCGTATTGGTCGTCTACAAAATTTGATATCAAGCTCGTGCATCGAACACTTGGACTTTATGAACTCTAGCGACATGCCGGATCCGACAACGTTTAAACAATTTAGACAGTTGGTGCATGATTATATCGGCTATCAGAGTTTAACCGATATTCCGAAATATATCCCAGAACCAGAGGATGGCACAGATTGGTTGAAGCTATTCAGTGGTCGTTCAACAAATGAACTTGAAGAAGCACTTCGTGCCACCGAAAGCGTTTTTGGTCGTTGTATAATTTTAGGTCTAATCTTAAAAAATGTCGGACCCGATTATAAATTAGCCAATGACGTGTCTGTCCGGGAGGCGCTGCAATCGGTGTATGAAAAAGCTGGTACTATGCGACACTGGGTAGCTGTACGACATGCCTCGTCGTTATTGGAACACACGGTAGATTCGATAAGTCCATTTATAACTGCAGTGCTTGTTAACGGAAAACAGGTAATTTATTGTTTGAGTACCTCTGATTGAGACGCTCTGGTAGCAGAGCGTGTAGACCACGCTCTGCTACCAGATTATTTACCACATGTTTAAGTAATTTGAACGTATTTAGTTAACCGTCGGTGTAATTGGGCACAAAGAGACAACTTTTGATAAACCAATGACTCCTGCGGAAATTCGAAGCGTCATCTACGAAACAATTCAACCGTACGACATTATCCAAGCTGTTCTACAACAAGAGGTAACAAATTTTGAAGCTTGTTTCACTGCAGTAAGAATTACATTTTCGGCTATTACAGGTTGTACTATACTGTGGACGATTAATTGCAACAAATCCAGAATTATTCCGGGGTATATTAAAAATTCGTGTCGGCTGGGTAGTGGAAGCGATGCGACGATGTTTGACACTTCGTGGCCACAGTCCAAAGCGGCCCCTGGAGGCACGCAGTCCATACGAAGTGCGACAATTGTTGAATCGTGTCCTGAACGCTGACGGATGGATTGTTGGGTCGCTGACATGTTTACAGCGTCGACAACTTGAAGGTTGCCTCTGTCGTGTCCCTCAACATTTTTATAGTCGTGTCTACGATGTTCTGAGTCGAACACCACTCGGGATTCGTCTGTGTGGAAATCTTTTACCGCAACAACCCACGTTAAGTAACATGTCCCGATCGGAGATTACGTTTGCACTTCTGATCGAACAGATGCTTAATCGTATTGATCGTCCCGAGGTGAGGAAGCGCTTTTGTAAATGTTTTGAGAGAAGATTAGAATCAATTTTGCGGAGCAAGTTTATTCATAGTTATTTAAACTCGCTCCTTAAATGTGGTGCGGACCACGCTCTGCTACCAGATTATTTATCACATGTTTTGCTCCCGAGTCTATTAAATTAGGGGAAGCATTGTGATCACTTTTGAAAAATAAAAAATTTTGTCACTCCAAAATAAAATTTTTTACACACATTTTACATTTTACAGTTTCTTGAACAATTTTGGTTTGGTGTCTGTCTGTCCGTCTGTGTTGCGAGTTTGCACCAAGTGGCATAACTTCTGAACTATTCGATTGTTTTTCAGAAATTATGCAGTTTGGTTCCTAGATCGAAATCGGAGTAACGGTACCTACGCCGCTACCATATCATTCCATTAATATACTAAATTGCACCAAGTGGCATAACTTCTGAACTATTCAATTTTTTATGAAATTGTACGAAATTGTGCGGTCTGGTTCCTAGATGGTCCCCTACAAATTTTATTGCATTCGGAGTAATAGTATCCACGGCGCTACCATGAAATCCCATTAAATGTCAATATCTTATTTACTGCTAGTCCCACTTCGCTCAATTTTTTATGAATTTTATGAATCGTTTTGTCTATTTATTTTTATTAATTTATATACCTATATTAAATTATACAAAGATATATTGGGCATTCAATTACCAAGGTGCTTTTACAAGTACGAGGAAGCTGTGTGCCACACCACATTGGCAGCGTATTTTCCTATTATTTGTTCCTAATAATGTTTTTTTTTAATCATTTTCAGTATCGGCAAATGGTCGTCGAACTCTTATGTATCGTAGCAACAATTTTAGAACGAAATCCCGAATTAGCCTTTAGTACGCCATTAGATTTAGACGCTCTAGTACTTGATGCAGCTCATCTACTCGAATCAAAATCCGATAAAATAGAAGATAAGCTTAATGAATTGTTGGGAACGCCTAGATCCACGTCTACAGGTCTTTTAGCACGGGCCATTGTCAATAACGTATTACAGGGTGGAACGTTACAGCAGAATGATATTTCTGATGAAGTGGAAGTTTGTGAAGTGTCCTAAGAGATATTTAATCGATTATTCAATAAATTATATTTTTATTATTTTGCCTTTTAGAGTGCCTTATTTTATATAATGTTATACAAGTCTGATTTTTAGTGCCAAAACTTGTACTTAAGAGTTATATTAGTAGAAAATATATATTTAAAAAAAAATTATTTAAAAATGTTTATTAATTTATTGCATCATACAACACAGCCTTTACAAACCAATTTTTTTTTTTTACAAAATAGTTTTAAAAAAAATTTATCTACATAAATCAAATTAAAACTAAACAAAGGTTCTTGAATCCTAAATACGGGTGGATGGGGTATAACAAATTGAAAACATTATTTAAGGCGGTATTCTAGTCTAGAAATTTGAGAAAATCGATTTTCTTTTTCTGTCATATTTTCAAAGTTCAGAGCTTTAAGAATAAGCCTCTAAAAGGATTTACGGAAATTCGAATTATTTTCGGTGTTATGGTTATTTTTTCCTGTGTACTGTGTATCTTTTCAATGTTAAATTCAAATTTTTAATATAAATTACTCGAAACTACTTTTTTCGATAAGGGTGACATGATATCTCAAGTTCTAATGCACTGATTTACTTGAAATTTGGTACAGACCTTCTTAATACTATCAAAATTGGTCCGACCTAGAGGTTTTTGAAATTTTTTTAAATTTTTTTTAAAAAATTTTCAAGATTGAAAAAAGGAGGCAAAAAATTGATTTTTTTTAAATGAACACCATTTTGTGACAAAATTAATTTTTTCAAATCGGCTACGTCCAACTAATTTTATATCCTTGTTTATCACCAGGAGAGTTGGAATCACGTCAACCAGGAGACACCTTTTTTTGAGTCCCCACTTTGCCGGCCTGTACCGACTTCAATTTTGAATTTTTTTTTAATTTTTATACATTTTTATACTTTTCAAATATCAATAAAAAAACTGTTAAAAAATGGATACTAAAAATGTTTACTGTTTTTTTTTTTATTACGCTCATAAAATCACCTCGAAATCGAGCCTCTAGACTAGAATACCCCCTTAAGCAATCTAAGTCAGTGGTTTCCTAAAATGGAGTACGTATATTTTATCTTTTTTGTTTTTAAAAGCTTTTAATTTGAAGAATTATATAAGAATTCGATTGAAAACTCATACTCGATCGATTTTTTCGGAAAGCTTTTCGTTAATAAAACTCTTAAATTGAGAATCTTTATTAAAAAAATTTTAAATCGTGAATTTTTTACTACAGATGCCGTTAAAGAGTCTTCAATTTATTAAGCACCAATAGAAAGATTGAAACCTCCTAGTGGTATATTACATAGTGAACCACGCTCTGCTACCAAAATTGATACCATTTGTAAGATCGTACTATTGTTACTTAAAGGAAATAAATATATCTTTGAATCTTTACTATAATTTAAAATACATTTTCAAAAAGTGTCAACTACCGGATTTGAGGATACATTTTCGACTGATATGTGATAAAAATCCTTTTTGAATATATACCATTCCCAATTACTATATTTAAATATTATTTTTTTACAAAATTTTTGGAATTATCGACAAAAAAATCACAGTTTTATCCAAAAAAAAAAATCCTAAAGTACGAATTGTGTGATTTTTATAATTACGAAGCTGACGTAACTTTAGGGGGTTTTAAAAAGCCGATTTTCCGCAAATATCGTACAATAAACGGAGCACAGGCCAACGTAATGCTCATACGAGCCGGTGCAAACAATTTATGCAATGCGTACGCTGCAACAAAAGTACCCGTGCCAGCGGCGATTTTCGCCGTAAACGCATTATCACCCAAACCAATCGAGGTCAATATAGCGGCCACGTCTAAACCGCTCGAAACAGCCACATACGACAAACCTAACGACATTAACGAGATTGTAACGTGAAACACAACGATTGTGGCGCCATAATCTTTAAACGCTTGTTTCAATTTCTCCTTTTTCGAAAGTTCTGGTTGTGGCGATGTTGGATCGTTCCCTTTTTTATCAACTTCGGTCGATAATTGTCGTTTGGTGTTCACGTAGTGGGAACTACGCATGTCTTCGGCAATAAATTTATTACCACTCTCCCACTGGCCGCCAGGCATATTTAAATGAGTCGATTTTGAACCAGATTTGTACGGTTCCGGGACGTTTGTTTGCATTGATGAGTTTAAACTCACTGCACCTGTACAATCATAGCTGTCCACGTGAGGATCTTGTGGTTGAGAACTTCGAGACAGTACAGATGGTTTTGAGTCGTGCTTCAAACTGTAAATAAGAATTTTAATCGATTTTTACTTTGTGATTTTTACTGTAATTTTCGAATATGGTGGGTAGAGTATCAGGAGAAGTATCTTCATATATAAAAAGTGGCCCCAAAAGTGGATGAAATTAAGATGGCACTAGTGTACTAAAATTCTTAAATTTAAAATTAAGCGCTGAAAATTTTAAAACTGAAACAACAGTTTTTATTGTTTTTAATAGTTTTAAGGATGTTTGAGAGGTACAATCGGAGATAAAAGTACATGAAATTAGAAATTCGTGAATAATTGCGTTGTATAACAAACTATGAGGTAAATAAATAGTTATCTTTGCTAAATAATAGCTATCACTACAACTGATTGTACAATACATCAAACTATAGCTCTCAGCTGAGTACAAGAGCTGAGTACATTCTGAGGATTTTTCGGAGAATTTCAAAATGCTACGAGACGATTGAAAATTTAGTAGAATGTTCCTCATTAAATACTAAGGCCCTTGTGAAAATTTCAAACCGATTCACTAAGCCGTTAAAAAGTTTTTTTTTTAAATGTTCGTCGTTACGGTGGATTAGTTGACAAAAACACTACAAATCGATACTGATAATGGAAAAGCTCAGAAACTGTTTTAAAATTTGATAAAATTCAATTTTTTTCAAATTTTCCTTTGTCATTTAGTGTGTGTGCGTTTATATATGTGTTCGAGTACATAGTCTAGTAAAACTGATCAAAATAAATACTTTTTCAAGAATAAAAAAAAATCGAAATCTTGTTGCATTTTTGAAATATTGAGCGCGGCAATTAGAAAAATTGGCTTAATTTTGACGACTACAATTACCTCAACGCAACGCCGTGATTTGAGTGCAAATTCTGGTAAAATAGAACAAATAAAATAAGAGTAGATGATATAAAAACTAGGTAGTGAGGTTAGTTAAGGTTAGGTTAGTTTAGTTAGTTTTAACAATATATTTAGACTTTGATATAAAAACTAGGGGGTGAGGTTAATTAAGATTCGGTTAGTTTAGTTAGTTTTGACCATTTACTTCAACTTTGGTATGAAAACTAGGTGAGGAGGTTAGTTAAGGTTAGGTTAGTTTAGTTAGATTTGACAATATACTTCAAGCTTTGATATAAAAACTAGGTGGTTAGGTTAGTTTAGTTAGTTTTGACAATATACTTCGACTTTGATATAAAAACTAGGTGGTGAGGTTAGTTTAGTTAGTTTTGACCACTGCGCAGCGAATCGAACGTATTAACATATGTTTCCTAGAGATACCACAGGCATTAAATTTTGAAGCATGACTCCATTTTAGTAAGCCCAAATTGTAACTACGGAAACTTGTTTATGAATATTAGATAAACCATTAAATGAATGGTTTGACCGCCATTATAGTAATCCCATCAGTCAATTTTTTTGCTCACATCAGTCAATTTTTTTGCTTCAATTTCTTAATGTATTTGTAATACACAGAATTCTCTCTAGTCGATTCTCTCCTCAATGGTTTTGACAATATACTTCGACTTTGACACACATGCATACAAAATAAAAAAAGAAAATCTAAAAAAACTGAATTTTTTCAAATTTAACGACAGTTTTCCAGCATTTCCCGTACCGATATCGAGTTGTAGTATTTTTTTTTAAACTAATCTGCCGTAGCGACGAACATTTAAAAAAAAAATCATTGAAATCGGATCATTAGTTCTTCTTTTAGAGCCAAAAATAGGTGGAGTCCTGCTTCTACATAATTACCATAAAAAGAACTGACGTTTAATATTAGCAAATAAAGACAGGTTTGAGAAGGGTCATATTGACCGAAACATGTCATAAGAGTTTCTGTTATTCAATAAAAGTGGTATTTTTCAAAATAAAATGTTTTT
Organism: Brachynemurus nebulosus; assembly: GCA_035578155.1. Taxonomy (NCBI): domain Eukaryota; kingdom Metazoa; phylum Arthropoda; class Insecta; order Neuroptera; family Myrmeleontidae; genus Brachynemurus; species Brachynemurus nebulosus. The sequence continues at coordinate 315,358 of JAPWDM010000010.1, forward strand.
ATTTGCAAATATTAAATATGGAAGATCATAAAGTAACGCTGAAATCTATTAATTAAATGAACTGACGTTTAAATTATATGTAAAGTACTACAAAAAATGCTGTATCACCCCTCCTGACCCTGAGATAAATTTTATCAAATATCATGACATTTTTACCTAGATGAAGCATGACAGAGGATTGCTGGAGTTGTTATGTCTCGAGTACGATGTGGTGACCATCTAGCAATTTCTGAATGATTTAATCCGTCTAAATTTTCCGGTAACGAGATCGGTTTTGCTTCTGGATATTTCCGTACTGGCGTAACATGCAATTTTGATATTGTCTTTTTATCACGATTCAAGGTCTGAGCTAATAAGTTGAATGAAACAGTTCAATTAAATTAAACAAATGTGTGATGACAACTAATTTAAATTATAAAAACTTACTTATTTTTTGTGATAGTTGTTGTTTTAAGCCGATATTTCGGCTTAAATAGATGAAATTTCGAAAATTCATGATTTTTAACGTTAAATTTCACATACACTTATTGATAGAAATATGTACAACTAAACAAAAATCTGTGTTAACTGCAACTGATTATTATAATTATATGGGTATAGAAATTACTTATTAATTAGCATACTTAATTAATAACTCATATAAAACATTCATATACTTAAAAAAAAAAATTAATGTTGGAAAAGTTGTCAAACAAGTTTTTCCATCCCAACTATTGAACTTTAAACCATAAATAATGAAAAAAAAATTGTCTATAAAATATTTACCATCAAGTATTTACCATGCCAAGTGTTACATAAGTTACATAATCTATTGCATTTTTTTTTTAAATTTAACTCTTAATCACCAGTTTGGTTTGTGTTTTATAGCATTATTGCCTGCTATGTCGAGGTATAATTTAGAAGCTGTTCAAAAGAAATACCATTGGAATACGTAACTTAAATATTATTTGTCGTGATATTTCTCTAATACAGCTTTTAAATTACATTGCGCGCACATAATATATATTTTGACGCCAATTAGACGTATACGTAAATGGATTTTCAACAATAGTTTCTAATTTTGCCACCAGAGGCGTGAGTAACAATTCTTTTTAGTGTTGTCACAGTACTATTGGTGATGAAAAATTAACGCAAGTGCCTCTGGTGGTAAAAGTAGAAGCTGGCTAGAAGATCATTAAATTTATGTATACGTCTAACTGGTGTATACATATAACTATACATATAATGAATGTGGGTATGTTCCAAAATATAATCCAGTATACTGGCCAGTGTTAATGACGTCATGACTTCGACGCCATATTGTACTGGTATACTAATGGGGTATACTACTGGTGAGACAAGTATCAAATGTTAAATGCGTGCACCGCTGGCCAGGACCGTGTTCGATTCTCGCGCATGTGCACTATTAAACCGCGCAAACAAAATTTAAATTAGTTGACGTCTACTACTTATTTGGAAGCTTGTAGACGTTAAATATTTAAATTTTTGCTAATATGTTGCCGCGATTTCACTGGAATTTTTTATAACAAAAATCGAAACGATGCAAACTGGCCAGTATATTTCGGAACAAATCGACAGTATGGTGTCAATTCATAACGTCATAAAAACCACAAGCGGCTGAATCATTATGTACTTATAATTGTGTAAATAATGTACTGTCTTAGTGTCTTATAATTTAATAAATATGAAATTATGTATGCACATAAATTAACTCTCAGAACATAAATTGTTAGAAAGAACTTTTTATGTTACAGAATGGAATCTGAATGGAATATTTACCATAAAATAATACTCAAATCTATTATTCAGTATTTAAAAAAAAATAAAATAAAATAAATGGAAAAATTATCTAGGTAGAATAACTTTTTCTACTCCTACTATTAAAAGTAACATTTTGTGCACGGCTAACTATATGTAAAAATTAACAATTGCCCACACTGTATGGAAATACAGTGGAAAATTATTTCCCACGCCTTAATATAATAAAAAAGTAGGCTGTTCCGTTAGTTTAATATATAATATATAGAAAGAATACTAAAAATATACATATATGTATGTTGATTATTTATTATTGTTTCCATAGTTTCAAAGTATGCTTTGGCAAAAATTTTAACATCTTAGCATTGACATTATAAATTTAAAAAATTTTTACTACTTAAGTATTTAAATTTTATTTTAATTATGTATGCTAATTTTACGAAAAAAAATGTGCTCGTAGAAAAAGTACGTGGGAAAAGCTTATTTCTCACTCATACGAATTGTTGCACTCGCCCTGCGGACTCGCGCAACAAACTCATATTCGTGAGAAATAAGTAGAACAAAATACGTATTTGGCCCACCGCACAGTTAACTTGTAATTCAAACTTGATATGCACTTACGGAGCTAAAAGTGCAGAGTGCACTTTTGTCTTTGGTATTTTAGATAAAATGAATAAACTCTTTGGTTTAAAATAAGTGTCAAATTAATTTTTTATGGTTTTTGTGCAAAATGTCACGTACGCATTACGTATTCTAAAGGATAACTTGAAATGTGATTGAAATTACCGTAAAATTTTTAAATAATTATAAACATTCACATTTAAGTGCACATTTAATAAACAAATCATATGTAAATTAAATTTCGGACCGAGACAATAAATTTTTGTAAACAAAACGTTTGTACTGCTTAAATTCTAAAAAAAATGTGATTTTTTTTTGATAAAATTAAATAATATCTGTCAAATGATAATTATTTGTTTATTGTAAAGTACAGTACGTTACAAAAATGCGGGTAATATCGAACAGTATCACGTTACGATACGTTCTATTCTGTCAGAAACTTTTACCGCAACGTAAATCATGCATTTTACCGAGCACATTCAGCGTGATTAAAAATTTCACAAATAATTCTAACACAACACTCAAAAACACACAAAATCAATGGCAAAATAAACTGCTAACTAATAAATATCCTGATATTTCTGCACATATTAAACAATTTTCCGATAAAACACAAAAACCGACAGACACAGACACAGAATCGAAAACTGACGAGTACGCAAATTTAACAAAATGGCAACAATTCAAAAAAATGTACAAAGAATATTGGTACGTAATTGTCCCAGTACATTTGGTCACATCAATTGGATGGTTTGGTGGATTCTATTATTTGGCGAGCACCGGATTTGATATTGTCGGTTATATGGAATATTATAATGTTAACGAAATGTTTATTAAACCGTTGCGTGATTCATCGATGGGTTATATCGCAGTGGCGTATGCTTTATATAAAATTTTCACACCGTTACGATATACTGTAACTTTAGGTAATTTTTCTACACCTGTTTTACACTTATATAAATGAAATTATTCACTGAGTTGTAGTTGTTTAGAACAATAGATCAGTTTCTGATTAGATATACATATTTTAATGAAATGGGGAACTACGATTCCTGCGGTGCCGAGATTTGACGACAGTTCCTTGTAGAATTCAACAAAATAAAACGAAAAATAAGAATAAAATTTTTCGATATCTCGCTTCCTTTTCGAGATATTGAACGTTAAACTTGTCTTTAACTTGTCTTGTATTCGGATATATTGTATATATTAGGATTTGTCAAATAGGCGGAGCCTAGGAAAAATGGCTGACGAAAAAATGCATTAATATTAGTTTTATATATCGTAGAGTCCCTATAATAAATAGAGTCGTGACATGTGTGCTGAACGCTGATTGGTTCCGGCATTTTCTGTCCCAAATTGCGTAAAATAAATTGAAAATAAATTAAGTAATTAACAAAAATTATTTAGTTTAACCTAGAAAGAATAATTAAGATAAATTTTTTAATTGTTCATAAATTCATAACTTATTAACAATAATTCTGTACTCAAAAATATTTAGTTTTACTCACGCGGGAGAAGTACTAACTTGGCGCACACATTTTTGTACGCAAAATAGCTGTTTGACCACTCTACTAATCCCACATGCTTTATGCGTGCGGAAAGTATACTTTCCACACGCAGATTGACAAAAAACACGCAAAGCCGCCTCTTGATTTTTCATTTAATAAATATTTCATAATTATTTCTATAGAAACTACCAATAAAATAATTTGAACAATATTTAATTCAGAAAAAAAAACAAACAGTCAAAAATATTATTTTAAAAAGGAGTAAAAAATAGTAATAATAATGGAAGAAAGTATGTGAAATTCGTAATAAAAAATAGTATATGCAACTCGTGCAGGATTGTCGATTGCCCACTCGACTGAATGAGCGCACTCACTACGATCGTGCGCTCAACTTCGCTCTCGTGGGCAATCGACAATTTCTCGCACTTATTGCATAATGTACTATACACAAATATGTGATAATTAATTTTGAAGCTTCCCGCTCTGTTTTGGACAGAAAATGGATGACATGTCACGACTCTATTTATTATAGGGACTCTATTATAGTAATCAGTGCTATATTTAAAAAAAATGATAAATACTAGAACAATTTGGGCTTGGGTGGACACAAATTCGAAGCAAAGATATATTTTGCGGAAGAGAAAATTTTACATCTGTAAAACACTTAAAATATGGTAAAAAATGAAAAAATGCACGAATGAGTTAATGAATATTGCAATTTACAGTATACATGAAACAACTGGAGAATTGTAAATGAATGGAAAAATCAAATCAATTGTATGTATATGCAGATCTACAAGATTTAACTCGATGAAATGACATTTTGGCAAATGCACTTTAAAAATAGTATGATTTTTCAATAATGTCCTACCGTCATTCGACAAATCCCAATAGTATGTATAATATTTTGACAATGAGCGTGTTCCATTTAGAAAACATAAACGACACTATGTGACAGTGCATAGGGAAAAAGTAATGGCAACCAAATTTCAGTGATTTTTGTACATCCTTTTTTCACAAAAAAGCTAATTTTTTTGGCTAGAGTTCCGAAAATGGGAATGCTCAGAGTCACTTGAAATTTTCATCAGACGTCCGACAATATTAGTTACGACTTGTTAGTTTTGACAATATACTTTAACTTTGATATAAAAAAACTAGGTGGTGAGGTTAGTTAAGGTTAGGTTCGTTTAGTTAGTTTTGACAATATACTTCGACTTTAATATAAAAACTAGATTGTGAGGTTAGGTTAATTTACTTAGTTTTGACAATATACTTCGACTTTGTTATAAAAAGTAGATCACACAGTGTCGTTTGTGTTTTCTAAATGGAACACGCTCATTGTCAAAATATTACACATACTATACATACAATATATCCGAATTTAAAGACAAGTTTAACATTCATTATAGGAAATGTCATCAAATCTTGGGACTGTATGTATCGTAGTCTTGCGTCTTCTTTTAATATAAATTTCACATTCAGTTTTATTTAGGTAGATCAAAAAAAAAAATAAATAAAAGTCGTAGAAAAAGTATTCTACACGCTCATTCGGCGATATACTATTTATATAATATTTTTTAATGTTTTTTTTTGGATTATATTCTAATTTAGGTGGGACAACAATAGCCATAAACTATTTGAAAAAACGTGGCTACATTAAACCGGTGCCAAGTAAGTCCGAAATCAAAGAATTGTATGTACAGAAAAAAGAGGAAATACAGGAGAGTCTTCGCGAGACGAAAAAAGGACTTCAACAGCGTAAACAGAATATCACCGAGGATCTGGCACATTATCGTCAGGAGATGAAGAGCATACATCATCAGACGAAAAAAACGTAAACAAACGTTCATTGTAAATTTTATATTTTGTAATGTTGGTATTAGTTCAGAAATTAAAGTATACTTTGTTTTGGTTTCTTTAGCTTGTTGTATTGTTTTTTTTTTTTATATATGCGTATATTTATTTAAGTTTGTAATAGTTTGTATTACTTTGATAATTAAATTATTTTGAGTAATTTTTCTTAAAGGGATTTTTAAATGCGCTTGCGTATTAAAACTTTAGTTGTAGATATACTTCCCTAACCTCATTTTGTTAATAAAAACTGATTTATTTATGTTTTTTTTTAATTTAACTCCTTTAATGATTAAATTGATAAGAATGATGTCATCTTTGATAGTCAAGTAATCTGTGATTAATCGAAAGAAAATGTTTATTGTTTTAATTTACATAAAAATTTGTATTATATATATAAATAATAAGTAAGCCAGTCATGAATGCTAGTACTTTCGTACCAAAAATTATATATCCTAAAAACAGACTAATGAATACTATTATATTATACCACTAGACAAAGCATAAAGCTAGCATGTAGGTATTTTTCTTGAGGCAGGTAACAGGGTGAGACGGGTGAAATTTAAGGAATATAATATACCGTGTGAGTTTTTTGAGAGTTGCCATTTTTATTACAGTCAAATTCGTATGATAGAAATGGTACTGGAAAAGGTTCTTTACTCGGATGTAATAGAAATATAACCAACCAGAACACTATCGGTTGAAGTAGCCTCAAGTACATATGGATATTTTTTCCACCTAATTGATAAATTAAAGAAAATTTCAAAAGTTAAACTTGGGTAAAAAAATTTTTTTCTTCATTTATGTTGTTAATTAATGCATTAGATCAGTTTTATCGAAAAATTAATATATAGTCTCATTTAAAAATCTATAAGTTTGTATCATAGCTCGAAAACCATAAGAGCTATAAAGCTCTTGACTATAGCAATCGGTTGCCCCCCTCGATATCTACAACTCTTATTTGAACAATTTTTCGATTAAATCAACGGTTTGGCTGTAATCAAAATGGCAACTCTCAAAAAACTGACACGGTATTGTCTATTTTTGAGCAAATGCGACTATAATTAATTGCAGGACATAATTTGTATACGTACGAATTTTGAAAATGAAGCGAATAACGCTTTTTTTTCAAAATTTTGCAGTTTCTTGTCAAAAAAGTAAAATTTTATTATCAATATTGTATTTTTACAATAATTATTTGAAAACGTTACCATCCGTATTATTGAATTGATTACTAGGTATATTACAGGATACTATTAGGTCGTATCTGGCTGCCTTAATTATACATGGGTATAATTAGTCTATATAAGATAATATATATGTTCATTGGTCTGTGATCATAATCTATTATAAAAAGTGACGGTTTAAGCTGAATAAATTTTTTTTGCGCATCATTAAATGGGTTAAAATTTAAAAAAAAATACTTAGAGAGAAAGGTAGCATTTATATGTGCCTAACAGACAAATAAAATCTATCTTTGTCTATATTAGACATGTTAATGCAAAAAGAGTATGTATATCTCGCTCTTTTGGTACATAGAGAAAATATTCTTTCGAATAGAGGCCAAGCTTGAACTATAGACGGCAGCACTGACGTTGATAGTGGCGCCTTTATGTGACATAAATAAGAAATATTATGTGTGAATGTTACTATGGTGTTACACTTTATAAACAAAATACCTAAATATAAATAATTCGATAAATATCTATGCCATTCACACAGAATATTTATTTTTTTTTAAAATTGTCACCAGTTGGCAGTAATGTTGCTAAGCTCGGTTCCTATAGAAATGTTGTATAAGTAAATAGAAAGACTGTAAATTTTTATTTAAGAAAAAAAAATTTTTTATTGTAGATAATTTTGTACTTATTGTTAAAAGTTGAATAAGAATCAAAATTTAATTTTTATATTTTAGGATCGGTTGAAATCGCCGGCTTCAAATATTTTAACCAATCAGAAATATCATAAAATAGCGTACTAAATCACAAGATAATAAAAAATAATTGATGTGGTTTTATTTAGAAATAAAATTTTTGAGTTATAAATTAATTATGATTAAAAGTTGTTACTTAGTCTACGCCATTTTGTGTTTTTTGTTTTTCAAATAAGATTGTATAATATTAAAATTAAAAATTTATTAAAAATAAAAAAAAATATATATATATATATAGATAATATGTTCATTTTGATAATGCGTTTTTTTCACTTACCTAAACTCAACCCATTAACGCCCATGGCAAAATTGTTGTTTTTAATTTAATAATGAAAATAAGGTAAAAATATAGGAAATGATGAAAAAAAATCAAATGAATTGGTTCTACACGTGCACAGAGCTATGTAACAGTCTTTCACTTTTTTTTTAAGTAGAATATGTTTTAAATAAAAAAAAAAAAAAAAAAAAAAAAAAAAAAAACATTTAATATGGGTGTAAACAAGTGTGTACGGCGGGGGCTAATGGGTTAAATTCATTAATACCGTTTGTCTAATGTTCAGTACAACATATGGAATTGACACGTTAGAGAGAGAGAAATACACAAATACATACACTATATATTTTCGTACGCTGATGTCGCTAGTGTCGCATAACACTTTCTGAAATATTCTTTAAAAAAAGAAAAGTCTCATTTAAAATTTAATTTAGAGTATTTATTTATTTTTTAAATTACAGTAAAATCACATGAATTAAATAACTTTTCATAAGATAAATATTTTTGGCAAGGATAAATGCTGAAAGAAAATGTACTTTTTATTTCAATTAAATTACAAAGAAATATACAAACAAGTTATAAATGGAATGTTAGAGAATAAATTATTGCAGGTATTAAAATTTGTTCAATCCAGTTCTAACGAACTCTAATTTGTAACATTTCCCCCCACAAAAGAATTAAAGCAAAAATTGGTGTTTTTAAATTCGTTGTCTTACAAATTAGAGACCCATAAGTCATTTATAAATAAATAATGTTATAAATACTGTTTATTATTGAAATAGTTTCCAGGTTATGGGCCCATTTACGATCTCAATAGGGTACTTGACTGCTATTAAAAAAAGATTCGAAATGGTTTTTTTTTTACGTAAAAACTTGTTAATTTTTGATAAATTTTATAAAAATCATCAAAAAACCACAGTTTAGTTTTAAATGAACAAATTGGCGGGAAAAACGACTTGGCGTAGTGACGTATGCAGTGACGTCACGATTTAACTCAAACAGATGTCACCTCAGTCATCTGTACACGGTTCTATATCTAGGGTTCTATATTTGTACAAAGCATGACCAACATAAGTAACATGTATATGATTGTTTGTCATAGACAATTTAACTAGGGTATTCATATTCATATACCTATTGTCTATCTTGTCTATAGTATTCACATATAAAGCTTATAAATCGTGACGTCATTTTAATATCTCGGCGCGTTTTTAGTCATTTAAATGAAGGTTAAAATTTTGTAATTTTCAGAATAAAATTTTTAAATAACTAAAGAATATTTTTATTTGTCATTACTAAAATTGAATATATTTAGAAATAATACATAAAATTATTTAATATTTAAAACAAATTTTGAATACAGTCAAGTACCGTATTGTCCTCTGTGGCTATTTTTACCTATTAAATAATGGGCCCAGCACTCAATTTTTATTTATAGAAATTATAAAATTTATCAAAATTTATTAAATAAACAAATAAGTACATTAAAAAAAAAATTCAGAAAAGTTCGTTACCTATTTTTAAAATGAACACGATTTGAAAATATTCGATATTTAACGCGGAAATCTAATGATATCTGTACGTTGCTGGCGCTGGTGGCATCGGTGGCGGTGCACCTAAACACTGTATATGACAGGCGCGACACATAAGTCGATCACCCAGCGGATAACAACGTTTATCCGGCTCGTCGGTGAGTTGCATTCCACATTCCTCGCACATATAACAATCGACGTGGAAATCTTTATCCATGGAGACCACACGGACCTAGATTGAAAATTTTATGATCAATAGAGTAATTTACTCTTTATAAAAAAATCTACGTACTAAGTATTAGTGACGCAAAGATGCTCACTCGCGCCTTTGGTGGTAAAATTAGAACTAGTCTGTATCAAGTAAAAATTTACGTATAAGTTTAATTGGTGATCTAAAATCTAGTAATCCGTACATAATTTGTATAATACATATTTTTGTGACATTTGAACGTATACGTATATTTTTACTTGATACGTATACTTAGTTCTAAGTTTATCATTAGAGGCGCGCGCGTATCCTTTACGTCACCAATATCTTATTCAGAGATTATAATTTGACAGTTTTGTTTAGTTTCAATATTTCTATTCAGAGGGTAGTCAGTCACAGGGTTCAATTACCTTAATTCAAATCACTTCTATAAAGCTTGATTTGAGAAAAAACAAATTTTTAAAAATGATGACGTCATCAAGCAAATTATGAAGTTTTTGAAGTTGTCTTTTTTTATTTCTATTAAAGTTATGCAAGCATTTTCACAAAGGAAAATTTATTATCGACAAGTACGTAGTACCATAAGGTAACGCTCAAATTGTCGATAATGGCTATATTGATCGAAACATATCATAAATTTAATAAATAAATACCCCTGCCGGAGCATCCTGCATAACATAACGAATTTCCGTTTATAAAAATTAGTTTTTCTTGGAAACTAGTTGACGTAGAATAATAGTTTAAAGACCTTTTTTATGTGATTTTTTCTCCTCTTTCCAATGGTGTAAAAAAATTTCATAACAATTTTTGAATAAGGGGAAATTTTGGCAAAAAATTAATTTTTTTCACGGAAAATGCCCAAAAAACCATGTTCCCGGCATCGGACGTGTCTGGCAAACGAACTTATCCAACGGGTTTGGGATTTCCAACATTTACATCAAATTTCGTAAAAATAGGACATTTCGTTCGAAAGTTATCGTGCGGATATATATATAAATTTTAGTGAATATATTTTAACAAATTTTTGTCATAGTCTCGGAATTAAGTCGCGTCATGACAGTGGCCGTAATAGCTGAATTTTCGATTCGAAAATTCGCTAAAATAGCATTTTTTCAAAGTAACACTGAAATGTATTTAAAAAAAAAAATATAGAAAAACATACTGTTTCTTCAGTGCCTTCCACAGGTGTAATCCCTTTTCCACATGCGGCACACTTCGGTGCAAACATTCGATGATAATCGTTGACACAGTAAATCTTATTATCCACGTCAACGGTGAACGGAACTCCGTCGAGGCATTCATTGCAAACACAACATCGGAAACAACCCGGGTGATACGATTTACCCATTGCTTGTAAAATCTACGGACAAAAAGTTATTGGAAAACTTCTTCAGGAGTACCTAGTTCGGCATACATACCATTTCCATGATCAGATGGCCACAGATGGCACATTTTTCCGCAGTTTGTTGGAATCCGGAATACTGTAATTGAAATTTCTGGTGAGTCCATCAATAAATAGATACAAGAAAAATATGGTAATTATGGAGAAGCATGGCTCCTCCACGGTTGAAAAAAATACTATAAATCAATACCGATAATTGAAAGCCAGGGACACTGTTTTAAAATTTAATAAAATTCAATTTTTTCAAATTTTCTTTTGTCATTTTGTATGTGTGCGTTTATATGTGTATTTGAGTGCATCGTCTAGTAAAACTGACCAAAATAAATACTTTTTCAACAATAAAAAAAAATCGATATCTCGCTGTATTTTCAAAATATTGAGCGCGAAAATACGAAAAATTGACTTAATTTTGACGACTACGTTTACCTCAACGCCGTGATTTGAGTGCATATTTTGGTAAAATGGATCAAAATAAAAAGAGGAGATGATATAAAAATTAGGTGGTGAAGTTAGTTAAAGCTAGATTAGTTTAGTTAGTTTTTACAATATATTTCGACTTTGATATAAAAACTAGATGGTGAGGTTAGTTAAAGTTAGGTTAGTTTAGTTAGTTTTTACAATATAGACTTTAATATAAAAATTAGATGGCGAGATTAGTTAAGATTAGGCTAGTTTAGTTAGTTTTGACAATATACTTCGACTTTGATATAAAAACTAGGTGGTGAGGTTAGTTAAGATTAGGCTAGTTTAGTTAGTTTTGACCATATACTTCAATTTTGATATAAAAACTAGGTGGTGAGGTTAGTTAAGGTTAGGTTATAAGGAATAAAAAGTTCAAAATTGACGACAAACCCGCAAATTACAAGTGGTAAAAATCACCACATGATTAATTCAAAAACAAAAAAAGGAAAATAAAATTAAATAGAATAAAAGTCATGTTTACCTAGTTTCCACTGTTTACACGGTCATCCTCAGAAACAACAGACCCAAATCGTCAGTCAAAACTCATAACATTTTAGAGAAAATGTTATGTCTATTGTTTCTGAGGATAATCGTTTAAACGGTGGAAACTAGTTAAACTTGACTTTTATTCTATTTAATTTTATTTTCCTTTTTTGTTTTTGAATGAATCATGATTGTGGTGATTTTTATCACTTGCAATTTGCGGGTTTGTCGTCAATTCTGAACTTTTTGTTCCTTATAATTGTAATTTCTCCGCAGTTGATTGTGATTTGTTAAATTAAGGTTAGGTTAGTTTAGTTAGTTTTGACAATATACTTGAACTTTGATATAAAAATTAGATTGTGAGGTTAGTTAAGGTTAGGCTAATTTAATTAGTTTTGACAATATACTTCGACTTTGACACACATGCATACAAAATAAAAATCTAAAAATTGAATTTTTTCAAATTTAATGACAGTCTCCCAGCATTTCCAGTACTGATATCGAGTTGTAGTATTTTTTTTAACTGATCCACCATAGCGGCGAACATTTTAAGAAAAAAATCATTAAAATCGGATCATTAACTTTTCTTTTAGAGCTAAAAATAGGTGGAGCCGTGCTTCTGCATAATTACCAAAAATATTTACCAAATAGTCTTCTTCACAGTAAACACGTCCGTGCACGTTGTAGAAAGCTTTTCCACGTAGGGCTCTTCCACAGGAACAACAAATAAAGCAATTCGTGTGGTACAGATTACCCATAGCTTGACAAGCTTGTCCAGCGCCGGTCACTTTTTCGCCACACGTATGGCATACGCCGAAATATTCACCCTCCTCCTCCTGTTTCTCCATTTCCTCCTCGAGTTGTCGCGTCAACTCCTCGATTTTTCGTTCCGCCTCCGTGGGTCCACGTGGTCGTGGAGGTGTTACACTGTACGGCAATAAATTCGTTTTACTGATCGTCGAATTTGTTGGCGACGGTGCCTTCGGGTGCTCCGGCACGCTACCAGAACGTGGAGATGTTGGCGATGCGACTTTTGACGGTGTGCCGGGTTGTGACTCTTTCGCAGTGGCCACAAATGACGGGGCCGTAGGAGATCCGGCAACTCCTGTACGGGTTCCTTGTGAGAAGCTGGTGCTAGTTTGAAATGAGGGTAATGTGGAGCTTGTTGTGGATAATAAACCGCCATTTCCGGTCATGCAGACGTAATCAGAGTTATTTAGATTATCTAACGGGTCAGTTCGTTTCAGTGTTCCGGGTAGACTTGACGTAGGAACGTGCGACGAATATGAGGACACTCTGGAAGGTGCACTCTCTTGTCGCTTTAATTCTTGGAGATTTTCGTAAACTGGTGGAGATTCGGCTTCCTTGTTTATAAGTTTAACACCTGGAGGAACCTAAATTTTTTTTCATTAATAAACTATTTTGGAAGTTACTTATTAAGGTAACATCACAGTGTGATCGGCAGAAAAATAGTCAATTTTTGCAATTTTTTTTCGGATGGGTAGGATGGGGGAATGGGGATGAATTTTTTTTACGATCAATACCACTACAGCTAAACTCTTTTTTATGCAGTCCTTTTTTGTGCGATTTTTTTTATGCGGTTTTTAAAAAAATGACCAAAAAAATGCATAATATACATCAAAATCAAGAGACAGTCAGATACTTAAGCATTTACTATAATAACTTTCTTTGATAAAAATACTTTTTAACGGCTTTTAAGCATTTAATCAATATATTGCATAAGAATAAAGTCATTGCATCATTTAATTTTGTTACAGATGTATTTTTCAAAATTTTCATAATATTATAAAACTGAAATAAAATGTTTCTACGTGTAAGTTAATGCTTTATCTTGTTTACAGAAGCAACTTCTAAGGAAATTTCTAAGTTTTGAGTTATGTTTTTTCAATGAAACTTTTTTTTATGCGGTCCCGATCCACCGCATAAAAAAAGCTTTTTTTACAATCTGGACCGAACTAATCTTTTTATAGCTATTTATGATATTTTTGAATATATTTTTTTGTGCGATTTTTTTTATGCGGTCCGTATCTACCGCATAAAAAAAGGATCAACTGTATTTAACAATACAAAAATATTTTTATTTATTTTTTATAATAATTATTATTTTTTTGAAAAAAGGGCGGCAATTGGTGCCCACGATTGCGGCCGCAGTTTTTATCCGAAAAAAAAAATTCAAATAGATTATCAATCTGTAGGTAAGCCGCTATGTTCATATGGAGTTTTTTTTTTTTTTTTGAAATTTAATTTGAAAAACAAAATTTAGGCCTGTTTTTCACCAGTTTTCCGTGTGAAAAAATAGGAAGATTTCAAAAAAAAGCTTCCATAGGAACATGGAAAATGGAATAAAGAATATTCTGTCAAAATTTAAAACATAGCTTGTAAACTTTTCCTCTGAGAGTGGGTACCGTTACTAAAAAGGGTATTTCGAGATATACGCGTTTAAAGTTTGTCTCAAAATTGATGGTAATAAGAATTGATCTTATACGTTCACTGGTTGTGGAAAGACTGAATGTAAAGTGATATAGTATCCCGCCAAAAGGCGCCAATCAATTCACAGAATTTTGTATTTAGACTGAATCCATTGATCCGTGGTCGTAGCGACCGTAATAATTCGAATTTCAATTTGAAATTTTGAGAGAACATGCATAACTGTATGTACTTTAAGACCAAAAAAAAAAAATTAATTTTTTTTCAAAATTCGACACTGTGATGATACCTTAAACAGAAGATTACCTGTGGTTGAGCTTTTTTGAACGTATTCGGAAGCTCGTGATAATATGGAAGCTGTGGCGAGTATCTAACATTTTCGTACAATGGGGATGCTGTCGGTATACCAACATTGTCCACCTTAAATATCAAGTTGGCTGAAATTAATATGCACAAAATTATTTGATAAAAATCCACTTACTGGTTTAGGAGTGGCAAATTTCGATGCAGCGATTATATTCCGTGAAAATTGATTGTATTCTAATCCTGACGGGGGTTTTCGTGCTGCATCCGGAGGTAATCCCGGCCCCATGCACGTATAATATGATTCATCGGTTACACTTTTGTCAAGCGACAAATTTTTCATACTTTCGTGCAGACAATTCACGTTCGCCGCATTGCTAGGGGGGTATTTTGCCCCTTTTCCAAGTGACTGTGACATGATTTTAAGTCTTAACTATGTCTCGTAACACTTTTTTAAACATTTCATTGGTTTTATTTCGGTTAAACTTATGTAAATATTTAACCCTTTTACGATTTTATGGACTCATTTGTGTGTTATTTTTTTGTGGCTTTTGTAATGAAACATCAGCTGCCCAGTTATTTCGTTTATTTCCGTATATGGTACGGATCTGAACGAAATTTTCAAATTGATAATTCTACATAATTTAGATAAGACGTGTGAAAAATCAAAAAATAATGTATGATTAAATGTATTTTGCGTTTGTATGACTCAAACTGATAACAAAAAATCATAAAATTTATTAAATATACGATTTAAAATTTTTATTATTAACAAAAAAACATTTTTATGGTACTTTTCTGAGATGTTACATGCCTTACTCTTAACATGCTTGTTTATAAATTAAAGAAGCTGGATTTACAGTTGTGGACAAAAGGAACAGTCATTTTAAAACTGTTGAAACTATAAAAATCGATCAGGCTTAAAAAAATAAGGAAAGGAACATTGATTTGTTGATGGAAAGGCGAAAAAATATTATATTAACATATATTTTGTTGCCATACTGATAATTAAAGCGGATTTGCGGTTAATAATAATCAATAATCAATGTTTTGGCCACAACTGTACACGTGTAGGCCAAATAATCAAATTTCGAAAGTGAACTGGAAGTTTTATTTATTCGCAGAAATGTTCAGAAAAATTAAGTCGATTAACCCATAATAATAAAGTTTTTCCTCTTAAGGATCCACAAAAAATATAAAATATTCGCTAGACCGGTTTCGGCTACTTTTATAGCCCTCTTCAGTAGCATAAAATATTAATAAGTAGCCGAAATCGGTCTAACAAATATTTTATATTTTTTTGTGGGTTCTTAAGTGATTTAAGTCAATTAAATCTAAAATACTTTATTTATTCATTTGTTTGTTTTATCATTTGTTTGCAAACGATTCTTTCAAAAACAAATGCATCTTATTCTTTCAACGTTTTCAACTTTAGAATTAGAAACAGAGATTCATAATAAGAAGTTGGATAAATATTATTAGTCATCAATTATTTAAATTTTCATCATATTCATGAGAAATTCATAGACCTTGTACTCGTTTATCTCTCTCCTATTTAAATTTTGGATAATTACATGAAATAAATATGAACAATATGTATGAATTGCGCATATTCTCGAACTATGTATGTGGTACTGTACCCACTGTACCCACCGTACCCACGGTACCCACTGTACCATTGTAGATCATTGTTTAGTTTGGTTTTTCCCACTTTCCACTTCCCCACTTTTGATACCATTACTACAATTATGTATTGTATTTTTCACAGAGTTCAGAGGGAACACTGCTATCTCTATGCTACTGAAACCAGTTTAACCAAAAAAGGATAGAAAATATGTTATATATGTGCACTGGGTTTAGTTTGTATTTGTGTGATTTGTTTTGTGTGTGTGAGTGAGTGAGGTGTGTTGCGTGGTGTCGCATACGTATATGTATATGTATAATACTACATACGCATGTATGTGGCTTCGTGCGATGGTGGTAATAATGACCATAACAATCAAAACGTGATCGAAACAATTGATCTACATTGTACGTTCATCCACCACCACCGAACGAGTGAATACTAAGGCCTGATCCACATTAACGCTCCGCTCTTGGTACGATATCGCTACGCTCCCGATTCGATAAAATATTCTTACACAAGAAACAATGAACGTATTCACATCATCGCTCTGATACCGCTCTGATATCAGTCGCGAACCAGTCTCGCTCCAGTACCGCTCCAATACCAATATCACTCAGATAATATTTTATCGGAGCGTTATTGGAGCGATACCAAACTTGCACCGAAAGTGTGAATGAACACTTTTTTAATTCCACTCCAGTCCGTTTCTCGCCTTCTTCATTTATTTGAAAATTATTGTATTAGGAAAACGTGATACAACACAACGACGCGACGTCTTGCGTAACTAATTGATATGTAGATATGTATTATGATATGATGTTCTCCTAATGTAATAGTGTTTAAAATATGGAAAAAGGATTTTTATCGGAGCGAGACCGGAGCGAGAATGGCACCTATAGTGTGAATAGAGAGCGAGCAGGTACCGACACTGTAATGTGAACACAACAAAATTATATCGGAGCGAGACTGGAGCGAAGCGTGTCGATATCGGCACTATAGTGTGCATCGGGCTCAAGGACCGAACTTACTCAGAAGTGCACAGTGCTGATTACAGAAAAGAGATCGTAGTGTTCCTTCTGATGTTCTGTGGTATTTTTCATTGAAAAAACAATAACTGGTCCTATCTGTGCAATATCTGTTCTGTCATTGTCATTGTGTGTATTTCCATTCACATTTAAAAAGCAATTTTAAAATTATGTTATTGTTAAATAAATCGAATTTTTTTTTAATAAAAAATTATTTATTTAATGTAAATAATAAAAATAAAATAGATTATTTAAATAAATTTAGTGAAAATTTATAGTAGATAATAGTTAAGTGATAAATGAATAATAAATACCTGTTGATTTTGGAAAAATGGACTATACTCACTTTTGGAAAGGCCTTAATCATATTGATGTTTCAGCTGAGGGATATATAAGTGGTGATATAATAAAAATCAGTAATATTAAGGATCATCTATTCGTTTTAACATCGTCACATAACGTCTATCACGGAAACATCGAAAAACAAAACGATCATTTTAAATTACGATTAATTAAATCTGATATTCACGCTAACGATATCACATGTAATTCCGAGTACCTGTACGTGGTAGAATGTAACGGGACCGTAGTGAAAATTTCCCAAGATTTACAACAACGTGAAGAAATCACGTTCAAAGTGGACGCGGTGACATGCCCGCACGGAAATAAAGAGTATGGTCGTCGCGTAAAAATCAAACATATCAATGTGAGTGATTTTGGTGGTTTATTTGTAACGGAGAATGGACAATTGTGGGCGTTAGGTGACATGCCCCAGATTGGAATTAATTCGACCACGGAACCGCGACAAGTGACGTTTTTTAATGGACGTTTTGTATACGATGCAGTTGTGGGTCACGATTTTGCCGCGGCATTAGTGCGAAAATATGCGCAAATCGCATTTGAGAATCACGATTCGGATACGGATGAGTGTAGTGAAGATGTTTTTTTGTCGTCGTGTCCAAAGTGTACTTCCACCGCGTCATCCTCGGTGTCACAACCGGAATCGTTACCGGAAGTGTGTCCGTTGGGTCTAAGTGTTAAAAAATTTAGTGATGACACATCCACGTCCAGTTCATTGACTGATTCACCCGATGATAGTTCAAATAAATTTTTGTGTTACAGTTCGGACACGAGTGATAAAAAAATCCCGGAAAATTCGGAAAAACCTAGTGAAAATGGTGTGAAAACTGATACTTCCGACACCGACGAGTGCGACGAAAAGAAAAATATAATTTTTCGAAACACCGAAGCAGCCAGAGAATTTTTGACGCGTCAATTTTCGTGGATGTCAGTCGGCGAAGAGTATTTGGCCGAATGCACGGAGGGTCCAACCAGAATAATCAAACAGAACGTGTCAAATGTCGCGAGTCTCGTGTACGAGGGCGTAAAAACAGTCGGCGATAAAGTGGTCACGCTTTCACGTCACGTGAGTGGTGGAAGTTCGGACACAAATGACGTTCTGGAAACGTTCGAGGAAATTTGCCCGGACGATTTTAAACAGATTATGTCGAATTTAAATTCGAGCAGCGGGAAATTCGATGAATTTCCGTGGTCGTCGAGTACTGGGACCAGCGAAAAAGATTTATCGGATCGTGGAATTCTTGGACGGTCCACGTTTATCATCAAAACGGGTAGTATGCTTCTGAATACGGAAGTTTGGACCTGGGGCAACACCGATTATGGTCAATTGGGTGTCGGTGATATGTGTAAACGCACTAAACCCACCCTAGTGTCGAAATTGTGTAGTGTTGGGGTCCAAAAATTGACTTGTGGAAGTTTTCACTGTGCCGCGTTAACTTTGGACGGTCGAGTGTTCATTTGGGGTCGCAATAATAATCGACAAGTGTTCGTTGAGAGTGCTTCGAACCAAACGGCACCAAAACAAATTTTACCGTGTTTAAATAATGATCGATTTCGTGATGTGGCTTGCGGAAACTTCCATACTTTACTTTACACCCACAATTCAATGTTATACTTTATGGGGAAACATTTGGACGGGAGTACCGAGAAGCTGATGACTCTGAAACCGCCAAAAGAATCCACGGAAAACAGTGACACAAAAGATGAACAAAGTAAAGAGCCGATGAGCAAAATATTATCCTCGGGGATGATTAGTTGTTATTCCCGAGTCAAAACAAAAGAAAAAACGAAAGAGTATTTAATTTTGGAACAACAATTCCTAGAATCCACAAATCTAGTCAATTCCACAATAGTTAAACAGTTCCAGAAGAAGAGTGATTCGATAATTTCCGTTGAAATGAACATTTACGAGACGCTGTGTCGCTGTTACTCGGAAATTTTACATTTCACGGCAGCCAACGTGCTAAGTCTGATCGAATTCGTGGAAGGTCACATCAACGAGAGCGAAATAATTATGTTCCGAAACGTGGACGAACACATCTCAACCTACAAAAATTACCTGAACGCCATCTGTGATGTAATTGCCCTCGGGGGATTTGCCCACATTGCCAAACTGGTCGATATTCCACAGCACATCCATACAATTTTCGCCGAATTCTTACCGTCGAAAAAGACTCGAAGATCCCCGGATATGTTACTCTCGTTCATTTTCCAGTTCCCGTTGACCCGGGTCAATATGTATAAAACGATGTTGACCCAGTTGGCTAGCGAAAAGAACTCGGAATCGGTGGCAAAATGGAAAACATTCTCCGAGGAGCAAGAAAAACGTCGTAAAGAAGCCGATTTGACCAAACATTTTTGGGAAAGTTCCGGTAAAGTGGTGGAACTGTTACGATCCCCGGAAAGGCGTCTAATCCGCGAATCACGCTCACATCCAATCCAGTACCTGAACAGTGGTCGATTCTCGTCACATTGGTTTGTCCTTCTGACCGATGTGTTTATCCATTTAAACGGGGCCTCGCAGACGGTACACGAATTGCCAACAATATGGGTGGAACCGTTGCAGGATACCGAAAATTTACGGAATGCCTTGTTGCTAATTATGCCTGAGGATAGTTTTACCCTTTACACCTCCACACCCCAATATAAAACCGAATGGTTACAAGCGTTTCATAACGCGATCAAAATGAGCTTGAAGAAAATGAACACGTTGCAAGCCCCACCCGCCTTACGCACTGCCACCTATATCTTCCAAAAACATCCCATCTACAAGGACGCCAAGTACACAGGACGTTGGTATAACGGGAAAATGCACGGAAGTGGGAAATTAGAGTGGCCCGATGGGAAAGTCTACTGTGGACAGTTCCAAAATAACGCCTTGAATGGATATGGCCGAATCGACTTACCCAATATCGGGGTTTACGAGGGTCAAGTGAAAGACAACCTTCAAAATGGCTCCGGGATTATGAAATACGTTTCGGGCGACATTTATGAAGGCCAGTTCAAAGATGGTTTGCCACACGGGCACGGAATCATGAAACAGGGACATTTTATGTCAAACGCGGCATCGATTTATATTGGTGAATGGGTCTGTGGCGTCAAACAAGGCTACGGCGTCATGGATCATATTTCTTCGGGCGAAAAATACTTAGGAAACTGGCAGGATAATAAAAAACACGATTGTGGACTAATTGTGACCCTAGACGGAATCTATTACGAAGGCGTTTTCAGTCAAGACAGTCTTACCGGCCACGGGGTCATGATATTCGAAGATGGGACCCACTACGAAGGCGAATTTCGGGCAGCTGGAATCCTGAACGGAAAAGGTGTCTTAACTTTACGAAGCGGCGATAAAATCGAAGGCTCGTTAAATGGCGCGTGGAATGAGGGTATTAAAATAACCAACGCTACGCTGCATATGAAAATTGCGAATACTTCCACTCAAAATTCGAAACCGGTCTCGTTTGGGAAGCTGTGCGTGCCACCACATCAGAAATGGAAGGCGATTTTTAAACATTACTATCAAATTTTTAACGTTACCGAAAATACCGAGAATAATCCAAATATTACCCAGAAAATTTGGCAAAATGTTGCCGTACATATATCGAATTCGAAACAGAATAGTCATACACAACGAAACAATGTGAATATAACTAGTGGTGCTAAAGATTCGTCTGTGGATTATTTGGATACCATTCCACAATTTGGGCGGGAAAATTTAACGAAAGAAAGTTTCGAAGAGGTGAAACAATACTTACAGAAAGCGTTCGATTGCATACACCATCCCTTCGGTTCCCTCCTGAGTGAATTAACGACAGCCTACACTGCCACCTATGGTGGGGTTCGAGTACACCCGCTTCTGCTGAGTCACGCCGTCGCAGAACTGCATTCGATTATCGGTCGAATTTACGAAATGGTCCGTCTACTGTTTCCGGCGCTGCCATCGCTTGGTAAAGAGATCATTTTCGATGAAGAAAATGATATACAGTGGTAAGGAAGAACGCAATAGGGTACTTGACTGTAATTGAAAAATGATTCTGAATGCTTTTTTCTTACGTATAACGTAAAAGCCCCTATACCGGAACGCGATCATATGTCCGAACAGTTTTGACATTTATATATTAATGAAGTTATTTCTGAAAGAAACCTCTGATAACAAAAATTATTAATAAAATGATTATAACAAAATATTATTAATAAAATGATTATTTTTCAATTTAAATTCACCTCGCATTTAATGTTTCCTTACTTAATTAAAGAAATACATAAATAGGGTAAGTACGGGAGAGATGCCGCGTCGGGAGTGATGCCGCAGTAGCCATAGTTCGTCGGTTGATTGACAGATAGCGCTATTGATGGATTATATGTTTAAAATAAGTTACTTATTTAAGCTGTATATGGTAATATTTATGATTAGTCCATCAGTTTAGTAATTATCCAACTTTTTATTATTGAAAAGTACGTTTTTTAACATAATATTTTATCAGCCATTTAATTCATTAGAATTTAAGAATGTATACTTCATTGTTTTAATGAAAATGAGTTTTGTTATTAATTTAGGTATATTTTAAAAGTACTGTATAAAATTTTAGGTTGAAATTCCGCACTATGCTTGCTATAGCAACATGCGGCATCTATCCCAACAAAAAGGAGAGACGCCGCATTTAAAGTTGGTATAGATGCCGCATCATATTACATGTTAAAAACATAGACCTATATACCTTAATTATGCAATTTTTTTTTTGGACTGTAAATTATGCCACGTAAATATAAAAGATCCATTAATGGATCAGGAAGAGCCCTCATATTAGTGAAGATAACGAAAATAATGATGACTGCCTGTGTATTGAATGTTTTGAAAGGTACTCAGAAACAAATAAAAATTTGACTGGTTAAGATGCATTAAGTGCCAAAAATGGTTACATATGGCATGCATCATGTATGGAGATGTGTGTAAAATGCAAAATTTTTAATATGAACTATGCCGCGTCTCACCTTCTTTGATGCGGCATCTCTCCCATAGGTGTGGGAGAGACGCCGCTTTGCAGGCTCTACAAAAATGTTAATTATGAATCCTTTATGACTCAAAATTTACAATTATTTATAAATAATTGTAAAGAACAATGTTTAGATTTATTGTGTACCAAATTTCAAATCAATTAAATGCTTACTTTAAGAATTATCAAGTGTTTTCAAAATGTGCGGCATCTCTCCCGCATTCACCCTATATTAAACAATTTTTGTTGAATACAGTATTTTGATTCTTTATTTACGTCTGATACTTAAACCATTCTATGTTTCCTACTTTGACGTCTAGATGTCACTCTATGTGTCATATTACTCATATTGCACGTCTGTTTGTATATCGGTTCCCAACTCCTAGTGTCATTAATATTTCTTTGTTTGGATATAGATGTCGATATTTTGTAAAAGAAAAACATTAATAAATAAAAATTTTTGGCTTGTATTTTTTTAAAAACATATTCATTGAATTAAAAAAATTTTCTTTTATGCTTATTAAAAAAAATGAGTGTTTAATTTATTTGTCAATTTTTATAAGCCAATTTAATTACACACCTAAAAAATAGTGTTCCGGTATATAGGGGCTTTTACGCTTTTAGTTAATTTTTGTTCAATTTAAAAAATAAAATAGAATATTACTTATGCTCTGAATTTTTATTTTATCATCAGGCAAAATTTTACACTGAACAGTACAGATGATTCCCTCTGGTTTCAGTTGGATGTAACCAATAGCATCATCATCGTAAGATTTTCATGAAGTCCTACAAGTATTAAATGCACTTTAAGAAGACAGTTTTACGTAACTTTAAAATTTAGCAAAAAATAAAAGCATTTTTAACATAATATTTAAAACAAATTGATAAGAATATTTTACGTATTAAGTAACGGTGTATTTCTTCCATCAATCTAATTTGAGTGCAAAATTAATTGCAAACCAAAAAATTCAAAATAACTTTCAAAACAAAACAACTTCGCTTGGTCAATTAGAATTGTAAAAATGTCAGTTTGAAAATGCATTTTGTCATAGACAAGATGTAACTACGGTAATAATTTGCTATAACAAATGACGTCATTAAACTAAATGAAGGCTAAAAATTTATAATTTTCAAAATATAATTTTTAAATAGATAAAGAATATTTTTATTTGTCACTGTTAAAATTGAATATAAGGATAATACCTTCATAAAATTATTTAACATTTAAAACAAATTTTGAATACAGTCAAGTACCGTATTGTTCTGAAGGGGTGGATTAAAACGATTTTTTGTGTTTACAGTGAAATTGTTAGCGCAACCGCATTACTCCATCCAATTTTATTGCCACGAGTCCATTCCGCCCTATTTATTTTGTATACTTTACATCATAAGAATGAAGACGACGCTTACTGGAAACGGTTGTTGAAATGGAATAAGCAGCCGGATCATACGCTGATGGCCTTCCTAGGAATTGATCAGTAAGTAACATATTTTGCGTCATACCCATTATACAGGGTGTAAAAGAAATAACTCGCGTCATTTGCACGGGTGACTCATAGCAACCTGTAGACATTAAAACCACCGGAATTTTTTCAGAATTAATAGTTTGAGAAAATCACAAATGAACTGATTCTACAATGTTCCCAAATTTTTCTAAGTACGGCCCTGACTAAATTATGCATACACCTTTTTACTACCTTTTAATTTTGTTGACTAAAATTCAATAAAATTTTTTAAAAATGTTTACTTCTAGTTATGGGTCATACACAATCAATGAAATAAGGAATAAGAAATAAGGATGTATGCCATCTAGTGACGTTGAATGGAACTTTAATGAAATAAGAAATAAGGAGTTCATAAGTAATCATGAACGTTACTTTTTCATGAATTTTGATGTACAAAAAAACCTAAATACATATACCTATGAGCAGTTAAGTTAAAGTTTCATTCAACGTCACTAGATGGCATACTTCTTATTCCTTATTTCATTGATTGTGTAGAAGCACTTACTATTTATTGTATGTTGTTTAAAACAGGAAACTTAAAATATAAGATGTGCAGAGCCGGATTAAAAAAAATTTTAAGGGCCCCTTTTTTGATCCATATATTCTATCAAATTTTCTCTGTTAAAAAACACTTTTGGTTCAAATTTATTGGCAAATGTTAATTATGCCGCTGCTACACGATGCTACGAACACCTTCCAACATTCGACGTTGGATGGTTCATAGCATCGTGTAGCCGTTGTTCGAACCTACGAGTGTCCAATGTCGAGCGTCAAACATTCGCATTTGGTCGTGTCCCGTTCGATGTCGGTATTCTTGCACCGAGTCAAAGGGATGCTTCGAACGTTTGAAGGTCAATGTTGGTTGTGTTCGTTGGTTGCGCACGACTCGTTCATGTGAAGAGAGACAACATCAGTGTATAACATTAGAGATAACATCAGACAGATAACATCTTCGTCACGTTTGTCCCAACACATTATACAAGAGAGACAACATCAGTGTATAACATTAGAGATAACATCAGACAGATAACAGCGTTGTCGACTGAGTACCAACACATAATCATTCGTATTGGATCAAACATTCGACTCACCGTGTAGCAGATACATTCGTCGCACCAACTATCGAACTTAATTGCCTCAAACGTTCGATCGAATGTTGGAAGGAACGTTCGTAGCATCGTGTAGAACCCGCTTTACATGAATCGAATTAAATGCTATTTTCTCGGAAGTATGTTTTTCGACATGGTTATTGGTTTCTCATGTATCTCAAAAAGTATTTGAGATATCGACATAAATAAAAGCTCATATTATTCCTCGATACCGTCATTTTGGCGAGAACTAGGATCTTTTGGTTCCGTAATATATTTTCAAAATGGCGGTTGTTTATAGTCGAGAAAAACCGGTAATTTTTGAAAATTTATTTTCAAAATGCGATTTTTCGCTGGTTTTTTATTTTTTTCTTAGATTCTAGTTAGTGCCATAACTGTATATGTATATTTTTAGAAAATTCTTGATTTTTTGATTTTGTATCACTGGTGATTTCAGAACGCGAGGAACCATCAAGGTGGAAAAATCTCGCAGTGTCGACTTCAAAGCCTTGTATACTCAGTTCATTTTTTAATTAAAAACAATTTTTTTTTGTAATCTTAAGACCTGTAGAAACAATGTTATTTAGTTTTTTAATAAAATATTTATTTGTATAAAAAAAAATTATAAAAAAGGGTCGATTTTTGACGTTTTTGGGCGAATCTCCCCTTAAACAGTGACAAAATATAACCAGTGATCCAAATAGTTTTTAAATAAATATTTAGAAAAATAAAATATCAACATTTGTATTTGGAAAATAACTTGGTTAAACTGTAAACAAATCTCTGAGCATCATGGGTAGTCATATATGATAAATCCAGCTGTTTTTATTGGCTGATTTGAATGTTGCGCATTTTGAAACAAAAAATGTAGAAATTGCCTTTGGACTTGGAGGGTATTGCAACTACGTCATATTTTTGACTTCATTTTTCAGTGGGATATAGCGGTTTCTGTCACAAAATAAGTTTTACTGAATTCAGCGTGGGAACATCTATAAGAAACAGTTATAAACTGAATTTCGATAAAATATGGACTTGGCGGGTTTTGATTCTAGACACCTCATATTAAGTAAATCCTTAAAGAAAATTCCCATACTATGTCATATATTACGTGTAAGATCTTGATCTGTGTTTTACAAAACCAAATTTTACATTTCAGAAAATTTTGGACAGCCAAATTAACAAATATCCAAGAAATAACGTCCCCATTGCGCGAAGAAATGTACATGAAAGCCATCGATAATTTACAACAATTGAAAACCACATTTTCGCCGTTAGAAAAATTATTTGTACTACGCCAGACATTCCAAAAAATCACCGCAGCCATTCGTGAAGAATTGGGGCGTACATTTTGTTGGACAATGGACGAACTGTTCCCGGTGTTCCACTTTGTTGTGGTGCGTGCCCGAATTTTACAACTTGGATCCGAAATACACTTTATTGAAGATTTTATGGAACCATACTTACAATTGGGGGAACTTGGAATTATGTTTACAATATTAAAGGTAAGTCTAGAGTATTAGTATGTGGCCAATGGCCGTGCTCTCTTGTGATTAAAATTGAAATTAGTTCAAATTTTTATCACCAGATAGCACAGTTGTACTTACCAAAACAATTCTCGCATAAGTGTAAGTTCGTCGTTTAAAATTTTATTTTTATTCCAGGCCTGTTATTACCAAATCCTTCAGGAAAAAGTAAATATAACGAGTTAAGTACATATCATTTTAAACCACCTTTAAACCAATTTTGGTTTAATAAGAATACAATTACAAAAATAGATTTTTCTACAACGGCTGTGCTTTATTAGTCACTCTAATAAGGAAATAAACGGGATTTTGATTTTAGCTTTTAGGGCAGCTATTAGTTAGCTTTTTTCAGGTTCTAGTCATAATGCGTTTAAAATTTTACCTGATATCATCAAGAGAATCCATTGGTGATGATATGAAGTCCATGTCGTGACAGTTTAACAAAATTTTAAATTATTTATTCAAAAATAATTATTATTTTGAATTAGAGTATTAATTTTTTTAAATTCTTATTTATAATTTGTACTTTATATTTAAAGTAATTAATAAGAGCAGCTATTTTTTAATAAAAACATACATCGTCCCAATAGGCGAGCGACTTAACCTTAAAAAACGCTTCGAATTCGAAAAAATGACCACGAGTGTTCTAGTGGCTGTGTTTTTAATAAATTAAAAAATTTAAATACAATTTTTTGATTAAAGCACGCCGTTATTTAAAAACTGATTAATATAAATAATTTGGCAAGTATTCTTACAAACATGTAAATCTACGTATTCATTCTAAACTATTAAATTGTCAATAGTTTTCCCTCTCTCTAAAAGAAAGTGTTAAATAATTTTTTTACATATATATCAATGGTGTTTACTGAATACTGTGAGTTCTGCTTTTCATGGTGACTCTGATAAAAAAAAATAGAATTGGATTTTTTTATTCCTTTTTAAATTTTGAATCGATTAAAAAAAGCACTAGAACACTAATTGTGGTCACTTTTTGTTAAAAATAAGGTTAAGTCGTTCAGCAATGACAGCTTATTAAGTTCTAACTTAAATTTTATCAATTTTTCTTAAAAAATTGCTTTTATAACTAAGTTACCACGAAATAATATTATTTCAAAACCCTTGTAATTGTATTCTTAATAAATTCAAATTGTAATGACTCAGGCAATAAATAATATATCAGCCATATTAGATTTTTAAATTGTCCTTTTTGTGAATAATTTTGATTTGTGATATATATTAGTGATTTAAAATTATGTATATAATTTTTTCGAAAGAGTTCGGTTCGAAAAAATCAAGTAGACGAATTATTTTGTATTATTTTCAAAAAAAGTATTGATATAGTTTTTTGCTATTATTAGAAATTACTCAATTTATAAAGTATTTTTAAATATTTAAAGTTTCTAAACACGTATTTGAATCAAAAAGTTCGTTTTATTTTTTTATAGAATATTATAAAGAATTTTTGAAAATATATTTTTTATTTTTATTTTTTGAGACGTTAAGTTCCGTACATACACATATTAAACAACATATCGTCGTAAAAAAGACAAATTTTTTTTGTTTAAGAGTAAATGTGGCTCTAGGTGTACATAATATACCGTGTGACTGTAAACTAGTGCCATCTACACTGTTGTGTTTAATACTATTTTCAATATGGTGTTTATTCATTCTTTGAATGTTATTTTTGAGTCGAAAAAAAATTCAGGTGACTTATTTTTAGTAAATTCAATTCCTCTTTTATTTAAATTGTACTTTAGAATTTTATTTATATAGGGTGGAAAGTATTATAAGTCTCACTGCGAAAACTGGGTAGATCTCACCCATGTAATTAACATTTGCCAATAAATTTGAAACAGAAATGTTTTTTAACAGAAAAAATTTGATACAAAATACGGGTAACAAAGGGGACCTTTAATTTTTTTAAGCCTGCTCCGACCGTCTTATATTTTAAGATAAATTTTCTGTTTTTAAAAAAGTAATATGTAATAAATAGTAACTAGAAGTAAACATGTTTACAAAATTTTATTGAATTTTAGTCAACAAAATTATTTTATACCTTTGATACTAAAAAGGTGTATGCATAATTTAGTCAGGGCCGTACTTAGAAAAATTTGGAAACATCGTGAAGCCAGTTCATTTGCGATTTTCTCAAATTGTTAATTCAGAAAAAATTCCTGTAGTTTTAGTGTCTACAGCGTGCTATGAGTCACTCTTGCAAACGGCGAGTTATTTACTTTCCACCCTGTATATTAGTCAAGGTAGGAAGGCCTAGTTCAACTGTTAATGCTCACACGGTATTTCAGTATTAAAAGAGCAGATCAAAGAGTATAGGATAGAGCGAAAACTGTCCATAAGAACTAATGTAAAATCGTAGTATACGAGTTTCAGCGCCTCTACCGAGTAAGGCTTTCACGAAAGTCCGAAACCTGGACATTTTCTTATAAATGACTGTGGAATTTATAACAAAATATATATTAATATATATTAATAAATGTATATTAATCTCTTTTGTTATAAATTTTGTAATTCAACTACCTTGTCGCCCCCGTAAAGGCCGACAAACTTTATAGTTGGTTGCCACAGGCTCAAGATGTCACTAAAAACTTATATTTCAGTTTCTCCTCTATCCCATACTCTTTGGAGCAGATATCAAAAAATATAATTTTTTATATTTTCGTTTCAAGTGTTATTTTTTAATACACTGAACCCACTGTACGCTAAAAATTTAACGCCTTTAGTGATTAAAAATTAAAAAGTATGGTAAAATATATTTTGACAGATGATTCGATCGAAAAAAGGTGTTCATATTATTCAATTTTATTTGCAAGAAATTGTGTGATGTATGTAAAAATTAAATTGTGCAAGTAACGGAATGTCCATAAATTACAAAGCCTTGTCTAGCGGGAGGGAGGGAGGGGTTATGTACAAAAATTACGCTTGGTTACGCGGCAAAAGGGGAGTAAGAGTAGAGCTATGTTCAATTTTTACTTGCGACCTACTTATGACATTTTCAAAATTGCATAGAACTACCTCAAACGGATTATGTTACCATTTGGTCACACAGTGGACGTGTTTTATGAAGAAATATATAGCTTAGTTTAAAAAAAAAAAAGTATTAATTTTCGTATTTTATAATAAAAAATGTATTATTTCAATAAAATTCAAGGAAAAAGCCACCTGCAGTTTAAAAGGAAGAGGGAGGGGTTTAAAAGAGGTCAAAATGAAACTACGTAGCTAGGGCTTGGAATACCGGTGTCTTTTTATAATACCGGTATTTATTCGGTATTAGCGTTTAGAAAACCGGAATTCCGGTATTTTTTCTGTATTGAATGATGGTATAGCAAAAAGAAAAAAACATTAAAAATCATTTAATAAAATTAATTAATAACAGTCATAATAACAAACTACATCATCTTTGGATTTTAAAAATTTAAATAGAAATATTAATATTGAAACTAAAACAGATATAACATATTACATATACCATGCTAAATAATTACAAAATATAATAATAATAAAAAAAGCTTAAATTGATTAAAGACGTGGTGGCAGTTTAAAGGTAATTTAGAAATTAAAAATTGAAAAAAAATCCCCAATATTTACAGTACATTTACAGTAGTAAAAAAATCTTTTCAAGGAATTTTTTAAATGCCATTAGAAAATAATAATAATAAAATTTAATAATAGTAAAATATTATGCCCACACATAATTTTGTATTTTTTCTAATAGAAAACTACTTAAAAATATTCCAGACTTATGAAAAAATATGAATAAATATAAGATATCTGGTCATCTGCACATATGGAAAACATTAAGCAAAATTAAAGACATTTTAATAAAATTTATGTTGTAAATCTAACGTAAAAAAAATATTCAAAATATGTAATATATAAAGTATTTGATTTTGTTAATACCGAAACCGAAATACCAGTATTTGAAATTTTAATACCGGTTTTACAAAACCGGTAAAAATTTCCGGTATTCCGGTTTTTCGGTAGTACCGGAATACCGGTATCCAAGCTCTATTAACGTAGCTATGAACGCTCCCTAATGTTAGAAATTTTCAGTCCTTACGCCAGCCATTAATGGTTTCTAACAGTTTACATTTTTAATGTCATTAAAGGAGTTAAAAAAACATGGCGTCAGTGTATTTTTGTTATTTTCAAGTTACCAAATATGATAATTGTAATAAAGACAAATGTATTGATAAAAAGGAATTACAAAAAGTAATAAATTAATGCAATATTTATTGTAAAATATATTTAGAATAATTATGTAATATTTTTCAGATTTTTCGTGTACCTGATTTTATTCTTTTGTTATTAATTACCTAAATGTCCAGAAAAAAGTATAAATACAGTATTGTTGTCAAAATAAATTACCTATATTGAAAGTATATGATTGGATGTTTTATTATTTTTCGCCCATACTGTAAGAATTCTAGTTATTAAAATTTTGTAAAATAATAATTGTGTACATATTTATCTTGACATGTTATATAAAAATTATTTTATCTTGTGTTTTATCCACATTTCCTAACAATAAGATTAGATAATTTTTAACATTGATAATGAAATTTGCGTAACGTATTTTGCATAATTAATAGTTTAATTCGGCATTCAAACCATTTAATGAATGAAATACGATAGTATCAGAGACGTACGTCAAATATTTGTGACGAATTTATTCAGATTCTTATCAAACTTACTTTTCAGGGTTTATTTCTTACTCGAAGGGACAAAACTTACCAGATCAAAAGTTAGCAATTTTTTTTTACAATATTTCGATTTATTTATTAAAAGTTTAAAAACATATTTTTAATTTTTTTTATGCCTCTAAAAATATTATTTTCAAAAGTGTTGTTAAAATAATTTGTGATCACACCGATCACACCGAGAAATCAAGAGGCGTGATTTAAATATTTAGCCTACTGACACTAGTTTTTTCATTTATCACCAGATGGCTACCCGGCATCTAAAAAAGTAGTAGCAATTTGGAATTATTCATTTTTATTGGCAAACAGTAAATTATTATGAAAAAAAATATTTATGCACTTTGACAGTATTGGTTTCAATTTACAATTTGGAATTTCAATTTGAAATTAACAATTTTGGGGTACTTTATGTTCGCTTTTGTCCAGAATTAATTCATTTTTTTTGTATCTCTACTCGGTTCTCCATTATTTTTGAAGGGGACTTGTATATTATATATATATATATATATATATATATATATATATATATATATATATATATATATATATATATATATATATATATATATATATGTATATATACCATGTGTTTTTTGAGAGTTGCCATTTCTATTACAACCAAATTTTTATGATAGAAATGGTACTGGAAAAGGTTCTTTTCTTGGATGTAATGGAAATATAACCAAGAAAAACACTATCGGTTGAAGTAGCCTCAAGTACATATGTATATTTTTACCGCCTATATATATATATATATATATATATATATATATATATATATATATATATATATATATATAAATTATTCTAGTATACGCTACTGGCCAAAGCGGCTCCTCGAACAAAAATAATATTACCTACCCTCCGGTTATTTCAAGAAGAATATTAATAATAGTAATGGTTTGTAATAATTTTTCCTCTACTCTTCGAATACAGACGACACAACGACTTCAATAGGATTCCTTCGGAGCCCCAATAAGAATGACATTCAAAAAAATAAACTTTGCCTATTGACAATAGTTAGTTTTTTTATCACTAGTTCGCGTATCTGAATTTTATGATTCCCATTATGTATTATGAATAGTTTTTTCTACCATATTTAATTCTCAAAATGAATTTTCTATTTTCCTATGGATTGAAATTGAATTTTTATTTTTTTATAGTTGTTTGCTATCCTTATCATTCGAAAATACACACTATTTAAATATTTTTATTTCTGTTGGAAAGCGTAATAATTATTTTTGACTTCTCATTAGAAAGTGATAGGAAGAGCACTGTCAACTCGCCCGTTTCAATTGAAGGTGTATCCAAAGGTACAAAATAAAAAACAAACAAAATGTCTATTAAATGGAAAGGTTTTTTATTATTTACAAATCAAGGCAATTAATATATATTTTGTATGTATAATTTTTATATATAATATTTATATAATTATGTATAATATATTATGGTTACGAAAACATTTATTTTTTTGTACAAATCTTAAAATGTACAGATTTTGTTAGTTTAATTTCATATTTTTTACGTTTTTTTTTTTTTATTTTGCTCATTTTTTTTCGTTTTATTTTGATATAATCAATTTATTTCCTTATAAAACTGGAATTTTTAAAAATTTTATAACTATTTACTATTTTTTGTTACATTTCAAAAATATTATAGTAAATTCAGTATAAAAAGTCTTTCCGATTCTTTCAATTTTAAAACTATAGTCGTCACTACAGTAGTAAATAGAAATAAAATATATTTTAAAAATTATTCTATATTTAAACGAACAATTTTGAAATTTTAAAATGAAGTGACAGTTGAATGAAACAAATACATAACCTTATTAACTGTCAAAATAGCGTTTTACGTTATATTTCTCTCGAAGTTGAATATCGTTCAAAAAAAGTTTAAATTGTCGATATCCGATTTAAAAATATTGCACACGAATTACTTTATGGTTTAAAATAAAAATAAAAACTGTCAACGATTTTCGATTCGACTCGGAGAGACTCTTATCCGCCATTTTAGATATAAATCATACAATTTATTCAATCGCGTTGGTTTGTAATTGAATTAGAAATTAACGGAATTGGTTTAATTATTGTCATTATGTAGAATGTTCGTTTTTTAAATCAAATTGTATGGATTTATAGACGTGATTTCAAAATTGTTGGTTTAAATTAAAAAAAAAAATAATCTAAGAGTATTTGAATAACAAAAATCAAATTACACAGTATGGCGCGATTTATTGTTTAACATTTAATTTTCGTATCTCCTTTTAAATCTTTCGATCCTCTCTATGAAATGAAAATTAATTTTCTTAATGTACAGTTTAGACTATTTTAAGTCTTATCAGGGACGCGAACATTTCTTTAAAAATAAAATTGACGAATAAAAATTATTTTGAAAATTATAAGACAATAATTTGATGATTAAAAATACAAATTACTCTTCATAAGTAGTAATTCATTTGCATTAATTAGGGAATTTTTATTTTGCTAAGTAAATTTTGAGTAAATTACCTTGTGAACGTTACTATTGTAAAGGTTCATTAGCTTGTCCACACTGGCGCTGTTGATCAGAAGATGGTGGCAGATTTTGGTACACGATTTTCACACGTATGTCGCGGTAATCGCATAAGAAAATGGTTTGACACCAGGGCGGCGACACCGGTTATTCGGAATATTAATTTTTTAAAAATAAACAATATTCTTCGAGTGCCAGTAGAACTTTTAAGTGCCAAGTTTGGTTAAAAAATCATTTATCCAAGAAAGGAATTATTATCTATGATATCTATTTGGCCTCACAGATACTATAGTAAGATCTACTTATAAGTACCATTGACGGCGTTCAAATATTATCCGAGGCATCAGTGCAAAAATCGCATATAAAAATCTGTCACCATCTCAAAGTCTAATATTGTCTACCGTAATCTTTTTTTTTTCAAAATTATAACTTCTGAAAATTCAAAAAAAATACTGTAGCTCAACAAAACAAATTAAAAATAAACAACTATATTTATAATAATATATAAAGCTCTAATAAATTTAAATTAATTCGTAAAAATTCTATTTTCAAATGCAAATAATTCATGTTGCGCATGTCCAATATATCTAAGAAACAAACCCGCACACGCATACAATGAATTAACAAAAAAATACAACAATATTAATAATTTTTTTTTTTGTTTTTGTTTAATTTTATTTAAAAAATAAATATTTTTAATAACAGTTCATATTTGCACCTACTCTTAATAACTGTTTCAACATGTAGTACCAATTATTTAAAAAAAGAAATTAATGATTTTTCTAATTGCGTTTGAAAATAAAATTTGTTGGCTTGGTATTTATTTCAAACTATAAAAATTTTGCCAAGCCATTTAATAAAGAATTTTCACAAAAGACGATAACGTTATTTTGACAGTTAAATGAATACTTAACCTTAAATACAAAAAAGTGCGGGAATTTATATAAGCCGACAAATATTTAACATACTTCTTTTAACTGTTAAAATAACATTTATCGTAAGTTTCCGTTAAATTTTTTATTTTACAATATTATCAATAATAGCAAAAACGGAAATTTTTGCATTTTTAAAATTTAAGGCCACAGTAAAGCTTCGTTTAAAAATTGTTGCTCAAAATTGTTTTTAGTGAAGTATTCAAAAATGAATTTTGGCAATCGTTGCGAAATATTTAATTAAAAATAAAATCATAAAAATCGTTTTTATTGAAATTGTGATCTTTTTAAAAAAATGTAGTAATTATACATTTAAAAAATTTATAAAAAGAAATGGAAAAAATTAATGATCAAAAAATTGTTCCCAGTTCGTATTAAGTTTTTAGAAAAAGTCTACCTGCAAAAAAGGCAGTCATCTTTGTTGATTGTTACAATTTTTTTTTTTTATTTTTTTTTTTTTTTTTTATTTAATAAACAAATTAACTAATGAAGGCTAATGTAAAATTAAGAAGTTGAATTTCTCTATTAAGAACCCTTCTGGATTTCATTGATAGTGGCTTTACTGCTTTATTGTAAAAATGCAATACACTGACATATTTTTTTATTTGAATCTTACTTAAAATAGAGATTCACAATTGGATCCATGGAGCTAAAAATACATACATATAAAATACGTGTACGCATAAGCTCCATGAGTAAGTCAATGTATTGCAAACATCTCTCTATCTCCGTGGTTAATGTAAAAATAAAATAATTATAGTTACAAGAGGATTTGCCTATCCACTTCTTATATCTATACCGACAAAAAATGTTCTATTTTTTGTTTTTTTCTAAAAAACATTTTTTTTAATTTTGAAAAAACTATTTTTTTTAAACTACATTTATTATAAACGTAATTTTACAATATTTTCGTAACAATTTTGTGTTATCACGTTCGATTTAGTTTTACGCCTTTGTTGTGAGCGTACATACTTAACATACCAATCGTCAAGTGCGTGTCAAAGCACGCAAAGTATGACAGACATGACGAAATCATTAAGGTATCGTAGTAATTTTAACTACGAAACCCTAAAAATATATTTGAATCATTTGAATACTTTTAAAATTGTACATTTTGTAGCCCTTAAAGATGGGTAGTCTCAAAAATGGAGGTCAAATGTATTATTTGCTTCTTAGTCGAGAAACAAACTTGGCGCCACTTGTTGATAATCTGCTGCACTTGTTTACAAAATTAATTAAAAAAGGAAAGTTATTTTATCATATGATCCTAAAAGTATTCAAAGGTTTAAGAATTTATTTACAAGATGTTTTGATAGAAAATTTGTGACAAAATTTTTTCCTTTCAAGTTTGACCGAGAAAAAAATTATAAAAGAATATTTATTGACATTTGCTTGAAGTAGGGAGAATTTTTCCATTTGGTATGTTAAGTATTAAATAAATATTTTCAAAATGGATTAGAATTTTGAAAAAAATTATTACATAGCAAATAATTATTTTTTAATTTCAAATGTTATCGAGTGCCTTAACATTATTAATGTATGGCGAACTTTTATTCGCATTTATACATACACCAATATTCATATGTTCACTTGATGTACAGCTTAGCTGATACTTGAACACTCGATTTACTTTGGCATGTATGACCAATTCATTATGTTAATTAAAATTCACATAGTGTTTGAAAAATTATCAGACTGAATCGGCTGGGACTCGAACCCGGATCTCTTGGTTGCTAGCCAAGCGCCTTACCAATTAGGCTACCGACCGATTGTTCGAGTGCCATTCCAGTCAGATAATCAATCAAACACATCTTCTTTTGGCCAGCAACTAAGAGATCCGGGTTCGAGTCCCAGCCGATTCAATTTGATAATTTTTCAAACACTATGTGAATTTTAATTAAAATAATTATTTAAAAAATGTAAAAGGATATAGTAAGATAAGCATAGTAAATCTGCCTCGCGACGAATTATTTTAATAACTATATTACCGGTATGGTAAGGCTGTAAGTAATTGATATCTACAATTTTGGCGGCCAAAACTGAGTAATTATAGAGAAAACTAAAAAAATTTAAAAAATTACAAAATTACTACACCACATTTTTTGACAATTTTCTATTATATTTCTACAATGGTTTTGTTTTGATCTAGGGAAGTTATACGTTTGAAGTACCTGCAGTGTCACATAAACGACAATACAGTTACTATTGGGACTTTCTATCAGGGGTAGATAACCTATAACTTAATATACCTCTTTCAATTATTCTTGATTATCTTGAAAACTATAGGAGATAGGAAAAAACACTTTATGAGACACAACACTTTATTTTTAAAGTACTTTCGATTGATGTATATAATTCCAGGGTCGGACCCACTGGATTCAGCAGAATAGAAATGAAAAAAAAATTTTTACCATATTGCAGCCCTTGAATTTTGATGAGACTTGGTGCAGTAATTAAGTGCATTAGGGGCACAGTTACTGAATTTTTTTTGTAGTGGTCGCTCAATTGGAACCCTATAAAAATAACATTGGATCGGATACTATCCTTGTTATTATCCTTAATAACGAGGACTGATACGATAATAAATATGTCTAATATTGTTGAGAGTGTTTGCCTTCCTGTGGATTTGGAATTATTTTCCTAAGTTGAGTAGTTACCAAGAAAAAAATTTTTGTAATCTCCATAACTACTCAGTTTTGGCCGCCAAAATTGTAGATATCAATTACTTAATTAAAATAATTCGCTTCCGGGGCAGATTTACTATGCTTATCTTGCTATATCCTTTCTAAACGAAAGTACTTTCTTTTTAGGTTCCGTAGTCAAATCTGTTATTTGCGCATATTTGTGCTTTAGTTAATTTTATAATTTTTTCAATTTCTCAAAAGATATTTTAAACTATTTTTAAATAATTACTTGCTATTTTTAGTCTATTCAAATTGTTAAAAACTAAATCGATCCACTTGGGCATTTTATAAATATCGCTTACATTACACGGTTGGTTAAAATATTTGCCCGAATGTGAAATTTTGGTAATTATGATTTTTTATACCCATTTTGAAGGCAATATTGGCACTTGGACAGAAAATCCACACAACAGTCAATGAACACACACCAATATATTTCAATCACCAAATTCACTCACTAAAACTACTTATCTCACTCATAAGCACACATTCATTCAAAATATCAAAAATTCAAACACACAAAATGCAAAACTTCTATTGGGAAACCATTACTAACTAGAATTATAATTTAATTATATAATATTAATTATTACATAATATCTTTATAATATTTTTTTTATATATTATTATTATTTTTTTGTTATATTACTCTATTTTTCTTTATTTTTACAGTCACTCACTCTCAAAATATTGATTTTATTTAGTAACATAATATTTTAAAGAAAAAATATATTTAAATTACTTTTAAAAAAAAAAAAAAAAAAAAATTAAAAAAGCCAGTGATGGAGGAAAATTGGAAATAAAGCGTTTCGGTGGACAAAAAATAACCCAAAATACAATTATCAACAATAAAACAAACGAATTGACATAATTTATCACAATACCATAAACTAATGTCATCTATCTTTACCACCGGAATCTACGAAACAATAAATCTAAACATGTTCATTGATCTACGATCGTACTATTCAAATAATATCTTTGATTAAGTTATTCTGAATATTTTTGAAGCGTGAAATTATATTTTGATTGAAAAATAAAAGTTGTGCAATCCAATTTAAAAGTAATTTGGGATATTTTTTGATAAAAAATATTTTTAAGAATTTTTTTTTTTACTTAAGTAGAGAGATATGAATTTCAAAATTCATTCGGGATGTTAAACAAAATTACCGTTACACTATTTTCGCGATAATTTTGCTTTGCATAGAAATGTGGAAGAAAAAAGAGAAATACGAGCAAAAAAGATGCAGTAAAATTAAAAAGTTTTGGCTAAAAATTTGTTCAAAAGTTTAAAAAATTCAAAATTGTGCTTATAAAAAAAGAAGCTTAATTTTGTTTTTTTTTTTTAAATAAGTAAACTTTTGAACTTGACACAATCGATAAAATAAATTTTTATTTTAATTCCAAAATTTATGATTTATGATATGTTTCTTTCTATAATGTTATTCCATTTTTTTTTCCTAATGAAAACTTTGGTTCATATGCAATAACAATTGCAAATTCTGCATACAGAGGTCAATATAGTCAATCTTATTCGAAATATAAAATTACGATTTTTTTTTTAAAAAAAGCAGGTAATTTAATACTTACCTAAAAAACTTCGTTATTTCACAAAATTTGATATTTTTTCGTGGCCTAAGACATAATCAATAATAAAACTTTTTAATTATACCTAATTGTTCTATTTCTTGAAAACTTTACAAGTTGAATTCTTTTTTTTTTATTAATATATTATTTATTTCATGCAACTGTGTAATAATACTTTTTGTAAATAAATAAATAAAAAATAAATATTTTTATTAAAACAATGGAAGTTTCAGCTTGTAAAATTTTTTTATCAATAAAAAATTAAAATAAATAAATTACGACGTAATCCTATTTTCTCCTGAGATAGACTATAAAGCGATTTTTAAAAGTGTTTCTAAGTGATAAGTGGTTAAAATGGCTACGCGATCTGGTGATAAAAAATAAAACCACCGCAAATATTTTAAATAAATCATGTTCCACATACTTCAGGAATTTCTTTTACTGTATTATTGAAATGTAACTGGCGCAGCCGTTAGTATACATATATTCAAATGATGACAATGGAGAAGTTTGAAAGAAAGATTAAAATATCTTCACAATTAACAAAGTTCTGAGATTTTAAAGTTGCGTTTTGCACAAATAGGTCTGTTTTCGTCTAGTAGAGTCGTGTGACGTCATCTTACCTATGACACTGTAAAATAGAGTGACGAGCTCTCTCTTTATTAAACTTCTACAGAGCTGGTAAATACGTTAATGACAGTGACAACTTTAACGTTTCTGGCAATATTGTATATAAGACACTTAACGCCTGGCTATGCGGAGACGTGACGTCATAGACAACTTGCAGGTAAATTATTCCACGCTTAAGCTTTGATATTTTATTCTTCTCTTATTTACTGACGGATTTTTTTCAGTAGACATTTCCATTGACCCACTTTGATTAATTACAAATTTAACCACAAGATAGTGTAGCCATCATTGTCACCCACCACATATCACTACGTAGAGGTCACTAGATGAGATTCTATTTCTTTCTCTAGAAGCGCTCACTGGTGACATCTCTTGTGTAATGTTTAATCTTGTAATTTGTTTTTAATGGAATTTGAATATTTAACTATTTATTCCTATTATTAATATCCTAATTTTCTACGACAAAATTAAAACAAAAAAAATAAAATAAAAATAAAACAAAAAGTTTCAAATAACAAACGTAATATGTATAATATGGTTCGTTCACAGCTACGAAACGGCTGTGGACTGTTGTGGAACGGGTGGTGACGGTGACGGTGACGGTGACGACGAATTAATTACCGAATTAGCGGCGGAAGGTGGCGGTATTGAATTATACGGATGATTCGAGTTACACAGTACGGTATAAACGTTATCCACTTTACTCAATTTCTCGAAAAATGGTATTAGGTCCAGAAGTTCGGAATCGGTCATATCGTCAAACCACGACGCAACGGGTACAGCATTATCCGGATGAAATATATAACTAGCCGGCGAATTGTCAACGATTATGATCTGTTGTAGATCGCGGCCAAGTTTATTTAAATCTTTCACATAATTGCCGCGATGGAATACACAACTTTCGCGAAATAAACGGGCCCGAAACACGCCCCAACGATCTAATAGATCCGCAACCGGATCCGCGTATTTTGCTAACGATGCCGTGAACAGTACACATTCGTATAATTCGCCCATTCGTTGCAAAAATTCGTCCACATACGGCCGTTTCAATACGTACACTTGATGTATGGTTCCATCAATTTCTACTGGCACTACGAAATCTGCGTTATTAATTGGCTGAAAATAACAACAAAAAATTTACGTGACATAAACAAATATGGACGATAACATTAAAAAAAAAATTGCTAAGTGCTAGTAGTGATGTCGAGCCGAGAAACAGTTAGTCGATTAATCAACTAAAATTGTTTTTCAGATAAAATTAATCATTAATCGAAAATATCGAGCACAGAGTAGTCGACTAATCGACTAAATTTTTAGTCGATTTCATGAATAAGGTAGCCGTGGCTTTCTTTCAAAAACGAGGTTTTCTTTTGAATTTAATTATGGACTTTTAATATTATTTTTTTTTAAGAAAAAGAAAAATATGAAATATCACAATATATTAATCACATAAACG
Organism: Brachynemurus nebulosus; assembly: GCA_035578155.1. Lineage (NCBI taxonomy): Eukaryota > Metazoa > Arthropoda > Insecta > Neuroptera > Myrmeleontidae > Brachynemurus > Brachynemurus nebulosus. The sequence goes on from JAPWDM010000010.1 coordinate 356,781, forward strand.
TAAAAAATCATACAAATATATAATTTTTTAGATTCATTTTTTGAAGTCCAATAACTAATACAGAAAAATTGTTAAATTAGTCGTTTTTAGTCATTTAGAAAAAAAATTAATCATTTTAATCATTTAATCGATGGTAAAATAGTCGACTAAAATATGACTAAATGTAAACAAAATTAGTCGACTAAACTAACTAATCGATTAATTATTCGACATCACTAAGTGCTAGTGATGTCGGATAATCAGTCGATTAATCGGTTTAGTCGACTAATTTTGTTTATATCCGATCATTTTTTAATCGACTATTTTTAAGTTTGACTAAAAAACTAAAATGATTATTTTTTTTTTTTTCAAATGACTAAAAACGATTAATTTAAATTTTTCTGTATTATTTATTGGACTTCAAATAATGAAAACTAAAAAATTATCTATTCGTATGATTTTTTACCTTTATGTGATTAACACATTGTGATACGTCAAATTTTTCTTTTTCTTAAAAAATACATTAGAAGACAATAATTAAATTCAAAATAAAATATCCTTTTCGAAAGAGTTACATATGTTATAGTGATGTCGAGCTGTCGAGCAGTTAGTCGATTAATCGACTAAAGTTGTTTTACAGACAAAATTAGTCATTAGTCGAAAATATCGAGGGAACCATAGTCGGCTAATCGACTAAATATTTAGTCGAATTTTTTAAATAGTGTAATCTTTTGAATTTAATTATTGACTTTTAGTAAATTTTTTAAGAAAAAAAAGATACGAATGACGTATGTATCACAATGTGTCAATCACATAAATGTGAAAAATTATACAAACAGATAAATTTTTAGTTTTTGTTTTTTGAAGCCTAACAAATAATATACAAAAATTAATAAATTAGTCGCTCAGTCATTTAAAAAAAATTAATCATATTAGTCATTTAGTCGAACTTAAAATAGTCGACTAAAAAATGACTAAATGTAAACAAAATTAATCGACTAAATCGATTAATTGATTACTTATTCGACATCAGTAAATTATGTTATTCTATTCATGAATTCGATTAAGAATGTAGTCGATTAGTCGACTATTGCTCATTCGATATTTTCGACTAATGACTAAATTTGTCTGAAAAACAACTTTAGTCGATTAATCGACTAATTGCTTGTCGGGTCGACATCACTACTAAGTGCGTGTGGGAGCACGCAAGAACAGGATTTCGTAACCTCTAGTAACCACTGACTACCGAAACTCTAATTTTATGCGTGTTCAACATGCACTTGACGAATTTTTTTACTCTAGTAAAGTGAATGTCAAACCACGCAAAACGATCACAGACATGACGAGAGCTTAATTATTCCGTGGTTATGACTACGAAACACTAAAAAAAATGTGTAAACAGAAAAATAAATATTAGAAAATGTTATATAGAAGACGACTATAACAAGCAGTTAAAAGTGAAAATATTTTTTATGTAACATAAAACACTAACAAGAGAAATTTTTTTTCTTCCTTATATGACTGAAATATGTTTTGAAAATTTATTTACAATTAAAATGTTTCCGTGATTCTATTTTTAGGGTACAGTCCGGTTCTAATTTTTCTTTGAAAAGTTGTAAAAGAATTTCAAAGTTAAATTCTAAGTATTTTATTTTTGATAGTCCTTATAACTTGAACTCATTATGTTTCGCATTTATTTCTACTTGTCAAAGATCCAGACTGGAATTATTAAGTAAATCCCCAAAGATTCTCGTATTCTTTCCACAGTAAATTTAGCAGGAAATTTGAAATATCCTGTATAACATAGCGAATTTTCGTTTATAAAAATTAGTTTTCCTCGGAAACTAGTTTACATAGAATAACGGTTCACAGACCTTTTTTATGTGATTTTTCCTCCTCTTTCCAAAAATGTCACAAAAACTTTTGAATTTGGGGAAATTTTGATAAAAAACTAACCTTTTCACGAAAAATGCCCAAAAAACCATCGGATGTGTCTGACTGAAGAACTCATCCAAGATTTTTGGATTTTCAATATTTTCATCAAATTTCGTAAAAATAGGTTGTTTCGTTCGAGAGTTATTACGTGAACACATAAATCCATATACAAAATCCATATACATATACATACATATATAAATTTTAGTCAATATTATTTTCGGCTTCTAGGAACTTCAAAATAACCCTAAGAGCACAAAATATTGCTGCAATGTTGCTGGAATGTTGCCAAGTTGCAGGTAATTACCAATGTTGCAGGAATATTGTCTGAATGTTACTAACTTGAGCATAATTGCCAATATTACAGGAATATTGCAGTAATATTTTTTGTAATATTGCATTTGTAACATTGTTTCAATGTTATTGTCATGTTACAAAAAAAATATAAGAGCTGTCCAAAATTTTGGAATATGTAGTATATTATAGAAATGAAGGCATATCAATAGATGAAATAAAACAGTACAACTAAGGAATCATGAGGAAATAAATTATTTCAATCCTTAGATTAGTATTTCCATTATTTGGATTAAGGTTAAAAAAATAAATATTATTTATAAGGAGTTATACAAGATAAATATTTTTACATATTTTTGTTGTATGTATTATTATAATAACATATAATCCCATTCGGCATCAATATTAAAAAGATGTCGTAATGCTAAGTTGTTCCTGATGAATATTTTTTATTATAATTCATTATAGGTTAGAAAATGCTTTCATTAGTTTGACTGATCACTTAAATCACGTATAGACTTATTGATTATCTTAGACTACATTTTGTTATTATTAATATTTATTAGTGTTAGTATTATGTGTTTCACCAAACAATTTAAAGTGTATTAATCGTATTAATTTTTAATAATAAAGAATCAACTAAACTGTACTTTTATTAACAATTTTATTTACAATTAACCTCAAATTTCTAACACGTAATGTTAATGATGTTAATTTTATAAAATTTATTAATGATTATAAATATTATTTCCATCCATGTAAATATTAGGTTGGCTATTTATTTTTTTAGCCCCGAAAAAAATTTATAGAATTAAATTTGGAGTAAAAAAAATTATTAGCCAACCTAATAAGTAATATCAAAGGTTTATTCGAATTTCGGACAGGATAGAAACAAGTACTAAACTTTCCAATTTTTTTGGTAAAAGTTAGTATTGTTTTTATTATCAATTATAAATAAATAAATATCTGTTATATATATATGGAGGGTCAGTGTAAAAGTGAACCAAGTCCATAAAAAAATTTTTTTTTTAAAAATGCGTTTAAAGTTTGAGAAATTACAACACTAACGAAAAAGGCATTTTAAAAAAAAATTTTATGGACTTGGTTTACTTTTACACTGACCTCTCCATTATATATAATTTTAAAAAAAAAGTATTATTGCTATAATATTGCAAGGCAATATTTTCTCAATGTTGTGGTGCAATATTCCTTCAATCTTGCTAGCAATATAACGGGGCGATTATAGGAATATTGCTGGAATATTGCAGGAATATTGCCTGCAATATTTCAAACTTTCCAAATAATATTGCTGCAATATTGCAGCAATATTTTGTGCTCTATGGGAAATTTCTATCAAAGTTTCGGGTTCAAGTCGCGTCGTGTAGTAGCTGAATTTTCGATTCGAAAATTCACTAAAACGAATGTGTGAAAATCAAATTTGATGTAAGTGAAAATTCTATCACTACAATTTTCGTCATACTCCCAATCATTATAGATTTTTCATTATCAAACAAGTGTTTGTCAACTTGTTTAATAATGAACATATACACTGAAACATGCCAGTGTCAAATTAGTTGTACCATTAAAACAAAATTTTAATATTCGCTTGAATGATAAGAAATATTTATAAAAAAAATAATGTCGCATGAAGTGGCTTAGTTAAAATAAATTCTACTATTAATAATTTATTTGGTTAATAATACACTTAATTATTTATTAAAGAATTAAAAGACAAGATATAAAAACGATAAAAGAAAATGTAATTATAGACTGGAAAAAGAAAAAAATTACAAATAGAGAAACAGTCAAGGGCATAACATCGAGTACATAGTTATAAATACAATATTCTACATAATATATCGGAATAATCATGTAACAAATGTAATAGTGCACTTTTAATTTTCTTAAACATAAATAAAACAACACATTTATACCAACGATGTTATATATATTTATGTCTACTTGTTATTTAAAATGACGTAATTTTAATGCTGCAGTAGATGAAACAATATTTAACTCTTTACTATACGGAAAACATTTTTTTTTAAACAACCATATCGTAAAAGGTCGATATTATACCAATCTTTTATCTAAAACGTTTATTTTATTAAAATAATGGAATATTTGAAGAACAGTCTGACTTTTTAACACTAGATGTCCTGTTGTCATTCGACAGTCCCAACACATCTACTATTATCTATGGTTGACGTTATCTATGGCGGTTTTAAAATTAAACTAAAATTGTCATTATGTTTATGACAATTAATATGTATAAAATATTATCTGACGGGAAGAAAATGTTAATTTTATATTTTTTGCACGATCGTGTATTTTCATGCATTTACCGATGCTGTTGACAATGCTGGTAAGTTACATTTCCCGAACGTTTGTTTATATCCATGGAAATCAAAAAATAACAGTGCGGTAAGTGAAATAGATGCGTGGTAAGTGAATAGGAGTGTGGTAAGTGACATTAACTCAAAAATGATTGCATTTATTTATTTGTATTGAAATTAAAAGTACAATTTGAACAATTAGGAAAATAAATCGATTAATATGAAAATTTTCATTAGTTTGCACATTATTATTATTATTATTGTTGGCATTAGTCTTCATATTTTATTGATATTTCAAAAGATCGTTCAATCATTAAAATTTTCTGTGGTTTTCATAATCCTTCTTTCATTTTACGAGAATAAATTTGCAGCCAAAAATAAAATGCTTCATCAATTTCATTATTTTCGTTAATATTATAGTTTAACAAACTATTTTCCTCAATTTTTTTTAATACAAAATTCAAAAAAATATTCACGTCAGTTAAATATCGACACTTAATTTTTTATTTACAAATATAGTTGTCAATTGTCACTACAAATATTCGTATTATAGTTGTTATACATATTTATAATACTTATTCATGGCATTCTATGTGATAACATAGAATTATAAATTTCATCTATATTATCCGAATTTTATTTTTTATGTAAAATATTTTTATTCTTTAATTATTTTAAATCGATCGTGCAAAAAATATTATACAATACACGATGCGTTAAGTGCCTTTACTGATCTCGAAAATTGCAAAAACGAGACCCGCAGGGTCGAGTTTTTGCAACATTTTCTCGATCAGTAAAAGCAAGTTACCGAACTTATATTGTAAAATACTATTATTTGTAAGAAAATGCGGTTAAATATCTGGTAAAATTTAATGGTAGTATTAGTAGTTAGTACTCATAGTTTCTAATCAATTATTATGTTTCCTAATCTGATACGAAAAACGTGATGGAAATAAAACTGAATTTTTGAAGAAAAGTATTTTCAAAATATACTGCTAAATAAATATTTGTTAAATAAATATTTAGCTACGCGAAGTTAGCGCCGTGGAAATTTTTTTTTTTTTTTGATGTTTTTTTTTTCTCTTTAATTATATAATTAAATCAAAAAAGAATTTCGCGCTTCGATGGAACAAATTTAAAAATATTAGGAAAAACTATTTTGATGATTAAAAAACTTTTTTTGTTTTAATGCTAATTTATATATCAAAATGTTTAAACAATATATATAATGATAACTTATTATTGCTAAAAGATACAGCTAAGGCAATTTCGTATTCGGAAAGGGCATTTAAAGGGCAATTTTTTAAGCTATGGAAATATTTTTACCAAATGAAAATGATTTCATGTGATAGGAATGCACGTAAGACAGCACAGCAGACAAGCTTGTAATATAGCTATCTCTTACAAGATCTACTATAGTTCATTTCAGTTAAATTTAACCATGCTTCGTCACTTTGAATTTAAATAATTTCCGTTTTCTTGGCTTTATCTCTTTTATTATTGCATTTATGTAAATTTTAAATTTGCAGTTTATTTTTAGAAAAGAATAGAAGATAGATTTGTTTCGAATATAAGAATTATTTAATTTTTTAACGAAAACTCATGATTAATTGTATCTGAAATAAGGTATACCTAATATATTGAAAAAGGATAGTAAAAATTATAATAACTTTGATAAATGACAAAATTTCATTTTTACATTCCAACTATATGAATCATTTGCATTTTGTATAAATGCGAGTATATCACACGTTAATTTAGAAGTTGATTTAAAAAGAAAAAAAATTTCGCGGCGCTAACATCGCGTAGCTAAAATATTTTTACATTTTATGGCAAAAACAAAGGAATTTGTAGCTTCATGGTCTGAATACCGCATACCTTGGCCGGGCGCTGTTAGGTAACAATTTACATATATCTGTGGTACTCAAACTGTTGTCAATTGATAATTTCGATTACGTGTTGTAATACATAAAATTTATTTTTTAAATACTAAAAATATCAACAAATCCAATAAATATATTTTCATTCAGTCAGCGATTTTTAAATTTCTTTTTTGTTGGATTAAAATAAAGAGTTTTATGTCATCAATATTCAAATCAGTCGATAATCAGATTAATTTAAGGTTAAGTCGATAGATGAACTGTCAGTTCAGTCGATAAAACAAAATTCTTTTCTGTTATACATATATGTGAAAATTTTGATTTTTAGGAAATAGGCATTTTAAAATAATTGAACCGATGATAATATTGATAAAAGATTATCGGGAAATTTTTTAGTTTTTCTACAAAAATTAATAATTTAATAAACATAATAAAATAGATAATTTTTATAAACATGATAAGTGATTAGATTAAAATTATCTAAAAAATTAAATAACTGGGCTTAGAAAATAAATGGATTTTATTGTTTTAGATGCGTTTTATTGTTTGAAAATAATCTCAAAATGGATAAAATAGCTTTACCTACATATATACAATCTTTACTCTAGTTAAAAATAAATAAATCTGTAAAATAATTTTAGTGCAATTACGGAACGTTGCAAAAGGACAAAGTTCAATTAAATATTGAAAAATGTTTTCTAAATTTTTCTAGCACGCAATCCTAAACTTATTTGCATATCAATAATTTCCATCTAAACATTATCAATGTTATCAGTAACATTATTATTTTTTTTTTATAAAGGAAGCTTTTTTATATAAATATGTTGTAGAAAGATTTTCTCGAATATTTACAGGAAAGGTTAATACTGACGAAAGAATACGAAAGAAAAACTAAATTAACCCATTATGGTCTGGATATACCGCACGTTTATTCTGACCTAATTCAAAATGATCGTTTTGTGTGAAAATTTAACTTAACGATTTACAGTTCGATGACACAACATGTATGTCATAGCCAGAACAACCGTAGAGGCTGATCGTGATCAGTGATCATACATGTATGTGGTGCAATCGCGGAGGGTTTTAATGGTTTCTCTAAACGTACAGACGGATAACATAATACATATAATTTTTAATTGTTTATTTACATTTTGTTCATAATTTTTTTCAAATATATTTATAACTTTACTGTTATTGACGTTGTGTTTATTTTTATTATTTTTTTTTAATGTGTGTGTTCGCACATGTTGAATTATTTTGTGAATTTACGTAATTTTTTAAAATTACTGTACCCCTTGGGGGAAAGTTTACTGCGTGTTAATTCTGACACTAATGTATAATATATTTTCTTAGTTTAGAAATGACACCATTATCATCTCTTTTCAATTTATGATGATAGCTGTCCTTTAAAAAATTATACGATACTGATCCTTAAAATAGTACATAATTTAAGTTTATTTTCATTTTTTCTTTTTCTCACTTATTTCAATTGTCAAATTATATAAGATTTCACTTACGGATTTGTGTATATTGAATAAAAGTTAAAAAGAGATAACACCATTAAATTAGGTATTATTAAATAATTTTTACTAATAAATAATTTACCTAGGTAGTAAGGTACCACAGTATCATAAAAATATGAATTGAAATGGGTGGATCAAATAAAAAATTATTGAGAAAAATAATTTAATAATACCTAATTTAATGGTGTTATCTCTTTCTAACTTTTATTCAGTATACACAAATCCGTAAGTGAAATCTTATATAATTTGACAATTGAAATAAGTGAGAAAAAGAAAAAATGAAAATAAACTTAATTTATGTACTATATTAAGGATCAGTATCGTGTAATTTTTTTAAAGGACAGCTAGCATCATAAATTGAAAAGAGATAATAATGATGTCATTTATAAACTAAAAAAATATACTATACACGTATGATTAATCATATACTGAACTACAATCTGTTAAGTACTTAACAATAAATCCGTTCAACAAAGAGAGCAAGATGAGATTAAAAATGAATTATTTTTATTAGTATTAGCAATGATTTACTATTTTGCTACTATTTACTGCGCAACAGATTTGATAATTACAGGGAAAATCAATGTTTTTCCGTGTCGTGCCACAGTTAGTTATGAAATGGTTAATTTTTTTACAAATAATTTCCCAAAAAGTGGAAAAATAAAATCAGAGAGGAAAAACTTCAATTACTATTCAATTTTAAAAATAAAAAAACATGTTTTTCCAACAAAACCAGACCAAACTAGTTATAAATTTACATAACAAATGAAAAACAAAAAAAAAAAAAATCGAAAAAATTTCTTACCTTAAATGAACTATGAACAAGAGTTTCATCTAAATCAATGACCATGCACTTTTTATGCATGTCCTGATGTCGGACAGCGGGTAATAGGTATCTAGGTGATCCGGGGCACAGTGTCGGACTGGCTCGACCATCCACACTAGTTCCATTCGCACACGAACCGGATCCCTTTCCGCCTCCGCCGCCACCCGTACCATGCCCAGGGCCCCTCGATCCACTCCAGCAACAGAGCAGAGAGCGTAACAGCCCCCGGCCAGCTTTTTTGTGCGGATTTGTTGCTCCACCATTACTATTAACAGGTTCATTTCGCCCAAGCGGGCCTGTAAGATAGTAAAATAAATGTTTTTATTTTTGTGATGTATTTTACAACAAAAAAAAAAATTATAATAAAAAATATTTATTTATACAGATTGTTTATAGTAAAACGTTAATTATTTTTTGCATATAAGTGGCGAAGGTTAGAAAATGAATTTATTAGATAAATTGCGTATTTAGGTAAGATAAATAATTATTTATTATTTATAAGTATTTCTGTTAATATTGTAATTGAATAATCACACAAATAAATTATAATAAGTAAATTAACAATTAAAATAATATTAAGTATAATTTAAATATTATTAGTGCGAAATTTGAAATGCCATCTATTGGTAGAAACTGGCACATACGTGCTCCTCTCCCCTCATTAAGTTGTTAAATCACATACGGATAGATGTTCAATTATATAGTAGCAACTGGGCCGTGTTCGATTCGTGGTATAAAAAATTCTCGCGCATGTGCACTATTAAACCGTGCAAACAAAAATTCAAATTATTTGACGTCTACTACCATATTTGGAAGCTTGTAAACGTTATATATTTAAATTTTTGCTAATATGTTTTCGTGGTTTAGTAATGCACATGCGCAAATGCACTGGAATTTTTTATGCCCCAAATCGAACACGAAACTGGCAAGAAAGCTCAGCTCATAGATTAATGGTTACGTTCAGCAGATTTCAGCGCTCAATTAGCGATTAGTGATTAATTGCAACAGTTTTTTTATTCTGGTGAACGTTTTTTATACAAGGACGATGACAGTTAACGTTTGACAAGCAACCAGCCAATCAGTGTTGGCTATTTCCGACAACACATTCCGCTTCTTTGCAGCGTACTTTAAATATGATGGAAAACATGGCGACCGCTGAGTTAACATGTTGCAACTCAACGGAAAAAAAATACCATTCAGCAGAAAATCATAAACCGCTTTGCAACTGTTGCGTTCTGCTGAACGTAGCCAATGTGTATAATGTCTATCCAATGTCAGTTATGGCAGCTGTCAGTTTAATTTTTAATTTGAACTTAATTTTATTATTTATTAATTTATTTAATTAAGTAATATTTTATCAAAAAGTTTTATTTAAAATTTTTTATTTTCGTATAATGAAATTCTTATATTTTTAAGTGTTTTTCGTAAATTTCAAGGGCTTTACCCTACGTTTAGACATACGATTTTAATCGAATCGACCGAAAATCGTATAACAATTGGATGTGTAAACCGGTGATCGAATTGTGATCGTATTGCCTTCGATTTCAAAACGATTTTTATAAAAATAGATTGTTATCCTATTTTAGTTAGATTTTTTGAAAATCAAAATGGCGCCAACTGAAAATATTAAGAAAGATCATGTGCATATTATTATTATTATTATTTATTATTATTATTAAATTTAAAGAAAAGTGTGCAATTTATTCTTTCATTGACATTTGAGATTCCAATTTGTTCAATTTTTAATAACATTAAAAAATAAAGAAAAATGTAACTGTATGGTTGACATTTTATAATATTTCATATAACTATGTATATTTTATAATTGTCATTTACGTATAATGATTTATACATATAAAATTAGAGAGGTTATGTGAATACTTATAAGTTGATATTTAATGTAAACGCCATTTTCTTTTTTTTTAAACCGAAAGAAGAAATCGTATGTGTATAAGCCCGCAAGTATCATTAAACGATTTTTATTTCGATTTTCATCCAATCAAAATCGTATATATAAACGCTCCCTTACACAACTATATTTTTCTGTCTTATGACAATTATAATTAATCTTACAAGAATGTTTTTCATATTACTCGCCAGAGGGTACGTGAATTTAAATTTAACCTATTGTTTTTCTGTACTACTTGACTGTCATTTGATATGTAGTAAAAACTACAATTTCACTAGAGTGGCAATGTTTAAAATATTTTGTAACGATCGTATGTTTAAAATATTTTGTAATCATATGTTCAAAACTATATTGTCTTGCGGTGCGAACTTGGCAACATTATTGCAATCTGGTGTCAGACTGAAATACTAATTAGTTTGTAACATACACAATATTATATAACCACAAATGCGGGTTATTCTTACGTATCATAGTAACATTCACACACAAAATTTCTCATTTATGTCACATTAAGGCGCCATTATCGACGCTAGTGCTGTTGCCTATAGTTCAGGCTCGATCTTTATAGGAAAGTTTTCTATTTAGCTTCTCAAACCAGATGCCATTATTAAATTGCCGCAGGTTGCAAATACTGAAATACCGAACATTATTTTGTATAATTTCAATTTTTTTTGATAATAATGCAACAATTGCAATATTCAAATTTTTAGAATTAAAATTATGACATAAAAAAATTTGATTATTACATAATCACTGTAGGTGGCACTGTAGCGAGCGAAGGGAAGAGTATTATATAAGTAGCTACTATAAATGCTACTGAATAAATAATTATTATCAATGTAGTCGTATATTTAATCCGAATTAAAAAATATCGTATTATATCGTTAAAATGACATAACTGATTAATTAATTCGCGACCGTCGCGTCCCCTTGATATTCGTACGATGTGTTTGTCAATAATTTTTCTCAATGAGCACATTTTCATTACAAAATGAATCTTTCATTTTCACAGTTTATTGAATATAACCAATAAATAATTATAAACATCCGCTGATTCACACGATTTTCCGTTCATACCATTACCGTTGACGATTTCCGTTATTAAAGGCCAAATTATCAGTGTTACGTTGCTTAATATTCAAACATTGCAAATTATCTTCCGATATCATTTTGGAGAAAACCATATTCTTCGTCGAGGGCGGCGGGGGGGGGGGGGGAGTTACAAAGAGTTGACTTTTAATACAGATTTTCTTTCGTTGGTAAATAGGGTCGCAAATAAATTCCAAAAACTTAATTCTATATAACGTTAAATAATTAAAATACCCCTGTCGCAGCATCCTGCATCGCATAGCGAATTTCTGTTTAAAAAATTAATTTTTCTCTGGAACTAGTTGACATAGATTGATTGTTCAAGAACCTTTTTTATGTGATTTTTTCTCCTCTCCGATAGTGTAAAAAAGTCGCAAAAACTTTTAAACTTGGGGAAATTTTGGTTTTTTCATGAAAAATGCCAAAAAAACATTTTTCGGGCATCGGACCTGTTTGGCTGAAGAACTCATCTAAAATTCTTGGGTTTCCGTTTTTTTGACCAAATTTTGAAATTTCGTAAAAATAGAATACTTCGTTCGAGAGTTATCGCACGAACACATAAATACATACATATTTATAGACATATATATATATACATATATATATATATATATATATATATATATATATATATATATATTTGTATAAATATATATATATATATAAATAAATATATATATATATATATATATATATATATATATATATATATTTGTATAAATATATATATATATATAAATAAATATATATATATATATATATATATATATATATATATATATATATATATATATATATATAAATTTTAGTTAATGTCATTTTTGGTTTCCACCAAGGTAGTGGCTGTAATATAGCTGAATTTTCGATTCGGAAATTCGCTAAAACTAATATTTTTACCATGATGACGTCATGAAGTATACTAAAGTTTTTAAGTCTGTATAAAACGTAATTTTCACGCTAGAGAAATTAAATTTGAAGCTAATCATAGATTCTTGATATCGTTCTAGTACCGATATGGTAACATGACTAACTGAAACACAACGCTGTACCACGTCAACAAATCCATACTATAAACAAACATAGCTCGCCTTCGGTGTAGGCACCATAAATATCACAGTAGTATGTATTGTGTCTAGACAGAGAGTAAGCTACGTTTGTATATACACTGGTGCCTATTATATTACATAATGCCTCATAACCGTCAACGTGTCAACGAAATTATTTGAAAAATTTTTAGAATCACCGGTATAAGTACATAATGTACTTGTAATAGTAGACAAATTTAATTATTATTTTACATAAGGAAACATTATTTTAATGTTATAATTACCAATAATTAATTTAAAACACATATAAACATGTTATTTTACGAGGTAGGTAAGTAATAATAATGAAAATAGAACTAGAAAACACGGGATATCTAACATTCACCTTGAAAATGTACTGAGCATCCTTGACATAATGTTCTGTTTGTATGACAACTGATCATTTACACGACATGACACTTTAAACCTCCCCTGATGATATCAATTAATATTATTTTTACCCTTTTAAATATTAATTTTTATGATTCTTTCTATGAAATATATTTCTTCAACCTTTCAAATCATAAGTTGGCGTTTAAAGCAATATTTACCATTCTATTTTCTGGTTACTCTAGTTACAGAAAATAATAGGTTATAAAAGTTTTACCTTATAAGGTTACCTTATAGCACTGAGTACTGAATCGAACATATTAACATATTTTTCCTAGAGATACCACAGGCATTAAATTTTGAAGCATGACTCCATTTTAGTAAGCCCAACTTGTAACCACGGAGACTTGTTTATAAGTATTAGATAAACCATTAAATTAATGGTTTGACTTAAAGTAATCCCATCAGTCAATTTTTTTGCTTCAATTTCTTAATGTATTTGTAATACACAGTGTAATTCTCTCCTCAATGCCTTATAGGTTAAAAAAATTTTAAAAATGATAGTACTGTAGTATAATAAATAATAAATTGAATTAAAACTTATAAAATTTTAAAAAAATATCATTTGCTTGTAAGCAGCACGACAAAAGATCGCGATGTCTGTGACGTCATAATGTTAATGCGTCAAATACTATTGACAATTTTTAATTAAACATTTTCGATAAGTTATTCAATACAAAAATGTTTATAGCAAGCAACAATTGGATAACAACAATAATTAAAAATAAAAAGATACTACTGTATGTTCAGGTAAATAAACATTATGACGTCACATATACGCTCGAGTGGTTTCGGAAACTGTCGGTCCGTTATCTGTACTAAGTTTAAAAATTTATTTTTAATTTGATAGAAGTATAACGACATGTTAAGGGTAAAAAAAAAATTTTCCTTCTGACAAATTTTATTATGATTACGAATATTTTTGTATTTTTATTTTATTAAATTGTAAATTGTGTTGTATTTTAATTGTGTGTTGGATTAGTGTTGTACATTCGATATTTTGTGAGTCATCTTTATTGTATTGAGGAATGGGCTTGTCTACTACTTGTTGTGTAGACAACGAGTCACTTGTCAAATGATAAATTGATAAATTAACAAATTTATTTAGTTAATGTGATGAGTTCTATTGTTAACTTGAACATTTTTTTCCAATCACTTCTTTTGTGTGATTGCAACGATTATTTTTTTTAACTTCCCGTCTTTGGTAGAATAGAAATTTATTCATTTTCAAAGTCGATTTTTATTGATGATATAATTAATATTTCTACAATTATTTCTATGTTAACTAAGTTATGTGACCGTGAAAAAATTCGATATCCGACTTTTAGCGGAAATATACGTCTTAAGGTCCCCTGAGTTCCAATTAGTCATTTACAAAAAATGTCTGTTTGTTAGAAAAACTATTTTGATCTCTAACTATGAAACTACTTCAGAGATTTTGATGAAATTTGGCATGGGGATGAAGTTTACCAAGATACACAACTTGGTGTGAACAATACACCCGAAAGTTATCGTGGGACCCTCGTGAATAACTGATAAAAAAGTTAGAAAAATCAAAAATTTTGAATAATACGGCTCGGCTGGGTGATTCCTATTAGATTGACTCCTAAGTATTTTAACCATGTTTGGGAATTTTTTCAATTTATATTGGTATTTGTTTATCAAATGAAATTTTTTAAATATATTTGTAATTTACATAGATTGTATTTTTTATCGACATATATTTCAATTACATTCTTTTCCGCACATTTCAAATCGTCAAGTCAAAAGTAATAATACCTGTCT
Source organism: Brachynemurus nebulosus (assembly GCA_035578155.1). Taxonomy (NCBI): domain Eukaryota; kingdom Metazoa; phylum Arthropoda; class Insecta; order Neuroptera; family Myrmeleontidae; genus Brachynemurus; species Brachynemurus nebulosus. The sequence goes on from JAPWDM010000010.1 coordinate 371,812, forward strand.
TCAATTTATTCACTATGAGCTTTTGTCTGGATGGGATACGAAATTCGACTACAGCGCTCAAGGTGGACTAATACATATGTCAATTTATTAGGACGTTTGTTTGTACATAATTTTACTGTTTTCTTTAAGAACAGGTATTTTTTTTTAAATACTGTGTTTGATTTTTTCAAAGCGAGTACTATTACGATGTCTATTTACCAAATTCTACAAAATAATAAAAAAAAATTATTTGTAACCCTACTATCAAACGTCACTTTATTTTAAAATTTTCAAAAAAAAAAAAAAAATATCATAAACATTACCTCTTATGCTTTTTCTTGGGTAATTATTGAAAACTTATTCCATTTTAAGATATTTTTAAGGTAAAATGGGCAGAGCTTTTATTAAACAAATTTCAGTTTTTTAATAAATTTCTCATTCATTTATAATCTGATAAATTGTATAATGTTTTTAATAAAATTGTAATAATTACTTGATATAGGTGGCTATTGGGATCTGTCAAGAGGCGGAGCTTAAGAAAAATGGTTCACGAAAAAGTACATTAACATTAATTTTATATATAGTAATCAGTGCTATATTAAGACAAAATGATAAATATTAGAACTGTTTGAACCTATTTGGGTTGACACAAGTCCGAAGCAAAAAAATTTTGTTGAAAAAGAGAAAATTTTACATCTGTCAAACAGTTAAAATGTGGTAAAAAAATATGAAAAAAATGCGTGAATGAATTAGTGAATATTACAATTTCGAGTTTTTAGAGTATACAAACATCAAAATTAAATAACAAACGTCATAAAATAACTGGAGAACTGTAAATGAATGGAAAAATTAAATCAATTGTATATAATTTCAGATCTACAAAATTCCGCTCATTAATGACATTTGAGCAAATGCACTTTAAGAATAGTCTGACATTTCAACACCAGATGTCATACCGTCATTCGACAGATTCCAATAGTTTTGGCTCGGAGAAAATACGGAGCATATATCTCATTAACAAATGAGTATCTCTACATTTATTAATTTCTATGTACCTATCTTGTTCCGATAATTATTCCCTAGCGAATACCAACACTCGTTGTTTCCAATTAATCGACTACCAGTAAAAGTATCGCTAATAAAAAAAAAAAAACAAAACAGTATTTAAACATTTTCATATAATTCAAGGTTGGGAATCCAAGCCACTAACTGCCCGTATTCAGGCCGTACAGACCATACGGTGCTGCACAATGGCCGCGGTATTCGACTACCACAAATGGATGACATCAATCCTCATTTAAAACTAAGTCAATAAACATTATTACATTCGTCAATTCACTCACATACGCTGAATACATAATGAATTATAAATATGTACATTACGACTTTGATAATTGTTAAAAACAAAACAAAAATCAACTAATCAAATTATTATACTCGAGTGTGACAATTATTGAAGTTGTACTGTCGTTGAAATGTTGGTGAAAAAATCCACCTAAATGTACTTAAACAATATCACACATGTTTGAAATTGTTTTATTCTACAATAAGGACTGTGTATTTTTTGATATCATAATTATATTGATTTAATATTGATTAATTTATTGTTTTTGACCTCTGTGTATTGAATAGATAGAAGGACTACAGAGATATATATAATGTCATAGTGGCCACAGATTTTTAAAGATCAAATTTTCCGACTTTTTCAGGATTTCCTGTATTAAAAAATTCCCTGACTATTTTGTGAAAAATGTCGTCCCAAAAAGCTAAAAAAAATTTCTTAATAACTTTTTAACACTTTCTTAAAAAAAGTAAATGAAGAGAAAAAAAATGAAATCCGCGCCAGTTTGTAAATCTAATCTCAAAACAAGTGAAAAGTATTGAGTGAAGATTTATTCCTAAATAAACAAAATTATAAAAATCAATTTTTTTCCAGTGTTCTGGTAAAATTCCCTGACTTTTTCAGAAAGTTTAGAATTCCCTGACATTTCTAGGTTTTCCAGTAATGTGGCCAACATGAATGTATATGAAAAATGACAGGTGTCGACAAATATGGCGGATAAATAAGGTTGAACTTAAAATTTTTCTATATTTAAAGATGTTATATTTGTTATTATAAGTATTGTTAGAATATTTATTAACCAATAGTTTTAAATTACAACAAAAATTACACACAAATTAAAAAATATTCATTACAGCCGACGGTTTGTAGATTATAAAAGATGTTAACAAAAATGGCGATTTTGCTTAAAAAAAAAAAAATGTGTACTCCATCTATTGTATGGTACATACGTATTCTAATATCAATGGTTTTTTAGCTTTTCGTAGAAAAGCTATTGTTTTTGGTTGGTCATACATTTGGTCAAGAGTGGGAGTATTTGTCAATATCCTCGATATTCTGAAACCTCAGTAACATTTCTCTTCTTTTTTCCTTATGGAGTATTTTTTCCGGTTTTATTAGGCGTTCTGTCAGTTACTTTATACAGAAACGAAACTATATCCACTTATATCAAGTGATTATTTGTCAATTAATCAGGACGTTGTACTTGAAATTAAAAAAAGTATTAAACTGGAACAGTTTTCGATAATTAACAAAAAAAAAAAGCATAAAAGCTAATTTTTATAGTAATTTCATTGTAGTTTCTCCTTCCCCTTGTCTCCCAAACACAATAAAAACCAATATAAATTATATGAAATTACGAAAAAATTATGTGGGTGGCGTCTATTATAGTCTTGTAATCCGAAAAATGGACATATACCCTTAATATTATGTTTTACTTTCAATTTTCGTAAGATATGCAATCTTTCTTTCGATTTTGTCTCATTGACTAGGGGCTTCAATTTCTGTGTGAAGTCGTCCTAAATTTAAATATTTTAGCGTATGAGACCCAGTGATGTCCAAAAAACGGTTCAAATAATAAAATTACAACAATCGTGTTTGCGAAACAATTTAACTAAAATTTTTATCAATCAACAGTCAAAGGTTACGAAGATATGAAAATTTAAATAATATTTTGTCTTAAATTTTATTTTTCTTTATGATAATCCATCCCGCCTTTGTTCCAAATATAATATACGAATAAATAATTTTATTGAATAAGTACAGAAAGCTGAGAAAAATTAAAACTGAACTTTAAGTTCAACTAATGATTAATTTCAATAATTATTTCCCACTCGTGCGTAAAATAATCAACTGAAAAATTCATTTATAAAATAAGAAATGTGCATATACGTTAAAAATTGCAAATGTGGCAATTTAATGCAATATTCTTAGAATGCTTATAAGAGACATTTTTAATAAGACATTGTCGTTGAAAATACATAGGGTATTTTAAACGTCAAAAATTGGAAATATTCCATTCTACGCCTGAACGCATAAATGTAGCTTAACTTTCGATAAAGAACGGGAATATATCTCCTTGAGAGTAGATGTGTCGATTCTCCAAAAAAAAAGATCGAATTTTTGGATCGATTTAAATCGAAATTAAAAAAAAAAAAGATTTAAAAAAATCGATTCTGTGAGATCGATCTAAAATAAAAAATCGACATTTTGAAAAGTTTAATAAAATTAGCTGACAATTTTTGTTAAGGAACTTAATTCATAGTACATGGGTAATATCGTGTAAAAACGCCTTACATTATATTTGTAAAGGCGATGAGTTAACTTTTCAATTATAATTATAGCAAATAATGCAATTGAATATGTAGGACGAATACCACGGAATGAACCAAGTTTATTCAAAAATTTCAAACAAACAGACAAAAAAAATGTTTTCTAAATAAGTCGCGTTTGTGGGAAAGGGATCGTTTGTCAGATAGGTGGTTTTCCTTCCTTTTGTACTAATAGTCTTCTACTGTACAAGATAATGCGTATATATATGTAGTCATAGAGAGCCATATTATGAGGGGTTCGTTGATAACGAGCAAAAAGTGACAATTAACAATAACGTTTTTGGTGTTTCATTTTAACACATGTTTCTTTGTAAAATTACAAATAAAATGAAATTATTTTTGGAAAAAATCGGTTATCGATCTCTTACTTTTAATAATCGATTCAAATGAAAAAAATCGATTTTTTAAGCTTCGATTAATCGATTTTCGATTAATCAATTTAAAATCGATATCTCTACTTGAGAGATCATAATTTTGTGTAATTCAAAACTCAACGAAATCTCTAATGAACCTACTTACAAAACTTATAGTGTAAAGTAACCTTCTGTCAGATTAAATACATACCTACTTTTTCAAATTAACATTTGAAAAATTAAGGACTGAACAAACCGGTACGGTCTAACGTAAAACTACCACAATTTGATCGGATTGTAGCGCGTGGCACAATGCGTTCAGATTCTAAAAATGGATATTCACATCAATGCGGTCAGATTGTAAACAATTAGTAAAAAAAATATGACGACAAACGATAATATTGAAGAAGTACTTGTACGTGACTAATACAACAGTTTTGAAATTATTACCTACAGGGATACCTACAGGGGAAATCATGTGGGAAATGAAAGAACTAAACGAATTTTTGTTACAAGTTTTTCCCTCTAAAATAAAGTGAAACCAGCAAAAAAAAAAGAAAAGAGAAATTAATAACTCGATAACAACACTATTTTACGACACTAACCTAACCTAACTGGTTCTTATCTTCCTCTTTCAATAATAAAATAAGATAATATTAAGACAAGAGCCACTTTAATATAAGAATCAGTTTAGTAGTAAAATAAAATACGCACTTTAAGAACGGATTCTAAACTCTCCTTATTATATTGTTATTTTACTTTCGCTCGACTGAATAAGACCTTCTTATAACGGATTCTAGCTTTTATTTTTGAACATCACTATACCAGACAAAACAATTGCAAGCATGAAGGAAATAACAAACACTTGAAAAATGTAAAATTTTATTAATTTCCTGTCTTTAAAATCCGTATGAGCTCATAAGCATTTGAAAATACCTGACCTTGTTTAAAATACCATACTTTAAATATTATTTAATACAAACTACATAATAATCAAGCCAACCTTTTATAACATATAATTTGCACCCAATTAATTCTTATCGTTAACTCTAACCTCAAAAAATGTTATTACTTTCGATACCGGAACATTTTGTTCGCGTACATCGGCCCCAATTGCCATAAAACTTCACAATTTTACGTTAATTAATACTTAAGTGGAAAAATTCATGTTGTATATTATAAATAACAATAGTTGTGAGAAGAAAATTAGGTCGAATTTATTTTACGTTTATTTTCATTATCGAATTTATCACCGACAATAAATTGTGTGCGTATGAATGGGTCGTGACCTAATAGTAGGACGCAAATCAAATTTATTGTAACGTAAACGCAATTTTCTATTGAGGTGTTTAAATTCACTCGTGAAAATTATCGATTTTTACGTGTTAACAAGTTTTGGTATAAACTTTGGTAGAGAATTCAAAATTCCCTCCAAATTTATCGAGTTAGACAGTCTAAAAAATTCTTGCACCTTTGATAAATAAATGTTAAGGAGATTCGCCAAAAAAAAAATCGATTTCTTTTGTTTCATAATTATGTTTTTTAAGGTGTCAAAAATATTCTCCTAAAATTTTATGAAAAATCAAAAAGTTATGGGCATTTTAGGGCGCGCACTTTACTGACGTTATAAAACTTGAAATGCTTTTTTCTGGAAACTACATTTTTGAACATGATTCCGACAGTGTATCTCAAAAAGCATTTGAGGTATCGACATAAATCAAAGTGCATATTATTCCTCGATACCGTCATTTTGGCTGGAACTAGAATCTTTTGGTTCCGTAATATATTTTCAAAATGCGATTTCTCGCTGGTGTTTTATTTATTTTTTCTTAAATCCTAGTTAGTGCCATTACTGTAAGTGTATATATGTATATTTTCAGAAAATTCTTAATGTTGTATATTTAGTTTTTTAATAAAATATTTACAGTCGACTCTCGTTAATTCGAAACTCGAGGGACTCTTAAAATATTACGAATTATAGAGAGGTTCGAATTATCGCAGGTAACAATTTTAATTTTTTAAGCATTTGCCATGAATGAACTTGAACTTGCCTCTAAATGTACTTACAATCTTTCGGTCTCTTTTTTTCTGCAACTTTGAATTGTCGAGTGTTTGACGCCGATGAGTTCGAATTAACGCGTCGTTTTGTTACGTAGCAATGATTTTTTTCGTTCGAATTACCAAGTGTATAAAAATGTATTGATTTAGTTCGAAATATAAAGAGATTATGTAGGGAACACGTGATACCTTTGAATTATAGAGAGTTTCGAACTGTCGCAGGTTTGAATTAACGAGAGTCTACTGTATTTGTATAAAAAAAAATCTAGTGAAATTAGGGCTGAAATCGGGGTATATGGATGAAAATTGGAGGGAATGTTCTTAGAGTTACTAAGAATAATTCTCTCTATGAAAAAAAGTGTTCCGACCCCGGACAAGGGTAGAAACAACCCCTGAAAAGTTTATTTTCCAATTATCTCGCGAAGTGTACGAGATATGGAAAATTTTTTCAAATAAAAATTGTGGATCATTCGATTCTACAAAAAAAAGTATACCACGCTCTTACTCCTATCTCTAATAGTTTGTGGAGAAATCATCCCCGAAAAAAAAGGTTTATTTTTGGTTTTCTTTTTTTTTTTGGGCGAATCTCCCCTTAATTTGACAATTGAAATTACCAGACCGTGATATAACAAGATTATTTTATCAATAAAATGTTCAAAATACAATAAAAGTAATGTATGTACACAAATTTTTTTACACCACTGTACATAAAATTCTACTTTAAACATTTCGTCATAATCAAATTTACATATTATCAAATAAATTTTCTTAAATATTTAAATATATCAAATTATCTTTTATACTGTTAACATAAAAATTTATTTCACTAAATCATATGAATTAGTTTTGTAAATAGAAGAAATTTTAGAGATTATTTACTATAAAAGTTTTTAAACATTTTGCGAAAAAACAATCTAATTTTATAATATCAAGTTGGTTGCGTAACTCGGAATGTAAATAAGTATAACTAGAGATAATAGTTTAAGTATTATAATTTTTTTTTTAAATTCATTTATAATAATAGTCATTATGTAAACTTAATGAGCACTGTAAGGGCTTTACTTTATTAATAACTTGTAATTTAAAACTACTTTTACTTAAAATATTTTAATAAATTGGATACAGAAACGACGAAAAATTTTATCAAACTAAGTATGTCTTTAATTTGAAACAATCAAAAAAATTTTATTAATGAACTAAACAGCTGTCAAAACTGATCAAGTAAACAAGATATTTAATTGAATTACTAATATGTACTTTAATGTTTACAACTCGTACAAATTTCAAAGTGATTCAAGGACGCCTATAGGCGCCAACACGTACACACTCAAAAAGAATAAAAAATTGAAGTCCAAACATTGGGCAAAAATTGTCATCCCATAACAAAACAGATACGCATGTAACTTGTTTACTTTACAAAACAAAACCGAATCACCCCCGAAAAAAAAACACTCTCGCACTTGGCGACACTTAAACTTTTTCGACCCAAATAGCCACATTTTGAATGGTTATGTGCGTGATTTCGAATAACAGGTGCATATCTACAAAAATCTTATGTTTCAAAAATAAAGATGCAAACAACACCTACCTTTCTCCGATGGAAAGGTATTTAGTTGATCGTCATCGCGAGATACTTGTGTGATAATGGACGTTGCGTCCATTTAAACATTTGCTTGTTTGCGGCCAAATGATTATTGTTTGAAAAATCAAAACAAACCACCGATACACCATAAAAATAATGTTACTTAAACACTTTTTATCACAAGAATGTGTCTAACCATCCAATTACAAAATGGCAGATGCTATTTCACTTTCTAGACATTTATGTTAACTGACACGGGCACATTACCATAAATAACGGAGATACGCGACATCCGTGACGTATTAGTTAAACAGAGATATATATATGATCGATTATTCCGTGCGTATTTTTAACCTTTAAATTTTGTAAACAAAGTTGAGCTCTATATTATCGGCACGTGTACTTACCTTGATTCGATTATTGGCTATTTAAAAAGCAGTGACTACCAATAAAAAACAAAAAATTACAAACTAGTAGGCTCTAGCGATATCGGGCTGAAAAATAGTTGATCGATTAATCGACTAAAATTGTTTTTCAGATAAAAGTCATTAGTCGAAAATATCGAGCACAGGGTAGTCGACTAATCAACTAAATTTTTAGTCGAATTCATGGTAAGATAAACTATGTAACTCTTTCAAAGACAAGGTTTTCTTTTAAATTTAAATTATGGACTTTTAATATTTTTCTTTTAAGAAAAAGGAAGATATAAAATATATTAATCACATAAAAGTGAAAAATCATACAAATAGATAATTTCTTAGTTTCCATTTTTTGAAATCCAATAAATAATACAGAAAAATTGTTAAATTAGCTATTTTTAGTCATTTAAAAAAAACCACTGGTTATAACCGAGCGTGTACACGATTTACACGTAGATAAATATTGAAACGAAATTAGTCATGTAAATTGTAAATATTAGATTCTACTTCAATTTTTGATTAGCACCCCCAAATGATTGAATATTTTCAAAATGTAAAAAGAACAGTAGTCACTCTGAACGTTTTTATACTCAATAGTACTGAAATAAAATCAAACTAAGTAAAAAATTGATAAAAATACTCAAAATACTTAATACTTAACCTATACATATTTATTATTCACGAAAAACATATGTCTAGTATTTCGTCGCCATCTTTAAATGGTATTTTATTTGTCAAAAGGTAGTGGGAAAAGTTGAGGATAACAAAAACGACCACTAGTATTTTATATTACAATTTTATTTTACAAAATTTTCTTATTATAACATAAAATATACTCTTATTAAATATAAACATACAAACTCAATCATTTTTGATTGATTTGTGTTTAATTATAACTTACATCAGATCACATAAAATCAATATTTTTGATTTAAATTTTCACAAAGATGAAAATTTAAAATAAAAAAATCTTCAACGAAAATTTGATAATTCATTTTTAAAATTTTCTTATTCGAAAAAGGCCAGTAAAATTTTGAAAATTGACATACTATGTACATATTTAAAGGAATTTAGAAATTTAAATTTTCATTCCGTTGTACTATTCGTATTACTATAGATATTAAAATTAGCTTTTCAAATTTGGCGGGTAAAATCGAAATTCGTATTCATACGTAATTATTGACAAGTACTTTTACGAGGTAAAATTTTAAATTGATATTTTTTAAACTAGAAAATATAGTGTGCACTTTTTTGATAAATTTTGTTTTGACTTTATGGCACACTTTCTATGCTATATTAAGCTCAAATATCTGTACTATGTTACTGATTTATAAAAATATAATTGTGTTTAGGACAAATTTGATAAAGTTATGTTTTTTTTAGTTCAGTTAAAAAAATTTAAACATATATTACGACTTATTAGTTACATTTGGTGACACAAGGAGCATTTTTAACCCCCTATATATTTAATATGAGTTGCCGTCTGATATAAAACTTATTAATCAAATTATAAGGAACAAAAACCGTTATTTTTGGCGCGTGATTTGTGTCAATACTGAAATCATTTCGCTTCGCGGAGTTAAATTACAGAGGGTTAAAAAAAAATTATTGGTGAATATTAATAAACAATTAAAAAGTACAATTTAATACATTCGTCAATGAAGTATTGTCATGTTTAGGTTACGTTTTGATCACAATTGAAGAGAGCAGACGATTTAACATGGAATTATTTTGAAATAATTTCAAAATGGCGACTCAAAGATTCTCATTCGCGCCTTTCATGGTAAAATTAGAATTAGTATGAAGTAGAAATATACAATTAAGCGTATACAAAATTTTTTACTTGATACAGCTTCTAATTTAAAAAAAAAGGAGCGCTCGCGTAATCTTTGCGGCGCAAATAGACAGTTTGAGTACCTCATTTATAAAGACCATAGATATCTTCTTGAAGCAATGTGCTAGATGGGCACAGAAAGGAGTTAAATGACATTCAAAATGGCGACAGTTTGTTTCAATGTTAAATCTTCTGTCAATAGATATTTAAATAAGCAAAAAATTGTTATTAGATTTGTAAAAATTGCGATATAAAATTACAATTAGATAAAGAGGAACTTAAACAGAGAGAGACGGATGTATTAAACTGATTTATCTTTAAAAAAACAGATTAATTTACAATATTTACAAGAGAAAAAAATCGGTGTTCCATTTCATTTTTAAACCTATAAGGATAAAGTATTTCATTTTAAAAATTTAAAAATACGTTAAAATTTATTATTCACAGTTTGCTTGACTCCCAAAAAAAAATGGACGAGTTTGATTCAAAATTTGGCAAGATTTGTTCGTCAATATACCTATACTTTATCCTTATATCATTTTCGATCATTTATTTTTAGCTGCAATCGCCCGTTTGGTCATACGTCCACAAAATAGACCGGTTATAAATATAAAACCGACCACTGTGAATAGAATCATTACGAAATAGCGTCTAGACGGCGACGATGAGACTTGGTTGTAAAGATCGTGAAGACCTTCCGGTGGTAATACCTGTAACAGTGTGTAAAATGGGTATAAAATGGTTTTATTTTACCGCGCATGTCAAAGATATGCGCTGTTAAGTAAAAAGATACCAACCTTATCGGCACTCTCAAACATCTGAATCCTATTTAGAAGTTTTTCTTTACACTCATCGGTCAAAGGAGTTTCTGGGTTTTCCATCGCCAGTTTCAAACATTTCAAATCTGGAATACATTTTGGATTAAGTATACTGAAAATACGCTGCCAATAGGGTGTGGTACATAGCTTCCTCGTACTCTTAAAAGCACCTTGGTAATTTAATGCCCAATATATTTTTGTATAATTTAATATAGATATATAAACTAATAAAAACAAATAAACAAAACGACTTATAAAAAACTGAGCAAAATGGGACTAGCAGTAAATAAGATACTGACATTTAATGGGATTTCATGGTAGCGCCGTGGACACTATTACTCCGAATGCAATGAAATTTGTAGGGGACCATCTAGGAACCAGACCGCATAATTTCTGACAATTTCATAAAAAAGAATTGAATAGTTCAAAAGTTATGCCACTTGGTGCAATTTAGTATATTAATAGAATGACATGGTAGCGGCGTAGCTACCGTTACTCCGATTTCGATTCAATTCATACGAGACCATCTAGGAATCAATAATTTCTGAAAATTTCATTAAAACAATTGAATAGTTCAAAAGTTATGCCACTTGGTGCAAACTGGTGACACACAGACGAACAGACAGACGGACGGACGAACAGACAGACACCAAACCAAAATTGTTCAGGAAGCTTTATAACGTAAAATGTGCGTAAAAAATTTTATTTTGGAGGGAAAAAATTTTTTATATTTCAAAAACTTCCGCTATTTTAATAGTCTCGGAAGCAAAATGTTTTTTTTTTTTTGGGGGGGGGGGGGTTACTTACGTCTTCCGTTTCCTGGGGTAACGTCGCGACAGTAGTGCATCAAATCTAGACTACAAGCGCGCTGAAGAAGCGGATCTACATGAATATCAGCGCGAGACTCCTCGATCATTGACGCCACTTCCGTTTTGCACTCGCCATGGATCAGTTGTTTGTGAAGCAACGCATTCTTCAGACACTCCTCCACTTCTCCCGTATTTTCGTCCACATCTGATGTCGGTTTACACAGTGCTTCAATTTCTTTGGCGCAAACTGTACGCAACAATGGATTCAGGTTATAATTTAAGGCTTGTTCGCGTAAAATATGCGTCATTTGATTTTCACATTTTGGCTTCAATTTGGCTTCGCGAAACTTGTTTTTGAGACACTTGATCATTTTACCGTTCAGTTCTTTTTCGGCTAAGCCTTGCGAGATGATTTCGTGACAGTACGTGGAGATATCGTGTTGGCACGCTTTCTGGAGCGCGGGGTTCAGACGGAAATCTTTATTTTGTTCGATCATACGCTCGATTACCACGTGACGACAATTCTCGTCGAAATCTTTGTCGTTCTTGGACTTTTTGAGACATTCGAGGATGTTGGCGGTTTCGGAGTCAAAACAGTGAACTCGAATCATTTGACTGCAGGTGGTCATTAGGGTGTAGTCGATGCCGTTGTCGATCATTTCTTTCTTTTTTATTTTGAATAAGAATTTCTGGCACATCGGGGATAAATTGTCAGTTCGGGTTTTCAGACACTCCAGGACTCGGCCGCCTCCGTGCTCCACGTTGAAACAAAACGTTTTGATGTCTTTGGCGCAAACATTTTCCAGTTTTGGATCCAAATCGATATTTTCGCGTTGTTGAAAGAGTTGCGCGCGAAGCTGTTGTCGACACTCCTTGCGGATACTGTTCCACGTTCCTTGAAGGGTGTCGTTCAGGACACGTTCGCTCAAACATTCGATCACGTCAGCCTTCGTCCTGGCCGAAGGACAAAAATTCACCACGTACGGTTTACACGCTTCCTTAAATTTATACGTGAAATGGTAATCTTTGATTGCAATCAGCTGGAAATGTTCCACTGCAGCTCGACATTTCAGATCGGCGCGCATGTCCGGATGATTTTTATGACTGATCAGACATTCCATAACATCGCCTTCGTCCTTGTTCGTGTCCAGTTCGACCGAGCAAAAGTGTTGCATAGCTCGGGCGCAAGTTTTACTAATGATCGGATTTAGATTGACATTTTTCGCTTGGCGTTCGGTCAATTCTGAGACGGCTTTTCGACACTCGGGCTGTAAATTGTCTAAATTGTTTTGGAGGCAAAGCGTTTCTTCGCCGCGCGCGGTTTTGTCGTAACAGTAATTCGACAGGTCGTTCAGACATTTTTCTTCGACTTCCGGTTGTAAATCGACACTTATGGCGCGTTGGTGCATGACACGACGAATTTCTTGGAGACACTGTGGCGATAGTTGCATGGTTTTGTTTGGATGATCTGCGTATCGATAGAGGCAGGGTAGAACCATTGGGGCATTATCTGGCGCCTGTTTTTCGCCAAAATCTTCCCAGGATGGATTGGCGTGACAATATTTAACGGCATCGGTTCGACAGCCCCGATAGAGTTGCGGGTCTAATTTGAAATCACGTGCCACGAAATATTGGATTTGCATTAGCGCGTTCTCGCATGGTTCAGTCATGTAGTTTGATCCAATCTTGTCGATTAAACAGGTCATGACGCGGGCGTTTCCACTTGGGATGTCTTTACAGGCGACGTCCACTACTGAATTACAGGCTTCCTTTAGTACCGGATCAACTCGCCAGTCTTCGCCAGCATCTGTTTCTTTTACAAGGTCTTCCAGCTGTTAAAATACAAAACGTTTGTTAGAATCTAAAGTTTAAATATAAGTCTAAATAAATTGTCATCAAAATGGCATACAACTGTTTGAAATATTCTGTAAAAATTTTTTAATTTTATTTTTACCCGGCTGGCCTACAGCGTGGGACTCATTTTTCCTTTGTAGGATTCAAACGACTGGATGGATTTTGATAAGTAAATGGGGTGTCATTAGATTTGTCATAATCTCGAGAATGACAGGATGTATGAAATGTCAAGGAATATAATATGGCGCTTATCAGGCGCCGTAATAGGGAACCTGACAGTATTCAGAATTTGTTTTTAATATTAAATAATTTTATGTATTACTCATAAATATATTTAATTTTAGTAATGATAAATAAAAATATTCTTTAGTTATCTAAAAATTCTACTTTGAAAATGATAAATTTTTAACCTTGATTTAAATTAGTAAAAACACGCCGTTACATTAAAATGACGTCATATTTTGTAGCAAATATGTATTACAAATCATATAGATAAGATAAGGAACATGTAAATGATGTAAATGATTACTGTAGTTTGATGCATAATTTTTATACGTATGTTAAATATTATTTCGACTGGACACAATAAGTAATTGTAAATATTCTAAAACAAAAAGACTAACATCTATTGAAAATATATTTTTGTTGAAAATTTTATGTTGCAAAACGTTTCCTAACGTTACAGTAATGCGAACACATTAATATTTGCTTGCATCAAAATGTGACGTCATCGCATACGTCATCATGGTGGATCGTTTTTCGCGCCAATTCATTCATTTAAAATTTAACAATGTTTTTTTTTTACGATTTTCAAAAATTTATTAAAAATTAATTAGTTAATACGTAAAAATAAAGCATTTAGAATCATTTTTTAATTGCAGTCAAGTACCCTATTTGTATTTGTATGTTTTTTTTTCTAAATAATTCTTATTACGGTTACTTAGAAAGATGTAAAAAGGTAAATTTAAAAAAAAAAATCAAAAAATCCGACTGTGTAAAGGGCGAATGAATAGAAATATGTGATGCCTTTGATTGCTTTATTTTGTTATTCATTTTTCTATTTCATCTTGTTATCATCTTTTAAGGGGGTATTCTAATCTAGAAATTTTATAAAATCGATTTATGTAATTTTTTTTGCATATTTTTAAAGTTTACAGGAAAGAACATTGTACGAGACAGGGATCGCCGGTTAAAAAAATGTAAATATAATACATCATAAATGACTCAAACTATCCGAAACGAGACTTCAAATTTTAAACTCGTATTTCTTGAAAGTATATTTTTTGAAACGACTGACATGATATCTCAAGTTCTAGTGGATCGATTGCTCTGAAATTTTGTATAGAGCTCCTTAATATATTCAAAATTCGTTTGACGAGAGGTTTTTGTGAATTTTTTTACTATTTTTAAAAAATTCCTAAAACTGAAAAAGCGATGGAAAAAAACTTTTTTTCAAATCGCTCCCGTCAAACGAAAATGACATCCTTACTCTTTAAGAATTCACTAAAATTTTATGTTTCAGATCACCGAGCGAGTCAATAAGGGGGGCAGTTTTTTTTTTTTGAGTCCCTACTTTGCCGGCTTGTACTTTTCAAATGTTAATAAAAAATGGATAACAAACCGATAATTAAAATGTTTAAGGTTTTTTATTTATTACGTCTGGAAAAATACCTAAAATTTGGCCGTCTAGATCAGAATACCCCCTTAATGATACAAATTTTTTTTTTCACTAGCCCTTCTGTAAGAAACCTACTTTAAATTAAAATTTATTATATTTAAAAATGGATCCAAAAATTTGTGGTAACCGATATTGCTTGTACCATTGAGGAGAGAATCGACTAGAGAGAATGCTGTGTATTACAAATACATTAAGAAATTGAAGCAAAAAAATTGACTGATGGGATTACTTTAATGGCGGTCAAACCATTAATTTAATGATTTATCTAATATTTATAAACAAGTCTCCGTGGTTATAAGTTGGGCTTACTAAAATGGAGTCAAACTTCAAAATTTAATGCCTGTCGTATCTCTAGGAAACATATATTAATATGTTCGACTCAGTGGTCAGTGGCTTGTACAGACCCCTTTTTGAATACTTATTAAAATTCGATCTAAAATGTTTTAAACGGTAATTTTTAAACAGAGAAAAAGAAAGGCTCAAAGAAAAGTATCCCGTTTAATAAATTTAAAAAATACCCCTGTAGCAGTTCGTTTTTCTCGGAAACTAGTTGACATAGGAAAAAAGTTTAAAGACCTTTTTTATGTAATTTTTTCTTCTCTTTTAAATGGTGTAAAAAAATTTCGCAAGAATTTTTGGCAAAAATGTGGAAATTTTGGCAAAAAACAAATTTTTTGCAAGAACAAAAACCATGTTCCTGGCATCCGACGTGTCTGGCTGACGAACTCATCCAAGGGTTTGGGACTTCCAATGTTCTCACCAAGTTTCGTAAAAATTGGATACTTCGTTCGAGAGTTATCGCGCGGACATATATATATATATATATATATATATATATATATATATATATATATATATATATATATATATATATATATATATATATATATATATATATATATATATATATATATATATAAATTTTAGGGAATATTATTTTCGGTTTCTAGGGTCCTCAAAACAAATTTCTGCCCGGGCTCAGGTCGCGTTATGACAGTGGCTGTAATAGCTGAATTCCATTCTGGAAATTCGCTAAAACTGTTCTTAAGGATACCTTTTTACCAAAAAACTCAAAACCGATATTATTTCAAATATGAACCTATCCCAACTTGGATTAGTTGCGGAATCCATTGAGAAATTTTTTTCGATTTTTCGGCTCCGTAACTTCTAATCCATTCTCTATTTTTACTTACCGCCCGTAAGCACCTGATCGACACCCGTTTCTTCCGTTTCGGTCGCGCATGTTCCATCAAACAATGAATCGTAACACCCCCCGTGCCCAACCCATTACAAAATTGCGTAATATCCTTGGCACACCCATCCACAATCTCCGGCGACAATTGATAATCTCGCAACAACATTTTCCGATGATTTATAAGCTCCTCCTGACACTGTGACTCAACAATCGATCGATTACGTATTGCGCCCTCTAAACACAGCAAAATTTGCGCCCAACGAATATCCTTATCGTCCGACACACCTTTCCGACAGTGATACGTTTTAATGTCGTCTTTACAAGCGCGTGCCAACGCTCGTCCATTTCTCACGACCGCACTAAGAGTTCTCTGTTGACGCGTGAGTTCATCGTTACATTTCGACGAGAACGGATTTTGGCTTCGATAAAATATCAGACACGCGAACAGTTCGTCCTCTTGCACTTTATTGTGACAGAAAGTTTCGTACTCGAATTTGCACGCTTCACGAAGTTGTTCTGAATCTTTATTACCCTTGAACTGTTCCCGAACTAAGGAGTTCACACGATTAAAACAGTCCTTGTTCAGTGATTTCACATTCGCACGTAAACATTCAAGGATACTTGCACGCGAATTATCACAGTTAAAGTGTTCGATATCTTTCGAACAGTCCACAATAAATTGACTTCGAAGATTCGTGTTCGAGTTCCACACGTTTTGCACGTTTGCCAAAAATGCGTGACACTCACGATCGTTACTTTGCATCTTTAGCACGCAATTCACGTAGTTTGTGTTGTCTTTGAAGCATGTCCGATCCTCCGTGACGGGGTCACAGTGATTATCCTTTAATTTTTGTTCTAAATTATTTATACTGAAATAATTGTCGGTAAATTTTTGCACGGCATACTGGCAATTTAGACTCAATCCGGCGATTTTACTGGAATCTTTCACGAAACAATCCAATATCGAAATACCATCGGATAATTGACCTTCGCACAGTTGTTTAATTTCTGGACATTCGGCGAGTAATTGTGCATGTGGTTCTGTTGTGAGTGGACTTCGTTTTGATCGTACGGGTTTCAGGAAATCCCATTTTGGATTTATTGAATGTAACACTTCGGATGCATAACAATATGATATATTTATTAAAAAATTAATTAATATAAACACTAAAAATTGTAAGATAATTAAAAAATTCATTTTTTTCTTTTCTTTTATTATTATTTGTTAGCTTTTATTAGAATAATTGATTAGGATATTGCATTTTAGTACCGGTAGTTTCAATTAATTTGGTTTTTATTGGTTTTTCGAACACAGATTAGCAAAATGACGTTTCAATTGTTTCAGCCATGATAATGAAAAATAGTGGATAAAATAGAGTGTATGATG
This sequence comes from Brachynemurus nebulosus, assembly GCA_035578155.1. Lineage (NCBI taxonomy): Eukaryota > Metazoa > Arthropoda > Insecta > Neuroptera > Myrmeleontidae > Brachynemurus > Brachynemurus nebulosus. The sequence continues at coordinate 389,450 of JAPWDM010000010.1, forward strand.
GTTTGTTTCTACGCTACAAGTTGAAACAGGACACAGTTGAAATAATTAGTCGAATTTTCTCCGAAAAATTAGACTTATACAGTCTATACGATAAGAGCTGCGAGAGGCGAGAGTAGGGGCGCTATCCGTTTTCGGACCCGTAGAACACGAATATGTAGAAAAAAAAATGTCTGATATATATATATATATATATATATATATATATATATATATATATATATATATATATATATATATATATTTTCCCCGCCACCTTTTAATTTGTGTAGGGCCCCCCTATGGAAGTTAAGAGATGAAATTTGGTAAATGGGGCTCATTTTCGAGGCACCTCATACTATCAAAGTGGGGTCAAATTTTGGTCAAATTTTTTTTCTGACCCGACCTTTAAGGGGGTGGTGGGGGGCGGAAAAGCAATAAAACTTTTTCAAACCGGTTTTAAATAATGTTTCGGTCAATTATCTACAACATATCCAAAATTCAGCTTCCTAGGATGATTTGGTGGGAGTAGAGGGGGGAAAAACGATTTTCGCTGGATCTAATAGGCCCCCAGCCCCCCAGAATTAACGTAGAGGGTTGAAATTTGGTGTGTTGATAAAGTTCGTACCTAGGTTGTGCTTTTTGGAGGTTTTAATATTTTACCCCCACCCCCCTCATTTTTAAGCTACAATTTCATGCATTTTCGACGTTTTCGAAGTTTGTACCACTCGCACAGGTCACCCGAATAAACCTAGAGGGCTGAAATTTTGTATTCGGATTGAGTTAGTATCAAGGGGGTGCCTTTTGGGGGTCTCGACTTTTAACCCCTACCCCCACCATTTTTATACCCAAAAGAACATGATTTTTCTTGTTTTTTAACAGTTTCGTTCGGGTCAAAATCTCCTCAAATAAACCTAGAGGGCTGAAATTTGGTGTACAGGTTAAGCTAATAGCCAGACACTGTTTTTTGGAGGTTTCAACTTTTAACCCTTACCCCCACGATTTTTACGCCAATATTTCCTTAATTTTTTTGCTTGTTTTCTAACACGTCTAGAGACTCCATAAGGAAACCTAGAGGGCTGAAATTTTGTACGTGTATTCAGTTAGTATCCAGCTAGTACCTTGTAGGGAGTCCACATCACTTTTCCCCCCACTTCTCCCATTTTTACATCGGAATTGAATGCTATTGTTAAATGTGTTTTAAAAGCATTATGTTTATTCTAAATACAAGTAGGCGAATAGTAATTTTAAAAAATTTAAAAAAAAGTGAATACAATTTTTTAACAAATGAAATACATACATATTAAGTAATTTGCAAATGTTATTAAAGTCACTGTTTATTTATTAATTTAATTATTATTTAGGAATTTTGGATTTTTATTATTTATAAAATAGAAATTTTGGATTTTTTTGGAAAGAAAAAATATCTTCATAAAAGCCTTCCAGTTTACTATTTAAGTTCCTTTTTTAATATTTAAAAGTAAAACACAAAGGCAATTGGCGGATAAGCATGGATAGAAATGCCCTCGTACGAATTGTGTTGGCTTTTTCCCTGTTAACTTCTATCGGCACAAAATTGAAATTTACTGAGATTCAGCCCTTAAAAACTTAAAATCTTTTTATAAAGCCCCAATCAACCGGACACTCATTATCAGTTTTGAAACCACCAAAATTACAAATCGCTTGTGGACTTTCAATTATATTTCGCTTGTAGACACTCAATACCAAAGAAATAATTTTTTATTTTTTATTTTTTTTATTTATTTATTTATTTATTTTTTTTTTTTTTTGAAAGAAAAAATATCTTTATAAAGGCCTTCCAGTTTACTATTTAAGGTCCTTTTTTAATATTTAAAACTAAAACATAAAGGCAATTAGCGGATAAACATGGGCAGGAATGCCCTCGTACGAATTGTGTTGGTTTTTGTTCTGCTACCTGTTTTCGGCACAAAATTGAAATTTACTGAGATACAGCCCTTAAATACTTAAAACCTTTTTTTAAAGCCTCGATCAGCCGAACACTCATGACCAGTTTAGAAACCAACAAAATGACAATTCGGTTGTAGACTTTCAATCACATTTCGCTTGTAAACATTCAATACCGAAGATGAAGGGGAAAATTCGACTACCGTGATGGGGCCCCGCTGCTCACGGCGTTTTTTTTTTTTTTTATGTAATTAACAAACATTTATGTTACGTCGTTTGCCTATCTTACAATATTTATCATGTTCTTTCTCTAGGTTAACGTTGGTATAATTATACAAGAATTTTTTTAAAACCTAAAAAAATGAAAACATTTTGAAGTAACATAGCTTACGCTTATATTTATAAGATAAATACTGTGAGCTTGCAATAAATTAAAATAACTTCAAACTATCTATTAAATAGTTTAACCCTCACATTTCGTTTGAGTGAAATTATCATTTTTGTTTACTTTGTTCCAGCTATTTAGAACCCTTTTATTAAAAATTCAGTTTCTGTTTTATAACTTAAGGTAGTTGGTCGATAAAACGATTTTTTCAAAGGATTTTAACGAAACTTCTCTAGATATTTATTTAATTTAATACCAATACGAGCCCTTACCGAAAAAAAATTGACCGCCCCAATTTTGAGAAAAACGATTTCAAAGTTTTGTAATTTTAACATGGGCTCTTATGGGAAAACTCTATTTCTTTTTTAATAAAATGAAAACGTGTCAAAGGAATTTGATGAAAATTTAATATGTTATAAAATACAAAGTTATATACAAACCATATTTAATAAGAAATAAAAATTATTCACCATGCCGTTTTTGAAATATAATTTTTAAACATTATTTTACAACGTCTTTTCAACAATGTTTTTATATTGCTACAATATAAGTGCGCGGAAATTAAAAAAAAAAAAAACAAGTGGTATACAAATATAATCACTGAAGAATATTAATACATTATTTAATTTTTGATAAAAGAAAATGTTTTTGAGATATACTTTTGTACCTGACTATCTCAGAGTAACAGTAATTTTAATGGTTTTAAGTGGGTTCGTTCTAGAATATCTTTTGTAAATATTAAAAATTTAGAACCGAGACTCAACTAATTTTATAACGTTAATTACCAGTTTAAAATCAGTAGCAAACATTAAGGCTTCATCATTTAAATTAGGCAGCTTAAAAACGGTTTAATAAACTTAATGACGTCACGGAGACTAATTTTAACTTTTTTTTTACATAAAACGTTATCTAAGTAACTTTCTATGGATTCTTGAAGAATTTTAATAAATTTGAGATTTGAAAATATGCCCTACTTTGCCTTATTAAATCTTTGTGTTTGGCCAATTCTATAGCTTTAATTGTGTCAAAAAAAAGAAGGTTAAGAAATATGGTTATTAAAATACAAACTTCAAGTCTAAAATTTTATTTATTGGTTAACAAAAATTGATATATTTAACATGATTATATAATTTTAAATAATTAAAAATAGAAAACATTAAAAAAACAATGTGTCTTGGGTAAATGCTCCGGCTAATCGAAAATCATCTTTTGTAAGAATCGCCCGCATAAACTGTGGACTCAATTTTGAATATGGCGACGGTCTGTGCGCCAACACTCTCAGAACGTATTCCCGTTTTTCCGGAGTTGGAAATGTGGCCAGTGTTCCGGTATTCTCTTCATTTACCGAATAATTATTATCATTGGAATCATCAAGATTTACGATATCTAAATGCTTGTATACGTCATGAAACATTTTCGTGATTCGTTCACCGATTATGCCTCGTGGTCCATCGGGTACTTCCATCTCACGATTCTGTAAGATACCGGTGAAAAATTTCTTGAATTCATCGCTTGAATCTTTTTCCACGGTGTAAAAATTATGTCTCAACGACTTGGCCTTCGATATTAACGCTTCGGCAGCGGCAATTTCTTGAAAAATGGCCTCGTAACGTCTTATGTTTGTTCGAGAGTCACGCGAAACTCGTTCACTCGTTTTGATCAAACTCGGCAATTTTTCTTTTAACATCGGTAATTCGTAATATTCATTATTTTGAACTTCGGCTACCAAGTAACAGAGGGCTACGTGTGTCAAAGTGGGAAGAAGTAAATCAACCACTTGAGACAGTGTGCGTGATTCTAGGAAATGTAAAACTTTTTCCGCTTCACGCGTGTCGTCAAAAAGACGCTTTTGGCGACGTGCCGGCACCGGTTTTGCTGATCTCCACACAACAATCCAAGTGTTATCTTTAATCTGCATTCGAGAACTCAAATGTCCCGCCGGTTGACCCCACTGGTCGACCACGCCCTCCTCCTCGATCCAATCACGTGGCGAATACCAACGAATAAAATCTTCAAAAATTGCATTTGGATTCGCGGCTTTGAATGATTCCATATCCGAAAGTAGTGACGCACTCATCATACGTGCACGTAATTCAGACGCTACTGCGTCATCACCCAACTGTACCAACACATCAGCATCCTCTTCCAACTGGTCTTCAGTTTTCGGGACGGCTTCTTGCGTGATTGGAATGTACAACGGTTCACCGGTTTGTAACAGTTTTAAACTGCCACATTTTGCATGACGACCCACCGGCTCGTTCCAAATTGAGTATTTTTGTTTTTGTTCTTCGTTACTTGTATCGCAATCGTAAAACTCGTCGTCCGAATCAGTTTGATCTTCCGATGAGGCACTCATAAATTTGTCATTTTGGACTCCTTCCCGTTTCAATTTACGTTCAATGCAACAGTTCAAAAGTTGGAGTTTTTGGTGGAGTAAACATGTACGAAAGTCCGGAAAACCAGGGGCTAATCTGAAACAAAGTAAAACAAGAATTAAATCTTGTTCTGATTTTGAAATATTTTAATTTAATTTATAACTACTGAAGATAATTTGAAATTATGTAAAACAATAATTTTTTCAATCTTTCTTCCATTGAAAGTATGTATTTATTATAACGCATTTTATTATTAAACGCATAATATAACATATATTTAAATACCGTTCACTGACAATGTACCTGTTATAACAAAAAATTACTTTTATTATTTGTAAATGATCATATAAATCCTAACGGTTTGACCAATTCATCCGTAATTGATTCTTAACTTGTTAAATGTTACATAAAAGTTCGTAAATATACCGATTGTTTTGTAAAATTCCATACAGTACTATTACGTCATAAATGGCCAAGATGGCGTCTCAAAATGGATGCATCATGGATATAAAACGTTGCAAGAAGTATTAGAAGGATGATTTTAAGAAAGATTGTTTATTTTTATTAGAAATAAATTCGCAATATTTTTAATAACAATACAAATTAATTTTTAAAAAATTCATTATTGTTCTTACTATATTATTATTTTGAAAAAAAATTTGTTATGTCTGATCTGGTAAGTAGTGCACGCATATTCATTAGTAAGTTATTAATTTATGTTATGCATACATTAAAAAAATAAATAATATTAAAAATATTCTTATTTTTATTTTGTTCAGTTTTACTATTAAAAATTTTCAGGCTCCATTTAGCGCGGAAAGAACTCTGATAAGTTTCTAAATATGTAAAATGTCATCCTTAATTTTATTCATTATACAATTGTTAACTGTTTGTATAACGAAGGATTTTAAGGATTTTTAATTTAGCGTTTGTTAATAAACCAAATAATCAGCATCGTATAAATTAAATCGGCCAAATATCAAACGCATACCATAAGTGGGAATCGAACACGGGAACTTACGATGTCGGTTTATCATTAAAACCACTGTACCAACTTAAATCTTTGCAGGCGATTAAAATTTATGGTATTAACAGCGCATTCCGGTTTGTCGTGCTGTTTTGTAATAAAATTAGTTATATTTCTATAAAAATAAAATAAATTAAATAGTAATTCTTATTCTATACATAGAAAATTGATTTACATATTAAGCGAAGAAATATTTTTATAAATTACATACCAGCTATTGTTAGAAAAATTATTTAACTCTTTGAAAGCTAAAATTTTATAGTTACTTGTTTTATTATAACTAGTACTTTAGCTATTTACAAGCGATAAAAGGGTTAATAATATTCTGCATTTATATTGTAGGTACACCACATTTTGCATGGTTAATTATTTTTTATTACTGATAATCACAAAAGGGCGTTAATTTCAACAACGTTTTACAACAGTATTGTAATTTATAATCAAGGTTGTCTGCATAACTAACATTTTTTCAATGAAGATTCTTCACCTTAAGGCAATTTTAATTTTTTCTATTTTATTATCGTATTTTAACAATTTAAATGTTAACAAACAGACAATTAAATAAACAAAAAAGGAAAGGAATTCATAAAAATTAAAAAATATGGTTACGAAAATATAGCGGATTATTCAACAATATGTCAATAGATGGTACTAGTATGCCAATAATTTAAATTCATGTTTGATACATACATATTTTTATTAAATTTGATACATATTATATTTTTATTATTCGTCACTAGGATCTATAATTACGATAAATACCTACAAAGTTTTTGAACTTTAAACTTTTATTTTTATATATATTTATTTTTAAAAATATATAAACTTATATAGAAAAGGTAATGCGAATTTAAAGGGATATGCCTAAGCAAACAAAATGGTCGTGCAGTTAAAGTTACCGTTTCAATTTCAAAAGGAACGTAAGAACGAATCCCACTTAAGTTGTTACATTTAAATGGCGTTAAAGTACCATTGTATTTAACTATCATTGTTAATTAGTTCAATAAATAACGCCAAAAGTAACTATTATCCTTCAATATAACCGAATTGCATTTCAATTGCTAATCGGTTCCCCGAATGGATTACAATTTTTTTACGCCCTATCGTTTTTTAATCAAATTTAAATGGAAAATAATAACATCCAACTGGTCTTGTGGGTAGCGTGTTAGACAATTCTTCAGAATAAAACCAAAAGGTGGATGGTACGAATCCGAACTGTTGTAAAAGGCGTCTAGTTATTAGCCAATTAGACAGTTAACCCTTTCGCTACTAGTGGTACTTACAAGTCCAGTTTTTTTCTGCACGAAAAATACCAGAAATATGTACTGTTTAAATTTTCCTTGAAGTCGTACATTATTGGGATTTAAATACATCATTTTATCTATATCATAAGTTAAATACGAGAAAAAATTTAATTTATGGGAAAAAAAAATTTTGGACTCCAAAGTACCACTAGAGTAAATAAACACGATAGTTTTTCCGAATTCAGTTTATTTATATTAATGTTTAACATTTAATTTTTCATTAATCTAAATTATAAAAATTAAATAATAGAACAAACATTTTACCTAGCAAAAAATACCACTTCATTTTCTTAATTGTGACAATTTTTTTGAGTTTAATTACTCATTTTCAAATAAAATTGTTCTGTTATTTACAAATATGGAATACCATAAAGTAATGCTCAAATCAGTGAATATTATATAAATTAATTCAGTAGAACTCAAAGAAAAAAAAATTATTTTACATGATAATGTAGAAAACGGTTTTTTCTTTATTACAACAGAAGTATACTTCATATGCTACACATTTAGAAAATGATATTGAGTAGAGACCTAATGCACGGCAAATTTCGCATCTTCCTCTCAAATTATCAAATATCAAACTTTTTGACATCGGACGCCTCTATTATATTAACATGCTGTGATACTGAATAAACATATTTTTTAGTCGGATAAAGGTTTTCTAAAGTAAGTCATTGTTGTCTATCTCTAAAATACAATTTCGGTTTTACATTGTTAAAAGCAATAAAAATTGGTGTATAAAACACTTAGTGGTACTTACCAGTCCACTTCGTATTTTTGTTAAAATTTTAAAAATTAAGTTGTCAATTTTATTACTCTTGATATACTTAAAAATAACAAACCATATTTTAACAGAATAACACAAAAAACGGCAACAATATCGCCAAATTATCAAATAATAACAATTAAAAAAACGTTAGTACAATAACTTTTTTACACTTGTGCCCCTAACAAGTTTGAATTCTATTTATGTGTAGCTAGTACATACAATACTATTAAAAATTTCAGAAATAATATGTTAAATGATTCTACTTTTAAGTGTTTAAAAGTTTTTTGTATAAAATCTAATAGATATATTTTAAATATGTTAATAAAGTTACTGGTACTTGTAAGTACCACTAGTAGTCTACCGACAAAATACATTCGGTAGTTAAGGGGTTAAATTGTTATTTGGTTGAGTCACAGACGCCAAAGTAAAATATTTGGACTCTTTACTAATGGTATGTCACATGAAACAAATACTTGGTGTACTGTAATAAAGAGTTACAACATTTTTCTTTGCAGAATATTTGCATTTTCTCTTATCGATTACTTAAAAATTCATTACCATTTCGACTTTACATACGAAAATTTGCAACAACAAAGTAAAAATTTATTGGTTATATGGTTATAGTTACTGTGGTTACTGTACTTTATGAATGATCTGAGAGTCTAGGGTTCGAATCCCATTCCAAGCGTCTTTGTACATCCGTTTAATTTAAAATACAAAAGTATTTGAAATATTAAAGTGGATTCTAAATGACGCTAATATCATAATAATCCTCATTCAGTTATTTTACAATATCAGTTTGTAAAATAAACATAAAAGGATTCACATTTTGTTGTAAAAGTAAAAATAAATTAGGTTAAGGAATAATTTGAATATATTTCAATTTTTACTTTAATATAATATTCTCAAAATACTTATTAATTTATATTTTTAAATTAATTTAAAAAAAAAAAAGTTAAATAAAAATAAAACAATATGTAACCATTTATTGATTTATTTTTAAATTTTCCACACCACTGCAAAATGGCGAGGTGGTTTATTTTCTCTCTAGTGGTTACAAGATGTCAGCACAGGAATATAAGTTTCACATAAGTTTGAATTCTACTCTCAGATTCTACTAGAAACGAATAGTAATTAATAAAATTAAGTACTCCTTGTATTATATTATTTCTGTTATTTTAATCGTTTACTAAAATAATAAATAGGGGGGTCAACACTAATTATATGAAATTTTTAAAAGAATGTAATCTCGTAAGTTTTAAGCTAGTTTTTCTGTACCAACACCTGTAACTTGTAACGGCTCTGTGGTTACGGTACCAGACTAATAACGCAAAGGTTAGGAGAACGAATCTTGTTAGTGATGGTAGCGTCTGTTTTCCAGTATACTATTTAATACGAACAATTAAATAGCTTTCGGCAGGCGCTAAATTAAATTTAAAAATCTTGCAACATATATCTTACATAAATTGTTTGTAAGATATACTCGGGAGATTTACATTTTTTATTTCAACGGCATATTGGTCTTGTTAGTAAAGCATGATGCGATACAGTTCTACTATTGTATTGGTTATGAGTTCGAATCTAATACAATACGCGTCGTACACAAGCCAATTTTCAATTTCTAAATATTATTTGGTTTTCGACTAGACGCAATAATAAATTATCCTTTAAAACCTTCATCGTATGTTTCTACAAATCGTACGATGATCAAAATTCGGATAAACATAAAAATTATTTTTGAAGTTCGTCTGTTTTAAATTTGTTATTTTTGATGGCGTTGAACAATATGCCGGTGGTTAAGCCGGTAAGGTAACAGCGTATTGTTTTAAGTGTCCTCGGTTCGAACCCTAGTTCGTTTGTCGATATATGCGTTTGAATGTCACCGATTTAAATTCATTCAATTGTTTAAAATTGGTCTGTTCACAAACGCGAGAAAAATTTGTAAGCCTTTGTAGTAATAACTAATCGAACAAATTTCGAAGTTTGATTAGATAAAATCAAAGGTACAATTTTTTTAAATTTATTTGATAAAAATATAAAATATTAATTTTTATCATATTAAAATAGAATATAATTTTCGAGACCCTTAAAAATAAAATTTTATACTAAATGGCTATTTATTACCTATCAAAGAAAATAGGTTTGATTGAAAATTTAAATTTTGCTGTTATTTAAAGCAGGGGTCGGCAACCTTTTACGGATGGCGGGCCATTTAAAAAAATTTTTTTTAAATGGGCCGCACAGTTAGATATTTTGTAATGTAGTAGTATGTAGCTTAAAGGGCTTTTTTTGTTTAGCAAAATCGAAAATTCAGCTATTAGAGCCACTATCATGATGCGACTTGAGCCCGGACCTATGATAGAAATAATTTGTTTCGAAGTCCCTAGAAGTCGAAAATCATTAAAATTTGTATATATATATATATATATATATATATATATATATATATATATATATATATATATATATATATATATATATATATATATATATATATATATATATTTATGTGTCCGCGCGATAACTCTCGAACGAAACATCCTGTTTTTACAGAATTTTCTGAAAATATTGGAAGTCCAAAATGCGTGACAGTTTCCTAGGTATTTTTCGTGAAAAAATATGTTTTTTGTCAAAATTTTTTCCCAAGTTCAAAAGTTCTTGCGATATTTTCTTACACCGTTAGAAAGAGGAAAATATTACATAAAAAAGATTTTTAAACAATTAATCTATGTCAACTAGCTTCGAAGAAAAATTAATTTTTGCAAACGAAAATTCGCTATATTGGGCAAGATGCTTCGACATTTTCTTTTTTTTTTCAATACAAAAAATATAAATACTTGTATTAAAAATCAACATGAAAAAGAAATTTTTAGTAACAATTTTATTTAAATGTAACAACATCGGGGAACAAAAGTAGTAGAGTACTAAAAGTAGTAGAACAAAAGTATGCTCAACTCTGCATAAGCAGAGTAAATTGTTCGAAAAATTATATTGCTTGGTGGGCTGCACAAAAACTGGGAAGCCGCGGGTTGCCGACCCCTGATTTAAAGGATTTTTATTTAATATTTGAACTGCAGATAGTTCTTTATGTATTTATAAAGACATAAATATTTTTTTTGCAATTCCGGTACTAAAATACATGATTTAGTCTTTCATAATAGGCCCCTTTATATTATGGTGGGAGCACTGTGAAAGTGTCAGGCGTTCCAAAAAAATTGACATTAAGCGTATATATGAGTTGATAATTTGTTTCAAAAAATAGTCATTTCCGGGCCTAATTCATATTTTACCGATTCATAACATTTTGTAAACTTAATAGAGCACTAACAATATGTTTAATTTATTAAAAATTGATCAATTTTATTAATTGAATCGAATAAAAAGGTCAAAATTTTTATAAATGCCCCAAATCTCCAAATATGTGTGTATTTTGTAATCGTTTTTTTTAGGTGAAATAGTTAAAAAATAATTGAACGAAAACTAGGTGATATATTTTTCTGTCTAAAATTATTTTAAGCGTGTTATATAAGTGACAAGATAACGACAGATAATTATAGTAATTACTTCGTCAAATATTTCTTTTTTTTTTTTTTTTTTTTTTAAAAACTCAAATTCAACAAAAAAATACATAAAACGTTTTACTAGATTTTAATTAAATATTTAATGAATTATTTTATGGAAGATTTACATACATAGTTACAACTTTTTCTTATGTTTATTGTTAGTATAATTGATTTAATCGTAGTTAATTTAGAGTAATTTAAAAAAAAAAATTATTAAAATTATGAATTAATTTTTTTTATGATAGATAAAATCGATTTAGTTACAATTTCCGGGGTTTTTTGGTGCGTTGCTGACTTCATGTCCATATAAGAACGATGACTTTTACAATAAAAATTCAAGCGTTCATGTATAAGTAACCGAAAATTTTGATGAAACTATGTGGAAAAATATTAGATTAATAGATGAAAGTATCAAATATTATTATTTTAGCGTTTAGGTCAAAAAAGTTTGATCTTCCTAGGGATGTAAGTACTTACTAACTACCAGTTAGTCTATATATATTATGTAAGTTAGTCAATGGCAATTTTGTAGACAATTATGGCGGTTAAACAAGCTTGGATTTACAATTATTTTTATATTTGTTGTTATGAATGTTGTTAAAATACCGTAAAATCGGCAACTTTGTCATACCACACTTTAGTTACAGGAATATTTCTAACACGATTCTTCAAATCATTAGTTTTCTTTTAGCGAATTTCCAGAATGGAAACTCGCTATTACAGCCACTGTCATGACACGACTTGAACCCGGGACCATGGCAGAAATTTGTTTTGAGGTCCCTAGGAACCGAAAATAATATTCACTCAAATTTATATATATATATATATATATATATATATATATATATATATATATAAATATATATATATATATATATATATATATATATATATATATATATATATATGTATATATATATATATATATATATATATATATATATATATATATACATATATATATGTATATGTATTTAAATATATAATTATGTGTCCGCACGATAACTCTCGAACGAAGTATCCAATTTTTACGAAACTTGGTGAGAACATTGGAAGTTCCAAACCCTTGGATGAGTTCGTCAGCCAGACACGTCGGATGCCAGGAACATGGTTTTTGTTCTAGCAAAAAATTAGTTTTTTGCGAAAATTTCCACTTATTCAAAAATTTTTGCGAAATTTTTTTACACCATTTAAAAGAGAAGAAAAAATTACATAAAATACCCCTGTCGCAGCATCCTGCATAACATAGCGAATTTCCATTTACAAAAGTACGTTTTTCTCGGAAACTAGTTGATATAGAGTAATTGTAAATAAAAAAAAACCTTCTTTATGTGATTTTTCCGCCTCATTCCGCCAAATTTTTTTCACGAAAAATGTCCAAAATCCCGTAAACGTTTTCACGAAATTTCTTAAAAATAAGATGTTTTGTTCTTGAGTTATCGTGCGGACACTTAGTAAACATATATATAAATGTGTCCGCACGATAACTCAAGAACGATACATCTTATTTTTAAGAAATTTCGTGAAAACGTTTACGGGGTTTTGGACATTTTTCGTGAAAAAAATTTGGCGGAATGAGGCGGAAAAATCACATAAAGAAGGTGTTTTTATTTACAATTACTCTATATCAACTAGTTTCCGAGAAAAACGTACTTTTGTAAATGGAAATTCGCTATGTTATGCAGGATGCTGCGACAGGGGTATTTAGTTCATGTGGTAAATTAGTGTTTTTAGCGAGTCTGTTACAAACTTTAACTGGTATTACAGAAACTAGAAAACTCAGGATGGTAATTCTATTACACATATGAAAAAGTAGATAATCCCTTTAGATTCTGGAAATATCTTTGTGTCCCTTAACAGCTGGTATTATAATTATGCCTCTACTACGCCTAATACAAACGGTAAAAGAATTACATTTTAACATAAATATATAGCAATTAAATCAACTGCCCGAAACTAAATTAGTTAATAATCAAGAAGTTAATAAGTCAATAAAAAACAAAATTAAGTTTTAATAAAACTTAAATGTAGTTTAATGATTGTATAGAATTTAATAGTTATTTAAAATTAATCGTTAAAACTTCAAGAAATTTTAATAATATTATAAATACAAAGTAATTAATTTGTGGTCCAATTTTCAAATATCAACAATTTCGCCAAGTGCGCGTTGAACATGCATTATATCAGGATTCGTCAATGATTAGAGTTTTAGTAGCTTTCGGGATAAAATATACGGCATTTAAGTACATTTTCAGAGTTTATTTTTTTAAATTTTAAATAGAATTCTTGTAGCCTGGAATCATTTCCGCCATTAATTGGAATAATATTAGGTCGTGTAATATGAAATGTCGTTTTCCGACCACTTTCTCGACCATCTAAGTCAGATAAATATCGATACTTTTTTAAGCATTAGAGAAATGTTTAAAAGCAATTTTTTAATTTTAAATAGAATTCTTATTGTAGTCTCGATTCTCGAATCATTTCCGCCATTAATTGGAATGGCATTAGATCGTGTTTAATATGAAATGTCATTTTGCAACCACTTGGTTTACTAGATAATTTATAGTATATTATGCAATAAGTGCGGAAAATTGTCGATTGAGCGCACGATCGTAGTGAGTGCGCTCATTCGGTCGAGTGGGCAATCTACAATCCTGCACAAGTTGCATATACTATTTTTATTATGAATTTCACATACTTTTTTCCATTATTATTACTTTTTTTATTTCTTTTTAAAATAATATTTTTGAGTGTTTGTCTTTTTTTTTTTTTTGAATTAAATACTGTTTTTAATTATTTTGTTGGTGGTTTCTATAGAAATAATTATGAAATATTTATTAAATGAAAAATCAAGAGGCGGCTTTACGTGTTTTGATTAAATTTTGCGTGTTTTATTGTCAATTTGTGTGTGGAAAGTTTACTTTCCGCACGCAAAAAAGTATGTGGGAAGAGTACAGTGGGTAAATAGCTATTTTGCGTATACCCTATTTCAAATACAATTGATTATGAGTCAAAGTTAAAAAATTAAATAATTCTTATATTGAAAACAAATCAATCTTCTATTATTTCCTAAAAACAAATTGCAATTTTAAAATTTACGTAAGTGCAATAATGAAAGATATAAAGCCAAGGAAACGGAAATTATTTAAATTCATAAGTGATGAAGCATGGTTAAATTTAAGTGAAATGGACCATACAAAAATGTATGTGCCAAATTAGTACTACTCCCGCATGAGAACTAAAAAAAAATAATGATACTGAAAATACTCACTCACAATAGTTATTTTTTTGAGCAGTAGTTCGCGTAAGTTTGACGATTCCAAATACATTTTACATTATTTTAAATTTATATAGATAGTGTAGGCAAAATGTATTTTCTTAAAATGTTAATTAAATACGTTTATTAATGGATATTTATTGAAAAATATATTTTTTTTTATAGTTTTATTTAATTGGTATGCAGTTTCAATTAATTAATTCATTTAATTTTACTATTTTAAAACGTGGATATTTACATGTATGTACCTAATTTACTATGTTTTGGTTAGAGGTTTTATTGTACTTTTTATTTTACTTTAATTAAGAAAAAAAGTAAATGCAAATTTTTTTTTTGTTAATGCAAAAGAAATAAAAAAGAAATTACTTTAGTTGTTTTCGCTTGTTAAACTTCTCAATATATTTATGTATTTCTTTGAAAATTGTGTCGATACGGTGCTAAATAATAGTATAAAGCGGGTTCTACACGATGCTACGAACGTTCCTTCCAACGTTCGATCGAACGTTTGAGGCAATTAAGTTCGATAGTTGGTGCCACGAATGTATCTGCTACACGGTGAATCGAATGTTTGATCCAATACGAATGATGACGTGTTGGTACTCAGTGGACGACGCTGTTATCTGTCTGATGTTATCTCTAATGTTATACACTGATGTTGTCTCTCTTCACATGAACGAGTCGTGCAGCTGCTGAGTCGAACCAACCAACACAACCAACATTGATCTTCAAACGTTCGAAGCATCTCTTTGACTCGGTGCAAAAATACCGACATCGAACGGGACACGACCAAATGCGAACGTTTGACGCTCGACATTGGACATTCGTAGGTTCGAACAACGGCTACACGATGCTATGAACCATCCAACGTCGAATGTTGGAAGGTGTTCGTAGCATCGTGTAGCAGCGGCTTAACAATATCTCTTGGTACAATATTGATAGATTTAATTTTAAATTTTAAAGTTGGTCACAGTTTTTTTTGTTTTTAAATTAAATAAAAGTTCGGAAGTAAATAGTTGTCTTTATGGTACAGTTTCAACAGTTGAAACTTCTACAAAACAATATTTTACATAATATTCAAGGAAAATACAGGATAATTCGGGTTCAGGGGTGACATGGTTCTTTAGATATTTACCGAATAATTAAATAGGACGGGAGCTGTAGGTTTTCAGAAACCTTCTTCTCAGTTTTACTAAAATTAGGCACGTAGAGCTACTAAAAAATGGCTTTTGTCGGGTAAATCAGATTTATGAAAGAAAGTGCGTCATTTTGATAGCAAAAATTAAAAGTTCACATCCAAATTCACCAAACTACTTTAATTCAAATCACTTCAATAAAGATTAATTTGAGAAAAATGAACTTTTGTAATTTAAGGGGTATTCCAGTCTAGAAATTCGAAAAAATCGATTTTTTTTTCTTCTTATTTTCAACGTTCAGATCTTTAAGAATAATACTCTAAAAGGATTTACGGAAATTCGAATTATTTTCGGAGTTATGGTTACTTTTTTCTGTGTACTGTGTATCTTTTCAGTGTTAAATTCAAATTTGTAATAAGTATAAATTACTCGAAAACTACTTTTTTCGATATGGTTGACTTAATATCTCAAGTTTTAATGCATCGATTTACTTGAAATTTGGTACAGACCTTCTTAATACTATCAAAATAATTGCCTCAACGTAGGGGTATTTGGAATTTTTTTTACTATTTTTAAAAATTTTTTTAAAGTTGAAAAAGGAGGCGAAAAAATGATTTTTTTTAAATGGATGCCATTTTGTGAAAAAAATTATTTTTTCAAAACAGCTACGTTCAACTAATTCTACATCCTTGTTTATTAAGAATTAACTAAAAACTTCCGAACGTCTCAAAAACCGTAAATAAAATAATGGAACGATGAAACTGGAAGCGAATTATCGATTTTCGACGTTGTTCTTTTCATTTTTACCAAAATTGAGCAAGCAGGACTGTTAAAAATTAAAAGACTTCTGCTGAATCAATCACTTTAAATCAAAACAGTCATAGTTAAAATTAAGAAACGATATCTGAAAGATATTGAAGAGTTTCTGAGAGAGTCTATGCTGGGATAATCATTAAAAGATAAACTTGGATCTTTTAATTTTTAATTTTTATTTTAGCATTTAAGTATTAGTTATTAACTGATGATTGATTTCTGTAAATAAATGTTGCCAAATGGCTAACTATTGTTTAAATACTGTTGCAGGTGTTTGTTTTGTGTTTGAACAAGTGAAATTTGTAAGTTTTTTGACACTGTGGCCCCATGTGTAAACAATTATTTATTTCTAAATATATTACGCTTACAAAACATATGTAATAATGACTAATCAAAATAAGGCGGGTCCAATAAAGTCCTTATTGATTTTCCTTTTAACAATAATAAACAATTTACGGAACTTCTGACCTACATTACTAACTCTTGTTGTAAGAATTTGATTCTTAAACATTTTTAAAATGAAAAACTTTTATGACGAGGATAACTCTGTTTGAGAGTGTAACAAAATCTATAATATGGTTAAGAGTAACGAAAACAGTAATGTTTTTATGGAAGTTTCACTTCAGCCGCATGACTTCCATGCACTCACAATTCTTTTTTTTTTTATTTTTAAACCGCGCGAAGGAATTTTATAAATTAAAATATCAAAGAAATGAAATTTTTGTTTTTGTGTTATCTTTTGTGTTATTTTTCGATTAAAAAGTATCCGGTTCTATTCAGTGTAACTATAGTTTTTGTCATAACTGTACCTAAGCATATAATATTATCATATGTGAATTACTTATGAAGTTATGAATGACCATACTTTAATTAAATTCAATTAAAAATAAAATTTTTTATTACAATATGTTGATGCTATTTATTATGCAATTAAAATAAAAAAAATTTTGTTTAGATGTTATATAATGTCAGTTAAAAAGTGTAAAAATAAATAATAAATAGTTAAATAAGAATTATTTTTAAAATCAAAACATTTATTTGTTGTTTGTTTGTTATTAAAAATATGGTTTATTATAAAGTTTGAAGAAGTTTTAAAGTTCAATTAATTACAATTAAAAGTATAAAAATATAACTTATATAAAAAAAAGTCGTCAAGTGCGTGTTTGACACGCATTATTTAGGGCTACTCAGGAATTATGTGTTGTATGTTGTATGAATCATTACATGTTGTATGATTAGTAAGAAACCTGCAAAAAATTTTGATAATTATACCATAGCTACAAGTTAAGGATATTATGGAGGTACTTAAAAATGGTGACAGTCTTATGAAAATTTGTGCGAATAATGGTTTTTCTAAATTTAATCGACTGTGAAAATTTAAATTAGATTCACTACAGCGTTTAAAAGTTATTGCAGGTTTAATTTTTGCTCACTTTTAACATGCAGTCTAATTGAGTTTTCAATAGAAATCGAATATAAACCAGCTTTTAATGCTTAGAAAAAATGGTGATAAGGCTCTTGTTTTTGTTTTGGATGTTAGGAAAAACGCTTATACAACTTTTTTTACCCCCAAATTTACCAAAATATCCCCTCTAGTAGGTCCGACTCTAGCTTTGTATATATCAGTAGAAAGCTCTCTAAAAATGAAGTGTTGTGTCAATTTAAAATTTTTCTTTATCTGCCGCAGTTTTCAAGTAATCTAGCAAAATTGAAATTTTACCCTAATTTTGAGGGGTAATTTCACTTCTTAAATGGCGACTGTGTCAGATGAAAAAAATCGGGTCCGTTATTTTGGTCGACCCTACCGGTTGTCCCCATTTACTCTTTTCTCGTCTCTTTTGATCCCAATTTTTCACAGAGAAGAAATTATACGATTTTTGTTAATTTTTCAAAAACCACCAATATTTTTAAATTTTTTTGGATACTGCTGATAAAGTGACCATCTTCGCGTAAATTTCTAATATATTAAAGATTAGGTACTCATAAAATAAATACAAAAAAATACGGTGTGAAGTCTGAATGCGTACCTATTCATCCTTGTCTACGGTAGCACATTTTTTATTGACATAAATATTAGAAACGCAGGAAAAGAGACCAGGAATCAACATAGAAGTGGATTATGGTACGATATATTTTCTGAAAAAAGTGCTTAGGACCAAAGTTATAGAATTCAAAGTGAAGCACTTGATGATGACTTTGAAGTTGACCTTGAGGTCAATTTCCAAAGTCATTTGAAAATCATTTAATATTTTTCAAAAGGAGTAGCTTACTTTTCACCCCTAAATGGTTCAAAGTATATTCGAACGAATTTCACATGCAAGATAGAAAATAAGTGATCAAGAAGTAATTTTGAAAAATACTTGCTCAATCGCAATCGGAAAAATAATAGTTAATCATATGTTCAATTGAATTCCTAATATGATAACTATAGAGTAGCAATAAAAATTTTAAAAAATTTTGAAAATTTATAATATAACATAAAGTTAATGTTTAACTTACAATTAGAGTGATATTAAATCTTTTCTTAACTTTACTTCTAAAATTACTTACAAAAATGTTTTCTTCTAATTTTTTCTATAAATCAACTTTGAAGATAGATTGAGTCAATACATGAAATTACTGCTTATAGGTACAGGATATGGTCAAACTTCGGCAATGGCTAATCATTTTCAACTGACCTTGAAAATCGATTTCAGGGTCACTATCAAGTGCATCGCTTCAAATTCTACAAATTTGGTACTCAGCCCTTTTTTCAGAAAATATGTCGTTTCAAAAATATCTAGCTATAACTGTTTTCATCTACAGAGGTTGAATGGTGTTTTCTACCCCTAAAAAGCGTATTTAGCCGAAATAAAAAAACACGTATTTAATATTTTTCGCTGTTTAATAAGTATGTTAAGTTTCATTCAAATTGGCAAGTATTAGTTGGGTAGTGTTATTTGTCAGAATGTTTTGCCGATCTAGTTTTTTCAATATTTCTTTGCTCGTTTTCAGAATTTGTATTTTAATTTCTACGGACAAATAACTCATTCTTTTCTTCGATTTGAGTAACTTTTATTTGCTGATGTTGACCATTAATTGATCGAAACATATCAAATATTTTTCAATGATTTTTTTAGCGAATGTCGAAAATTTTGAAAATTTTTTCACCGTTAGTAAGTTAAAGTATTTGAATTCATTAAGTAATTAAATGATGTCCACAAGAACCTTACGGACTACCATAAGTTATATGAGATCCCTAGGACCCGTTTTTTACTGTTAGGATAAACTTTTTACTAAAATTATTTTAGATGAATAAAGGTTATGTTGTATGATTTCCGCCAGGGTTTACTGTTCCCATTATTGTAAAAAATAAACTAACCGACCGATTTTGAAAATTTTTTCACTGTTAGAGAACTAAATTATTTTAGATGGATACAACTATGCTGCACAAAGTCCGTTCGGGTTCTTGGGTCCCAAAAATATCAAAACTAATTACCCAGCCGATTTTAAAAAATCTTTTACTCTTAGAAAGCTAAACTATTTTAAATAGGTACAGTTCTTAGATGAGATCCGCCAGTCCCTAAAATTTGGAAATTCGCTATGTTATGCAGATGCTGCGACAGGGGTATTTAATCTGACAAACACAAAAATATTGCAGATCCATGGTAACGCGATTTAAAAATGAAATATTATTGATCAAAAAGTGTCAGAGATCACATTGATCCTGAGAAAAATTTCTCACCATACTTGCCCCACGTTCGATAAATCTGTTTCCAGCCTGTATATGTAACCGTGTATGTATGTAAAGCAGCAAACACTCTCGGAAACCGCGTAATGTTATAAAAATTTTCTTTAACTTGCGCCTTTTCGACGTTAGTTGTTGGAAATTTAATGAATTCTTCACGCAACAAAGCAATTTTGTGTGACACTAATTTCACTACTTTGCTAGTAGTAGCTTTGAAAACTTCTCCTTAAAAAAAACATTATTTCTGAAGATAATGTACTATTCCTAAAAAAAAGATACATTACTGCTTAGTTGAAATACTTATTATTTAAAAAACAGCATACCAGTTCGTTTTGTGTTGTATTCGTGGGCGAATTTTTTCCAAAATAAAAATTCCTTTCGCATTCGAAATTTTGTGTAAAAATTCAAATCGTCGCAAATATTAAAATGATTTGGATGAAAACATATTGTTTTTTTTTACATAAACGTTAAGTCATACAAATAGGTTATGTTATAATATAAGAATCTTTTGACAAAAAAAAAAATAATTTATTTTAAAAAGATTATAAAGGTACGGACACACGACACGCTTTTGGTGTAGAAGTTTTTTTTTTTACAAAAGGACAGAAAAGTTGATTTAAGATACTACCAACAAGGTAATCCTAAATTGTGAGACGCATCCAAAAGATAATACAGAGATAATATTATATTACAACTCTAAGAAAAAAGTAAACGCAATAAAATTTTACAAGTTGGATTTACACTATAGCAAAAAATGAAATAAATTATTTTCAGTACGAAACTGCCGTCTTGCAGCAACATTTATAAAAATATTAGTTTTCAATTCAAAATAGAATATGGCAATACAAAATACGATTTAGAAATGTTAAATTATAATCTAAATCAGGTGTTGTGTGAAATGTCTGACACTATTCTATTCGCCGTGTGTGACACTACTGTGTAAACAACCTCAAATATTTGCTAGAGAAGTCTAGCAACTCGAGTGTATACAACTGTTCTAGCCTTATCTAGACTGCAAATTTAAGCCGCTGCTACACGATGCTACGAACACCTTCCAACATTCGACGTTGGATGGTTCATAGCATCGTGTAGCCGTTGTTCGAACCTACGAGTGTCCAATGTCGAGCGTCAAACGTTCGCATTTGGTCGTGTCCCGTTCGATGTCGGTATTTTTGCACCGAGTCAAAGGGGTGCTTCGAACATTTGAAGGTCAATGTTGGTTCGTTGGTTGGTTCGACTCAGCAGCTGCACGCTCGTTCATGTGAAGAGAGACAACATCAGTGTATAACATTAGAGATAACATCAGACAGATAACATCGTCCACTGAGTACCAACACATCATCATTCGTATTGGATCAAACATTCGATTCACCGTGTAGCAGATACATTCGTCGCACCAACTATCGAACTTAACTGCCTCAAACGTTCGATCGAATGTTGGAAGGAACGTTCGTAGCATCGTGTAGAACCCGCTTTACTTGAACGTGTAAACCAACGGGCCAAACTACTATATGATAGTTAGTATTCCGACTGTAGCAGAAAGGTGACGTAAAATCTCCTCCACTTCGCATCACTATGCTGTGTAAGTACAAACTGTTTGTAGTGGTTTAGGCTTGATGTTTGCTTCTGTGTGAGTATTTACACACACAATTACAAAACACGTATTATCGGACAGAGCAACGTGCAGGTCAAGTAACAATGGTCTTACAATACATAACAATCGTAGTGGATTCGATGACCGACACCGACTGACTAAATGCCTTAAGCTGTGACAGACCAACAAATGACTCCAAGCGAACTAAACTTTTTTGATATTAGTTTGCTTCTAGTGTTCTATAGTGTAAACATTGCACACAATAATGCTAATTTAGATGTCTCGTGTATCCGTAGCTTTATGTACATATGTTGTAGGTACCTATCATGTATTATATACTGTGTGATACAAGGGGACAAACTAGATTGGCTTTGCCTCTGTTCCACTTGTAATGAGTTTGTGACGTAGTCTGTTTGTGTACATACACACTGTTTGCAGTGTATTAGTTTGGTTTTTTGTAGTAGTATGTGTATACACGCATACAACCACACACACGTATTACCAGAGAGAGCTGTTCAACGTGTTCAACTAACAATGTGTGTTGACTCGACGACGACTACTGACGGACTAATGCCTTAAGCTGTGACTGGCTTACAAATGACTCCAAGCGAATTTCACTTTTTTTATGTTAGTTGGCTTCTAGTGTTCTATGGTATACTCACTATATATATAGGTAGCATGTGTAAATTACGTATGTATATTTTGAGTAAAATTTCAAAACGTCAAATGTCAAAAACTAATATATTTAAATAGCAAAATTAATCGCAATAATCGCAATTAAATTGAATTTGAATGAATTTAAAAAATATTGTTAAAGTTTGCATTTTTTTGATAGTAATTTACTGTTAATATGTAGGTAATATTAAAATCATTTAGGTAATTTAATATGTAGGTAATATTAAAATCATTTAAATATCCATAAACGACACAGTAATAATCATGTACCTAATAGTATAGGCGTCAATTATATTTTTTTTATTTATACCTTACTGCTAACAAGAAAGATTAAAAAAAAATTAGCAATTACGAAAAAAATCTAATTAATTTTTAATTTTATACGTTCGACTATTAAATAATTAATAGTTAGGTCCAGAATTAACGTTTTAAATCTTTATTTTTGTAATAAAGAAAAATACCACCTTTACCCCAAAAACTTGGCGAACTGAGTTCAGCAGAAAGTTTGGTGAAGTGCAAGTTGGTCACACGTTAGAATGTGGAAAGTGCAAAACTATGAGGGATACTCAGAGGTCAAAATCTCTGAGTACCCCTAAAAATGGGTTATTTTGATAAAGTCTACCATTTATTTTAAGAATAAATAAATGTTATGCCCAGGGGCGCAACGGCTACAAATCAGCAAGGGGGTCCAACAAAAAATTAAGTAATCAAATTTTTTGGTATAACGTAATTCTCCGATAAACAACAAATTTCAAAATGTTATCGAAAATGTCTCAAAAAAAATTCGATTTTTAAATAAAAAATATCAGTAGATCAGTAAAAATTGCACTTTTTAATATAAATAAAATAAATTGAAGGAAAATTTAGGTAATTTTATGAGGGGTCCACGTGATTTTAGGAGGAGCCCGAACTTCGTGGACATCTCCCTCGCGTTGTTGTGCCCCTGGTTATAGCTATGACAATAATATCTTTATAAAAAATGTCATCCAAGTTTATTTTCGTCTAATCTTATAATTAGACTACTATTAGTGCGCGCCTGACTAACTACGACCCTACGCTGTACCACGTCAACAATTCCGTATTAAGTATACACCAATAAAGTATACAAACATAGCTCGCTCTCTTTTTAATTTAATTACCATTGGTACTGCCCACCGGAGTCGTCCGATGTGATCTATAACACATTACGTATTGTGCAACTGATCTATGATCGCTGTCAAATTTTGGCACCTATTTATTTAGACAGAGGGCGAGCTACAGTTATTGTATGTGCTGGAACTGGTTCATTTCTTATATCTGGCAACATTTGAAGATATGAGTGGATGAAAGTGTTATGTCATATTTTTATAATTTTACAATAGACGCGTTTGAAAGTTTTTATTTACATATACTTCCCATGTAATAGCACATGTTTATTATTGAATTTCTACAAAACTATTGGACCTAATGAAACCAAATTTTAATATAATATATAATACTTCAGCATAGAATATTTCAAAATTTGGTAAAAATGAATTTTTAAAAAAATGTTACATAACACCTTTACCCACTCATGTTTTCAATTATGAGGGTATGATGGATGAACAGACAGACAGGCAGACGGATATGACAAAACTATATAAGTTCGGAGATTTTTCTTGGGAATCCAAAATAAATAAATAAATAAATAAATAAAATAATAATTCAAAAAATTATAGACATATTTTTTATAAAGATAACTTGTACTAGATTGTGATAATTTTATAATTTCTTATTAATTATTCCTTTCTATACATTTAATTATATTTTGAAATTATTTTTATTATATGGAATAATATTATTTAATTTATATGTGTATGAATGAAGTACACTATAGATTACATTTCTTTAATAAATAAGTATATAATACAAAATGGCACAGCTTGAAGCGAATCAAAACAGTTTTTGATATTATAATTAGAGATTCAATCATGTAATTCTTAATTTATTTATAAGTATATCTTGTCAAATGTAATTTTTAATTAGAGTGTTATGTAAAGAATTACACGCATATATAGAATTTTTTTTTTTTTGCTGCTGAATTTCTAATTTCTAACGGCAACTAATCTTTTGTAATTAACGTTTTTTAAGAAATTTTGTATGAATTGAATTCTTTTTAACGTTTTTTTTTTTTTTTTTTTTTTTTTTGATTCATTTTGAATTTATTGCGTATGTACATTCAATTCTGTTTTTGCACGGACATTTATAAATGTCGTTTGAAATTAAAAATTGTCGATATCCTGTGTAATAAATAAACAAAAGATTTGTATGGGCGTTTATTGGAATACAATGTTATGAATATTCATTCATGTTTTATGGTTTGATTTGACAATTTTTTTTTTTTTTTTTATTATTTCGTGAGAACTTTTTGGAATTAATTCATTATGCAAATAAGTTTATTATTTTATTAAGGGAATCCAAACTTATTTATTATGAGGTAAACTCGATCAAGCAGTTTTGTGTTAATGAGTTAAATGCTTTACTAGTGACAACATCAGCAAGATATTAATTATTTATAATGGGTCGGAATGCCGCAGTTTCGATTATGCCCGTGAAAATTTTTCTATTTAAAATTAAAGAATTGCTTTCAAACATTCCTCTAATGCTTATAAAAGTGTCGATATTTATTTGAATTACAAAATTGAAAGTGGTCGAAAAACGATATTTCATATTACACGACCTAATATTATTTCAAATAATGGTGGAAATTAATGATTCCAAGCTACAAGAATTTCATTTAAAATTAAAGAATTGCTTTTAAACATTTCTCTAATGTTTATAATAGTGTCAATATTTATCTGAACTACATGGTCGACTAAATGGTCGCAAAACGACATTTGATATTACACGAGCTAATGTTATTCCAACTAAGAATAGAAATGATTCCAGGCTACAAGAATTCTATTTAAAATTAAAGAATTGCTTTCAAACATTTCTCAATAATGCTTAAAAAAGTGTTGATATTTATCTGAATTACATGGTCGACCCGATGCGATTGTCAGAAAATGACATTTCTGACATTAAAAATAAATGTAATTTTAGAAAACAGCTAATTGTTATATGTGATCGGTCTGCATAAAATTATCCGAGATTTTATCGGGCCTTGACTCAGAAAAGGTTGAGAAACGCTGAGAAATATACGTCACTAATATCCTCGTGAAGTTCTAGTTGAATATCAGCCAACGTTTTTCTATAGCTCCTTGAAATTTCCTACTGGGATATTCTATGTACTTTATTTTATTGAAAAAAATATAAAAATTAATATAGTATATTGTCCAATAAATGCGGGAAATTGTCGATTGCCCACGAAAGCGAAGTTGAGCGCACGAACGTAGTGAGTGCGCTCATTCGCTTGAATGGGCAATCCCGCACGAGTTGCACATACTATCTTTTATTACGAATTTCACATACTTTTTTCTATTATTATTACTATTTTTGACATTTTTATTACTTTTTAAAATAATATTTTTGAGTGTTCGTCTTTTTTTTCTGAACTAAATATTGTTTAAACACGGACTGTTTAAATTACTTTGTTGGTGGTTTCTATAGAAATAATTATGAAATATTTATTAAATGAAAAATCAAGAGACGGCTTTGCGTGTTTTGATTAAATTTTGCGTGTTTTATTGTCAATTTGCGTGCGGAAAGTTACCTTCCGCACGCAAAAAAGTATGTGGGAAGAGTACAGTGGGCAAACAGCTATTTTGCGTACAGAAATGGGTGCGCCAAGTTAGTACTTCTCCCGCATGAGTAATAAAAGCATATTATATTAATTATAATTCGACCTAGGCCAACTTCCCTTACTTTATTCCAGTACGCAACACAGACTATCTTATTTTTATTATTAAAAAAAATATATACCTACCTATATAAAAAAAGAAAATTAATTTGATTACTAACTTAAATTGACATATAATAATAATTCGACAAACAAATTACATAAATTACATATTTATTTACAAATTTATACAATTTGTACGTAATTAAAGCAAGGTCATGAATTTACTCTCGTAAAAACTTTTTCTCCTAATTTGAAAAATTAAATCAAATTGTAATAATAAATTTAATAATTGTAATTTTGGGTGTGGAGTGCTATAAATAGTTAGAACTTAATCACTTAATTAGGCTCCCGATAGGCATCATGAAACGGTATCTAAATATAATAAGGTTTGGTGTTAAGGTATAAATTATTGTTAGAAATTATTTTGAATCAATATAAATATTCGAATTGCGTTTGGCTTTTTTGGTGGGGTGAAGCGACAGTAAGCAGTGTAAAAATTTAATTTATTAATTCTCACGGATATGTTTAACAAAAATTTTAATGACACTGTTATGATTTACAATTTTTTTTATTAATAAAATAAAAAAATTAAATATTCAATTTTTTCTTTATTGAAAAACAGTTATTTAATACAGATTAATTTAATTGCAAAATTCTAATTAAAAATAATAATTAATAATATCATTTTTTTAAAACGTAAGCTACATAGAGGGGTCTTACATAATATATAAATGTTTTAGAAGAAAACAGTTTTTCTTTACATTTTTAAGGTTCCGAAGAAAACTCTACATCTTCTGGTCTATATCGACAGTGACTTGTGTTTAATGCTAAAAATATAAGTTAGTTCAAAGAAAAATAGCTAGGTATTTGGTTGCTCATTGAGTTTAATCGAATTTGTCTGGCATTTATTTGAAACAAAGTTCACATGTCGCCATTTCAGGATAGTGATAAGCAAAATTAGTCTCGGTCTTGCAGTCTTGCCTTAGTCTTGCACTTTTTACAAGACCAAGAACAAGGCCAAGACCAAGACTATAAGTATGGCTGCAAGACCAATACCAAGACTTAAGCGGGCAAGACCAAGACAAAAGCAAGAGAAAAGCAAGACTCTTGCTAAACTATTTAAATAATTTGAAAGTATAATTAATACTGAAACTTTTTAAAACAATATTAAAAATTGTTTCTCTAAAAAAACCGAAGTTAATTAAATACTTGCAAATAAAAATGTGTGATTTTATCATAAATCAGTAAGTATAATGCTTGCAACTACCTTAAAAATTTTTCGATCGGATAGTAAGTAAAATATCGACGTTTAATAAATTTTACTACCTTAATAATAATAATAGATTTTACCACGTTTAATAGAAATTCATGTGTGACTAACTGAAGCTCTGACAATTTCATCGAAATTACTCGAACAGCTCCGAAGTTGCGCGTTGGAAGGTTTTACAAATATTCAGGTGGACAGAGAGGCAGTTAAAAAACAAAAAATTTTTTAGGAACCGTAAAAAGTGAAAATTCTGATTTGCAAAAAAGTGCAAGATTTTTTAGCAATACCAAGACCAAGATCAAGACTGTATTTTGCAAGACCAAGATCAAGACCAAGACACAAACTGCTCTAGCAAGACAAAGACCAAGACTTGGTAGTCTTAGTCTTTGTCTTACATTTGCTCAACACTAGTTCAGGAATAAGCAATTAATGGTTTTATCAATTTCGAATTAAATTATAATGTATTGAAAATATTGCAAGTATTTAATTTTTTTCTTTATTTTTCTAAATAAATTACGGAAATATCAAAGTATCCAAAGACTACCAACATAAATAATATTAATTGGTAACGACCTACCAGATTATCAAATTGGAAAGACATTATGAATGAAGTGTGGGGTGACATCTATAATGGCTTTTAAAATTATGATTTTGGTTTTTGTCAACGATCGGAATTAAATCGATTTTTATATCCTTTAATATCTGTTAATATATTTTTATACATCTTTGGCGAGACAGTTAAATTACACATACTTCCGGAATGCCACTTCTATGGTTTTTCCAACATTTTTAATCGTACTTATTTCCGATTGTATCATCACTACTTAATTATTTTTGATTAATTTAATTAGCAAAAAATTTCTTTGCATATTTTTTTTACATTGTTCCGTATTTATTGCTTATTTTTGAAGATACGAATGTATACAATATTCGTAAAAGTACAGAATTAATCAAATTATTAAACCATAACGTTAAACTATAATTTACATTGATTAAAAAAAATGTATTTTTCCCCGAAATAAAAAGAGAAACTATAATAAACTAATATAAATTTTATAATTAAACAAAAATATGTATACCGATGAAAATTAGCATTAAAAATATTTAAAAAATGTTTTGCGTTATATAAAGATCAATGATTTAAATAAATTTTAGGTCCATATACATAATTATATCACCTGATGCGCTACGGATACAAAACTTTTTTTTTATATTTATAACAAAATTTAACTTTGAATTTCTTATCTTGATATTATAATGTTATTTTAAAAACACAACTAATTGTAATTTTGATCAAACATTTCTTTAACATTTTTATTACTTATGATTTAAACCACGCAACCAAATACGGCCCGCGAACTTCATAAATGGGGCTTGCAGTGTCGGATTATCTGCAATCTCGAATTTGTAAAAATATCAAATTTTATATGTAGTATATCTTGTCAGTGGTGTTTATTAATAAATTTACAAAATTCCTTCAGGAAGTGTGATTTAATTCCCGCCTGTAATTTTTCGGTTGATTTTACAATTCTGATTTTGAGAAATGAAAAAAGCAGTATTGAAAACTTCAGCTTCAAATTTCAAGTTTCTAAAATAGAAATTATGGTTTTTGAAGCTTTTAAAAATTTTGGTATACGTGATTACAAAAATAAAATGAATTAGATCTGTTGGGGAAGTTGGGGGAATTTTTTAACAAATTTTTCATTTTTCCTGTAAAAGTAACAATTTTCGTTCAGAAAATGTGAATTATTTTGACTTAATCGACTGTTATATTTATATATTTACGCGCAAAATTTTATTAAAATTTGACAAGTAGGAATAGGGGTAGACTTTAATGGATTGAAGTTTATAATATTAATAGATCTGAGCGTTACTTTATGGTATTCCATATTTGTAAATAATAAACAAATATTTTACTTCGCACCACTTTTATTTTGAAACTGTGACAATATTGTTTCGAACCGTCATGTCAGTTCATTTTCAAACAGAATCACAGTTTCAAAATATAAGTGGTATTTTTGCGAAGTAAAATATTTGTTTATTATTAAAAATATGGAATACCATAAAGTAAAGCTCAAATCTATTAATATTAAAATATTTCAAATTTAACTGTCGAATCTCCAGGGGGTCGTGTGCTTGTAAAATTGAACAAATACTTCACTTTCCAGCGCCTCCATCATCACGTTACCTGGGATATCCTGTAACGATTTATGACTGTCACGATTTTATCTGGGATATCTTGTATAGGACATTTTAATTTTCTTTATATAAATATAAAATTGTTTTTGGAATAATTATTTTGAATTTGGTTTTAAAACTCATTTGTTTATAAATATAATTTTTTCAAATTAGAAAAGAAGATCCGTTATTTGAATTATCTACAATAATTTCGTTTTAAAATCATTATGAACTTAACCAAGATAAAAATGGTATTAATTTACAACTAATTAGTGTTGTTTCAAATTTCAAAGGAAGAATAAGAATTCTGTTTGAAAATGAACTGACGGTTTGAAACAATATTGTCACAGTTTCAAAATAAAAGTGGTATTTTTGTGAAGTAAAATATTTGATTAAAGTTTAGTTTTTAGAATAAGGTGAAAAGTTAAAAATTGTGGTTGAGTGTTTTTTTTTTTTTAAGCATGTTGGTGACATTTTAGTCGATTCCAACACAAATATTACAAATAAACGATTAAATTAACAATTAATGAGTAAACTGTATTCGTAACTTTAAATAAGCATCTCAACATTATGGAGAAAAAAGCTCAAAACAATCACTACAAGAAACTGTAAATTGATGGAGCAAAATTATTAGGACTTACATTATTAGTATAACTTTGTAAAAAGAAACAAAGTTATATGAAAGAAATAAAGTTATAATTAGAACGGTTTTTAATACTTCTTA
This sequence comes from Brachynemurus nebulosus, assembly GCA_035578155.1. Taxonomy (NCBI): domain Eukaryota; kingdom Metazoa; phylum Arthropoda; class Insecta; order Neuroptera; family Myrmeleontidae; genus Brachynemurus; species Brachynemurus nebulosus. The sequence goes on from JAPWDM010000010.1 coordinate 419,962, forward strand.
AGGGCCTTTTAGACGGTCATATCAGTTCTCAGTTCAGTT